>JAAGEH010000434.1:3992695-4014323 GCA_011751065.1 Lasiurus cinereus
ACAGTTCATGACCTCTGTTGTCAATGACTATTCCGTGGCTACAGTTCATGACCTCTGTTGTTAATGACCATTCCTATAGTTCATGACCTCTGTTGTCAATGACCATTTCTTGGCTACAGTTCATGACCTCTATTGTCAATGACTATTCCATGGCTACAGTTCATGACCTCTGTTGTCAATGACCATTTCTTGGCTACAGTTCTGACCTCTGTTGTCAATGACCATTCCTATAGTTCATGACCTTTGTTGTCAATGACCATTCCTTGGGCCTTTTACTTCCGCCTTTATTTCTTTCACAGTCCTAAAACCCAGTTTAAGGAGACTGGGCAGAATACTTCCGAAACCTCCTTTCAGCCTGTGCTAAATAATACTCGGCATTAAGTCATAAGTAAAAGTTGTGCCCTTCTGTACAGGCATCAATACACAACGCCTACGTATCTGCCATGTCTATCCTGTTTACAAACCTCTCACCAAAACTGCCTCCTTCCACTCGCCCTGTCCCACTTCCAGAACGGGTCATTGACGACACGTCTCACTTCTTTTAATACGCGCTTTTTAGTTTGCTATGATTTTCGGCGCACATTCGCCCTGCCTCAGATGCCTAGAAAACTGATGCCACCAACGTCCTTCGCTTTCACTCATTTTATTTATGGCCTCCATCGCGTATCCCATCTCTCCGCCAAGTTAAAATTTCATGTGATCCCCTGATCAACTAACGATGCAACTGCAGGCTGAGCAGAAAAGTGGAGAGATTTCTGCGCGGAGAGGCTTCTGATTACCAAGGGACAGATACAGGTCGCCCGTCACCCCGTTCCCTGCCTTTGCTGCTTAACCGGAGCCAAAGTCCAGATATCAGGAGCTGAGCGGCTTAAAGCCAAATGATCACCCGGCAAGGCCAAGGCCGGCGTCTGCCTCCCCAGCGGCCCGGAGATTACACGTGTAATAATCCGGCGGCCCTGCCAAGAGGAAGGCTTAGCGCTGCCTTTCAGTTACTGTATTTTCTGAATGGAGCCATTGCTCCGCAGCCCCCGGGAGCGTTCACACACAGGAAAGAAACCACCGACGGAAAGCAGGACATACAAATACCTAAGAACCACGCGACCGCAGTGTATGATGCGGAACGCGCAGCGCCGGAATCAGCACGTAGGCTCATGGTCCTTCAAGTTCACTCCCTTACAGCCTTGGGAACCTGGCTTGATCAGCCGGAAATCTAGAGCCCCCAAGTCTCATCCAGGTGCCCTGGCCGAACATCCAGCCTCCCGTGTCTTGCTCATGTACACAAGCCGGGTGACAATTTGATATTCCTAAATGTTGCCTCTGGTTGTCTATTCTTAAAAATATCAGCTGCATTTTAACACTGTGATCATTACTAGTATATATTGGAGACACCTATTAATTTTACAAAAAGAAAAAATATATATATATATTTTTGTAAAATAAGGTGCCTCTAGAGCAGTGGTTCTCAACCTTTCTAATGCTGCGACACTTTAAGACAGCTCCTCATGTGGTGGTGACCCCCAACCATAAAATTATTTCCGTGGCTACTTCATCACTGTCATTTTGCTACTGTTATGAACTGTAATGTAAATATCTGATAGGCAGGATGTATTTTCGTTGTTACAAATTGAACATAATTAAGGCATAGGGATTAATCACAAAAACAATATGTAATTATATACTGTGAAATATTTATTTCTAATTACAAGTAAATGAAATTTTGCCTTGAATCGTGGTGTAGCATGGGCAACAGTCTTCATATGACAACAGTAAACTACATGGCTACACTTTGCTACACCGAGGAGCGGTGTGTTGGTTCCTAAAACCATGGGAAATAGGTATTTTCCCCTGGTCTTAGGCGACCCCTTTGAAAGGGTCGTTCAACCCACAAAGGGGTCTTGACCCACATGTTGAGAACCGCTGCTCTAGAGCCTCGAATATCTTCAGTTTTAGGAAACCAAACCAGAGTTATCCAAATCAAATCATCCTTTTATTGAGGAGTAGACAAGGTTGGGAGCTTGGGATATTTTGTTCTTGCGTTTTGTTTTGTTTTAATCCATGCTACCTCATTTTAAAGGTCTTCTCTATAAATGTTATTCTTTCAAATTATTTTTCCAAGAATAAAAAAAAAAGAAAGCACATAAACACATTTTGAAATAATTGTCACTGAAATGGATTTAAAGTTTGTTTGGTTTTCTTTCTTTTTTTAAAAAATATCTAAGTAATTAAGATAATACGGTTCCATGTAAGTTTTTTCCCATGAAGTTTGCCTGGAAAAGAAATCTTCTACATACCAACATCAAAGGTACAATCCAATATCACCCTGTGATTTTTGTAGCCACCTCGTTTACTGCTCTTTCTCCCAACTTTAAGGGCAAAATTATGAGCCCTGGGCTAAAATTATCTGGTGCTATGTATATATATCACACATTAATAAAAAATTTAAAAATAAATAAGAGGTAAATTTTAAAAAAAAGCATAATCTGGTGCTTACAGTAAGGTTTTACTTCTGCTCTAGGCATTCAGTGTAGCTTGCACATGCAGGATGGGGGAGACAGAAGGAGTAGGGTAGCTTCTAAGATGCAAAGGAAGTTCAACAGCATGCAGGAGGGACAGAGGGGGCCGAGACCAAACCTGGTCTTAGGGGTGTTTACTTACGGGGGACTCCCACGTGCAATTTACCCAGAAGCCACATTTTGCAGCGAGAGGAAGAAAGTCACCCTGTGTGACAGATGAACGCAATGTGGATGGCAGGAATGACCTGCAGACACTGACTCTGGCACGAAGGAAAACCCTCCTTCCCTGTGAGTTCATGCCTCATGTCTCAGTGGCCATGCAGCCGGTAGCATGTGCCTGGGCCCTGTGAGGAGCCACGGGCACCGGGCCCCGCAGACCCGCCAGGAGGCCGCTCCGTCTAATAGGATCTCCGCTCCACAAACACACTCCACCCAAACCCATCATGCGCCCAGCGCCGGCTTGCTTTCTAAATGCATCTGGTGAGATGCAATGGAATTAGCCCAACATTCAGAGTTTCGGCCTCAAAGCACATTATGGGAATGACAAATGTCCCGATTGACATCAGAGGAAAATGAACATTGTCCTTATTTACTTTGGGTGGAAACGGAGAAGAGAAGGGAGAGATCATTTTTTTATTTTTTTTAAAGCTTTAACCGAGGCCACATTTCGTTTTCTGTAACGTCTGGCTCCCGATCCCAGGGCCAAGCTAATTTTCTTTGTCTTTTCTTCTTCCTGGATTTCCACTAATATAACTGCAACTTATAACAGAACTGTGCTGGAGGAAAGAAAAAAAAAAAACAACAGAAAAACCTCAAGGATATTTTCAAGTCCCCAAGGTGAAGAAACTGCCTCAGGGAGTGAAAAGTACCCAGACCAGATTTTTTTAATTTCTTTTTTCTTTCTTTCTTTTTTTTTTTTTACAACGCGTGCTTCTCCGCATTGTTAAGAAGGCAATTAGTTATTCTTGTGTACTGGTGACTGCCCCATTTTCTCCATCACTCGGCTGACACGAAGGGCCTCCGAGAGGATATATTATAAGCGGGACATTTATTACCCCCAAAAGGAATGGTTCTAATTTCAAGTCACTGGGAAAAGCCCTTTCCATAGAGGCAGAGACCTGGCCGGGCTGTTCTCAGATCTCATGGCCTATGTCTCACCCAGCCATCATTCAGGGACAGACAGAGAGAGGGAGGCTGATAAAATAACCCAGATCGGTGAGTTTCATCTACGGAAAGCAACCCAAGCCAAGTCCAGTGCCAAACTGGTGGAAGCAGGGTGAGCATCAGATGCAGAGCTGTGAGGGGTGATGGTTCGGAAATGTCTATGCTGGTGGGAGCGGAGGGGAGGAGAGACAGACCTCTCTGTGTCCTCAGCGTAAGAGGATTTTCAAGTTACTAGCGGGTCATTTCTGTCCCAGCAGCGTACATTTCTGTCCCTGCTGCCATCGGGGAATTTATGACATGAGTCTGAAGGTTGGATACGTATTTCACATCACACACACACAGAGAAGTTGGTTTTTTGAGACCCGTCTCCACGTTCTACCTACACCTCGTAAAACCACACTAGGAGTTTTTTAAGGGTGGTTTTCAAGAAGCCCTGGGAAACTCTATGTACCCCGAGACACCCCTCGACCCCCCCTATAAACATGCCATAGAAATAGATGGAATCCAAGGAACTCATTTTTTATGAGCGCATCTCCTTCCCATCTAACGGGAAACTGGAGAGCTTCCTTTTCAAAGCAGAGATCCCCGTCCCTTCCTGGTCGGGAGAGGCGCCCCTAAAAGCTTATCGATCTGGTGCCGCAGGAAGGACGGGGTGTTTGTTATGGAGGAAGCCGCTGCGGGTAGGAGCTCGAGGAAATGAATGCCGGCTTGGTGAGGGTCCATGCTGTGGTGGGGAGTCGGTGGGGCAGCTGTCAATCTATATGATAATCCACCCCCAAACTTCATAAAGCCGGTGAGGTGAAGACGCATTGATTTCTCTGGGAGCTCCACAGAACGTGTGTGTGTTGGGGGGGGGCGCGAGAGGGAGAAGTGGACAGAAGTCAACGCCTCGTTGTGCAGGAGTGTGCACCTGATTGTCATTTGTTAAAAGAGCCTATAACGTGACGTGCACAGTTTCTTCCTGTTCTGGCTGCAAAGGAGAGCAGAACCCGCATTCTGTGCATCTTTGGGATACGGGAGATACTGATCAATGACTCAGCAGAGAAGAGAAGACACATCCTCTCTCTCTCTTTCAAAATAAACATCTATTTCCTAAGCGTGGACTCTGGCCCCAACAGAGTCCTCTGCCAGACGCAGGCACGAAAGGATGACCTAGCCCTTCTCTCGTTTTTCCGTATGCAGTTCTGACTGCATGAGGACCAGCAATTCCAGAAACAGCAATGACACTGTATTAAGGGATTGATTTCCTGTGAGTACCCAGGGGTTTCCAGAGACTTCCCTAAGGTGCAGATGGTTCAAACGTGATGTTTCAAAGAGTGCCGGAAACAAAGAAACGGTGGGCCTATGGAATACATCACTAAATTATAAAGTTCTCCCATCCGTCACAGTCCCGGGTACATTCAAGGCCCGCATTTCTGGCTGCGTTCGTTCGTGGAAACCTCCCTTTCTTAGCTGAGTTTTGAGAGATGTATGGAGCTTTCAGAGAGGGGGTGCGCGCCCCAGAAGTATGTCTAAATAATGCGGCGCAGATGGTCCCCGCGGGACTGGTGAAAATACCGAACAAGGAAATGATGCTAAACCACCTTGTTTAAACTGTTCCCGAAGTTCTGGGGTTGCACGGGTTTTTTTATTTATTTATTGGGGAATCAAACTGCCTCTGTTGGAACCGTATCCGACACATACGTCAGCTGCAAAAAAAGTACATCGGGAAATGAAGTCAAAGGATGCCTTTCTGGAAACTTCTAAAAGTAATTTCCTATCGCTGAAGCACCTTGGAGTGCCGAAGGTGCCCAGGATTCTGTCAGGATGCAGAAGAAGTCAAGTGCGGATTTTTCCTCGAAAGCACACCTTCATTAACTATGAGGACGAAGGCGCAATTAAGACACATCCCCTTGTCCCCACAGTGGAATACATTAGTTCAGAGTTAAACCCAAATCTAAATGCAACCAAGTGACCCTTTCGGGTGACATGCAACGTACCCAGGAAATGATGTACCATTTTCAACCCGCTTTGAGCTCAAGTAATACTTAGCTCTGCTTTCTCGCTGGCAACGAGCTGTCTGCCTGCACGTTTCCTTTACTTATTTTATTTTATTTTTTTTTAATGCAAGAGCATACTGAAAGCTGTTCGAGGCTAAGTTTTGAGCGTTTTCTATAAACACCCTTAACTGATCTACTTGGGTGCATTTTAATGGTAATTCCTTTATCAAACACACAATATATTCGTAACAGCCCGCACAGCATTTGATGTTTTCTTCAGAAATCAACTGTACCTAATGCTATTTCTCTCTTTTTTTTTAAAAAAAAAACAAAACGCTTTTGACTAAACACAGTTGCGAGTCGCTGAGAAACCCACACACATAAGCACCTTATCTCTTTAATGGCTTTCTTAGGCTCCCTCATATTTACTGCTTAATGATCGGAAGCATTTAATTTTCAAAGTTTCAGTAAAGCCCATCTACAAAGCTGATAGGAGATGTGGGAGGTCGTTTGCCCACCGAGGAGAAAAGCTCACCCAGAACAAAACTCTGTTTTTGAGGACAAACCTCTTCCTATTTGTCATTATTAGAGTCCAGAGCATCTGTTCTGAGTTGGCTCTTCAATCCCAGGACATGAGGCATTGGCGCCTGGAAATAAAAGACTAAACTAAGGTAGGAACCTTAAGAGATCTTCTCATTTCTGGATAATAAAGACCATTATAAGCTGATGAACAAAAGAATAGATACAGAGGCAGTAAAGCATCAAACAGACTGTCAAACTACAGTGGGACGGTTAGGGAGAAGT
The DNA here is from genome assembly GCA_011751065.1 of Lasiurus cinereus. Lineage (NCBI taxonomy): Eukaryota > Metazoa > Chordata > Mammalia > Chiroptera > Vespertilionidae > Lasiurus > Lasiurus cinereus. The sequence goes on from JAAGEH010000434.1 coordinate 3,999,156, forward strand.
GGGGTAGATAAGAGATCTACCAAAGGACTTGTATGCATGCAGATAAGCATAACCAATGGACACAAGATATTGTACTAGAGGGGGTTAGGGTATGCCTGGGAGGAGGGGGCGATGGGAAGATACATATACATGTAACACATTAATAAAAAAGTTGAAAATAATAAAGAGATCTTCATGAAAAAAATATATATATATAAAACCCAGGTTGCCATTTACCAGGAAGGGGACATCAATACAAAGACCTAGAAACTCATGGAGACAGGACATTTTCTAGGCATAGGTCACGGTTTAGGTTTCCGCGTTGGCAATGACATTGACTTGCTCATCAGACCAACCCACCCCACCTGACAACAACCGAGTCATCGTCAAAATACGATCCCTCATGCGCTCGAGGTGGGCTGGCTGACTTCCTCCCCCAGGTCCGAGTGGACAGACAAAGTCCATTTCCGAGGGAATGAATGAATGGGTTTAGATGCCTCTTTCTTATTTAAAAAAAAAAAAGAAAGAAAGAAAGAAAAGGAAAAGGAAACCACCCCAAGCCCCACCGGATGCAGCGCCCAGAACACGGAAAGGTACGGAAGAAGCAGGCCTACCGTTCTCATCGTCTGACTTATTCTCGTTGTCAGAGTCAGTCAGGGTCAGGGCCGAGTTTTCACGGCTGGACAGGCCGGAACTGCGCCTGGATTTTATCCCTCTCCCCCACAGTCTGATGGCGTGTTCTGGAGACATCCCTCCCTCGGTGTCCGAGTCGGCGTCAGATCCCGTGCTCAGGGAGTAGCCCTGGTGAAGGATGCCCATGTCCGAGCAGTAGCCACTGCGGTGCGGGGAGGGCTCACAGATGCCCAGCTCCGCTAGGGTGAAGTTAGTTCCTAGGGTGACAGCAACAGAGAGGCCGTTACAAACGGGGGAAACGCTTTGCCGGGTTCAAACGCACACTCTTACCAAAAGCAGACAGACACTCTCCCAACCCCCAAAAGAGACCAGGTTTGCCACGGTGCACGGTACTGGGTCTTGGTTCAAGTGTACTTAGGATAGTGGGGCCCATCTGAGAACAAAAAAAATGGAACCATCTAAGATGAATGTGAATCCTAGGACAGAAGGCTCAGGTCTTATTTCGAAACAAAATTCTAAGCATTTATGGGTGTCTAGGGAGCACCATAGAGATTAGTGAAAAAACACTAGATTGGTAGTCATAGCTAATATATACCGAGCACTTACTTTGCTACAGGTATCTTGGTTTTGCGACATTTCACATTTAAAAATGTGTTTAATAACTTCAGAATGATGATGCTATTACTGCCATGAGTCTTTAAGTAAGGAAACTGAAGGAGAGAAGAACAGAGAATTCAAGTGACTTACCCAAGGTCATACATCTAGACTGTAGCAAAACCTGGATCTGATCTTGAGCAGTCTGTCTTCAAGTCAAAGAACCTTAATCCTCCAATAAATGGGAGTGGTGGGTGGCCAGGAGACCTGGGTACCAGTCCTAGCTTCCCACTGGGAAGTCTTATTATGGCAAGTCTCTTACTCCTTGAGCCCCAATGTTCCCATCTGTAAAATCTGGGTGTTAATCTCTTCAGTTCCTCTCAGGAGAGCTACGTGTATTACATGTGATCGTCTACACCACACTGCTTTCTTTAAGTAAGTTATATAGTTTGTTAACTAAGTCAGCATCCTAGGGACGAAGAGTCGGTCCTTTGGTTTTGCAATGCTATCAAACAATTTCGCTTTGCTCACACAATTTAACACCACAGATAGGTTTCACCTATGGAGAGTGCACATGTACACATGTGGGATATGAGGGGTGTTAAGTGGTTTTATGGGAAGCAGAAGAGAACAGGCATTTGTGGAACACTTATATGTTACCATGAGTCAGGCATGGGGACAGGCAACGTACAGCTTCATCTCATTGAAATCCCTCCCTAACCCATCAGTTCAGGGTTGAACACTTTACAGAGAGGTTAAATACTGGCTCCAAGGTCACAGGTGGGCAAGTGGCAGGGCCCGATTCACCTCTGAATGGCAGACTCCGAGCCTGTGCTCCTTCTGCAATGTCAAATGGTCTCCATCAAAACCTCACTTGGCAACATTTTGGCACAGGATGCTCTATTTGTGTGCATCCTAGGGACATTTTAAGGTTTCAAGGCAAATGACATGGAATCACGCGGTACACTCTATTTATGGATGCATAAAGCTAATTTGGGTAAAACCTTTAACCAATGTATGGACAATGAAAAATATACAGCGAAGAAAGGCACTTCTATACTGTAAGGGAAGGAAACCTTGTAAGTACCATGAGCTTGCTCACTCTGTGTACCAAATACAATAGAAGCATTCCCGATCGCTCAAGTCTGAACACTCATGCTAAACTCCACACTCTGACAGTCCACATACATGCCATCACTGCTCCACTTTTATTTTATTTTTATTTTTTAAAATATATTTTATTGATTTTTCACAGAGAGGAAGGGAGAGGAATAGAGAGTTAGAAACATGGATGAAAGAGAGACATTGATCAGCTGCCTCCTGCATGCCCCCTACTGGGGATGTGTCCTCAATCAAGGTACATGCCCTTGACCGGAATCAAAATTAGGACCTTTCAGTCTACAGGCCGACGCTCTATCCACTGAGCCAAACCGGTTTCGGCCACTTCTATTTCTAAAAAGCACCAAGCAACCATTTATTTTAATCGAGTGTGACTTTAATTTGGAACAGACAAGTGTTCTTATTCTGAGGTTTTCTTTTTCTTTCTTCACTGCACATCGAACCTCCCCAGCCTTGTTTGGCTGTGTCAATGGAATCAAACCCATTTCTAGACACAGTTGTCTCCGCGGAGTGAGCCCATTGGGGGGCTGACCCAAGCAGAAGGCAAGGGATGATTTCCAACCACCTGTGCGGGCAGAGGGCCAGCCTTGCTGGCGTCACCACACTGTTTGTCCCCTGGCCCATTTGCTCACCCTGCTGAAAGTCTCTGCCCCCTGAAATCTGTTCCAGTCTACAGCCTTGTAACCTGGTATTGTCTCATAATGGTACACAGAAATGTATATTTCAGGTTCAGTAGTCTGTAAAACTGAAGTTGATGAGTTCCTATATATCTGGTACTACACTACCTTTCTCTCCACGGTTGCTTTTCTCATTCTTAAGTCAATGAAAAAAAAAAAAGTGGTTGAATGAGAATATTTTCCCAACTTGTCTGTAGAACCCATGCTCGTTCCGGAAAGTCATGAAATGTATTGCTTCCCTTTCCTGCAATTAACGAAGACAAGCCAAATGGAACATATATGTTTTTATGCCTCCTGGGGGAATTCCCAGCTCTTGGACTCCACTGGCAATGTGGTCTGTGCATACACTTTTTTGATGGTTTTCCCACATCGCATGACGGGAACTAGCTTCAACGCCCTCCTGGGGAAAAGAGAAACATCTGTGTGAGCTTCCCACGTACTTTCCAATCCGGGGACTGGAAGGAACGGGCGGTCAGCCTGGGGCAGGGGAAGCTGTGGACTACACACAGGGTCCCTGCTTTGCTTAACACATTGACCTGATGATAAGGAATTAAAGCATGAGTTTTCTTAGATCGATATGATCACTTGAGATCTTCATAAATCAGAAAAATTGGCACCAATTTTTTTAAGTAGCCAAACATGTTAGAAAAGAAAGAGTGTGTTTCAGGAGTTTCCACTTCAAGCTCACAGCCCTGAAGCCACAAGCAAGCAACATGGAAAATAAAACCTGAGGGACCATCTTGCATTCACCAGAAAAAAGTTACTAAATTTGCACTGGCTTGTCAAAAGACAGGTTTTCCTCGAAAAACAAAATTGTTTCCTTGGAAATTCTATCTTCTAAACTCCAATAGGACCATACTTTCCTGATGCCACCCATTCTCCACAATTCCTGGTTTGCTATTTTTTCTTTCTCTCTCTCTTTCTTCCTTCCTTCCTTCCTTCCTTCCTTTCCTCCTCCTCCTCCTCCTCCTCCTTCTTCTTCTTCTTCTTCTTCTCTCTCTCTCTCTCTCTCTCTCTCTCTCTCTCTCTCTCTCTCTTTTTTTACCTTAGCTAACTCAAAGAATATTCATCTATTCATTCTCAATACCTGGGGCAGATTCTGGACCAAGCCTTTCTAAGCTCCTGGCTTAACATAGGAAACAGGTAAGCCATATTCACTGTGGTCTATTCTTTATTAAATCATTCCACAAATATTTATTGTGCCCGGACTAGGCTAGGCATTGGGGATAGAACAGTGAGTATTATAAAAATACAGCCCATGACATTTATAGTCTAATTGGGAAAGAACATTCATCAAAGAATCCCTAAACCAAGTACAATCTATGCTGTAATAAATATTACATGGGAAAGGTACAGAAAGACATGGGAGGTCACCTGGGGTCCAGCCCTTCACCCTTTACTGATGTTCATTTAGCAACAGGCTCACTGCTTTCAGAGGCTAGAAATTTCTCCCGTGGAGAAGCTATCATGTCTTCTTCGGTTTGCTCTTACCCAGACCTGTCTCCCCAAACATTCCTCCATGCAAATGTGTTTCAGAGAAACATAATTCATGCTGTTTGTCTTAGAGCTTGGAGTCCCAAGCTCAGCATGTAAATAGTACGGGGACATTGTAATACTGTGTCGACTTAATGGTTGCACTTACTTTTCTCATTGAAGGAAGACTAGTTGTGCTTTAATTCATCTTGTGTAACTCTGTCTTTATTAAGCTCCAGGCAGCTTTGGATGAAATAAAGAGACTAGTCATGGTATAATTCCCCAGGCTGAGGTGTCTAAGGGAAAGCAGTCAACATTTCCTTCCTCCTTCACTATCTTGCAAAAACAATAAGAAGAGGCACGGTATTTTAGTATTTGTGAAACTCATGTTTATCCTCTGTCTGCCCCCCAGTCTCCGTGGTATCACTGATGAAAGTGGATGCGGGCAGGGTGTCAAACTCAGGTCATCTCAAGGATGTGTTTTATAGCTATTGCCAATTAACTTCCCACGATGGCCCCATATTATATTAGCAAAGGTGAGTTAGTATTTTTAGAGATGAATGATTACACAAAATCTATGATATTTAGATCATGCGATGTTAGTCTAATGTATGTTGACGGGAGAGAACGTTAATGTCTAAAAACCATTAGGTGAATGGGATAGCAGAAAACAATCTTTAAACATACCTCTCTTGCTAAATCGCTTTTGCTTTAAGTTGTCTTTTTCCGGATCACAACCTGTGTACAATGCAGATTCTTTTCCCCAAAAAATTTTAGAGAGAAATGTTTGCCTTAGATAGCAAGTGTCATCACTTGGCCAACTAATTGTACGTGGGGACGCAGCTCTAAGGAGTGATATGTCAGCAGGTTGTGATCATGGCTTTATTTTCGAAGTTTTTACCAATTTCTCACACTTCCAAATAACCTTTAACTAGGAGTAGCACATATGTTGCTAAGTCAGAATTATCATGTCATGGGTAATACCATGGAATACAAATAGCACAGAAAATGTCAGCAGTTGAACAGAATTCATACTATAAGGGCAGGAAGATAAAAAATAACTGTAGTAATGGCGGAATACAATGTAGGATACTTTTATTATATAAATCTTCACTATGTAAGTCCTCTGAATTTCAGAGAGATTTTACACAGGGAAGCCAACATTGCTATCCCATGAAAATAGTTGCTAATAATCATTTCTAAAATTAATTCCCACCTGTTGCCATTCACTTATTGCTAATATCTGGTTTCCAATCAATCATATAACAATGTCTAGGTCATCAATTAGTTGCTGATAACAGAAAGTAATATAATGCCAATGTGAGATTAAATTAAAAAGCTCATGAAGATGCAGATTTTCCACAAAGTCAAAACACATGTTGCTAAAAAACACAAGGATCATAAGCAAGGCCAGAGCATAACCAAAATCTAACAGAATTAAGCTATTATGAGAAACTAGAAATGGGTGTTAGCATGATGATGAACTCTTCAGAAGATAATTTGATGGATTTCTGGTTCCAGAACAAGATAGAATTTTCTGCTTCTCTCTATTCCTCCCACTCACTAAGTCCAGCTAAAAACTCTTACTAGTACATATAAAAATCACCTGGGATTTTTATATGTACTTATACAACAGTGGTTCTCAACCTTTTTAATGTCGCTACCCTTTAGTACAGTTCCTCATGTTGTGGTGAACCACAACCATAAAATTATTTTTGTTTTTACTTCATAACTGTAATTTTGCTACTGTTATGAATCATAATGTAAATATCTGTGTTTGCCGATGGTCTTAGGCGACCCACAGGTTGAGAACCGCTGCTGTAGAGCCTAAGACCATCGGAAAACACAGATATTTACATTGCGGTTCATTAACAGTAGCAACATTATAATTATGAAGTAGCAACGAAAATGATTTTATGGTTGGGGGTCACTACAACATGAGGAACTGTATTAAAGGGTCGTGGCATTAAAAAGGTAGAACCACTGGTTGACAAGGAGTGGAGAAGAAGTCAGGTCTATTAGAGTCCTAAGACCTGAGGAGGAACATAGTGGTAAATTCCTTGGATTTTATTTTTTCCTCTTATATGCAATTAATTTTTTTGTGTGGAAAAAAAATGACCCTCTGTGATCATGCCTCAAAATGCTTCAAAATGCAAATTTAAAATAAAAGATGGAATAATGTAGCCATACCGTTTGGCTGTAAAATATATAGTTATGCCCCCTTACTTGGTATTCTTCTCTTTTAAAATAACTATGGCACATTTGGAAGAATAAATTGTATTTAATATTAAATAAATTCTACAATACATTTTATGTTTTCAAAATAAAGTAGCTATGAGTTATTTTAATTATTTAATATATATTTTGGTTCTTTTTGAACATGGATTCCTTTTTTTGAAGTGGTGTTTTTTAGGATCATGTATTTTAAGAAAAAGAATCTCCTGTAAATAAACATGGGTCACTTTGCTTTAGCAAACGCTACAGTCTACATTTTACAGTCAGAAGTGAATATCCACATTTTTCTAACAGGTATTTAAGACATGGATATAAAGTATAATGTGATAGTTCTTGTCACAGTAAATAACGTAATTTCACATGATGCCTTAAAATTTTGCAAAATAGGGTAATCAGGAAAAATGTGGTAATTATAAAAAATAAAACTAACTCTTATTTTTGTTTGATTAATCAAAGCCTATCACGAAATTATTTTCTTATATTAAATACCTTATATTTAAATTTTGAGCAATTATAAATTTGGATGAGCTACACAAAATAATCAGTCCAAACAATTACCAATATTATCTAAATTATTTTCATACACAAGTCTAAAACCTACATATTTTATATGCAATAATAACAATTTTGAAGGCCAGAAGGAACTGCTTCTGGATTCTAATGTTTTATGCTGTGTTTACTAAAATTGTTCACATAAATTCTCTCTTAATGCCCTTCTAAAGTTCATCTGATTTTACATATGCAGATATTTTCCCAAATGTTGACAAAACTGTCCGCCAAATGATCCTGTGGCTTAAACACACAGAGTAGGTGTACATGCGTTATTATTCAAAAGAGGGAAATCAAATATTTATAATTCAAAAGAGCACTTTAAAGATAACAATGCTCTTTTATGTGCAGCACTTAAATCGTTAATATTTTAGTGTTTCCTCATTTCAGATTAATTATCCTAATCTCTGTCCGAATGTCAGATATGTCATAACTTTTTGCAATCTGTCACTGAAATCATTCCAACGCGAATAAACACACGTCCACACCAAGAAGACCCCAAAATGGCTAGTGAAGATGAGAGAGTGTCCTATGTCCCGGGTTTCTCTGTAAGCTTTGCGACTTCACAGAGAAAGGTGCAAGGGGCATTCTCTGAAATGGTGGCATGTGCAGGTTCCAGCCTGAACGAAGTCCCATTTGGAAAAGCACACAGCGGGCACAACAAAAGGTCCTGTGGACCAGCTGCCAGGTCAGAAAGAGAAATGACATGTCCAGTCACCTGGCTAGCTGGAGACTTCTGCTGATGAAAGCCCAGACAAGATTAAAAATCAATTCTGCTATTAAAGATGATACCCATCACGTGTTCTATGTCAGAGCATCCCACTGGTGGATATCTGGTCATGAGAGGCTCTGCCTCTTCATACAGTATTTTTACTGATAATTAGAAAAAGAGAATAGTGGATGGGCTACAATAGTCTAGCTGTCCTGTAGCTGAGAACAGTTACTAGATTCCCTTACCGAGGACTGCATAGTGGAGAGGCTCAGTCCAAAAGGCTTTTATATAGTTTTCTAATTAATTAGGCCGGCAGCCCTATCCAACAGTCACTATACACACAGCCTAGGGTTAACGTGGGAGTTCCAGTGTCTCTTTTAGAAATATGCATTGACCATATATTCTTAGAATTCGTTCTGGTGAGTCTATATTTACTCATTTATAAAGGGGACGTAAAAAAAAATAGCACCTAATGAAAGAAAAATAGCACATGATCTCACTCATTTGTGGATAATAAAGAACATTATAAACTGATGAACAAAAAGATAGATACAGAGGCAGTAAAGCACTGAACAGACCATCAAATTACAGCAGGAAGCTGGGGAGAGGGGGAAAGAGATCAACCAAAGGACTTGTGTGCATGCACATAAGCACACCAATGGACACAAGACACTGGGGGTGGGGGTAGGATGAGGGCGTGTGACAGCGGGTAGGGGAGGCTGGGGGAAGGTCAATGGGGAGAAAAAGGAGACACATGTACTACTATATGTAATACTTTTAACAATAAGATAAAATTGAAAAAATAAACATAAAAATATTTCTGGGGAAAAAAATAGCACCTGGTCTTCATAGGCTTATTGTGGGACCTGAGTAAGGTAAGGTAGGTAGAAATGCTTAGAACATTGCCTGCCAAGGAGTAACTACACAGCAAATGGTAGCTATTAGGTGACCATTGGTATGCAGAGGAAGAGACTTGCTGTGATTTTGATATTTTATTATAGGATTATTAATGCTTTCTATTTTTTCTTGAGTTGATTTAGAAAGTTTTGAAATAATACAGTTTTTGAGGAAGGTGCCCATTTCAGCTATGTTTTCCAATGCATTGAAATAGTTTTCCAGCCAAGACCAGTTTGGCTCAGTGGATAGAGCGTTGGCCTGTGGACTGAAGGGTACCACGTTCGATTCCGGTCAAGGGCATGTATCTTGGTTGTGGGCACATCCCCAGTTGGAGGGGAGAGGGGGCTTTAGAAGGCAGCTGATCAATGTTTCTCTCTCATCAATGTTTCTAACTCGATGTCCCTCTCTCTTCCTTTCTGTAAAAAATCAATAAAATATATTTAAGAAAAAAAAAGAATAGTTTTCCAAGTATTTCTGAGTTCTTTCAATGTCCACTAGATTTGTTGTTTGCGGTCTTCATTTTCATTCCTGACATGATTTGTTTGTGCCTTCTTTCTTTTAGCTGGATTATTTTCACTATTGATTATGTCTGTCCTTCAAAAATCATTTTTTTTTAATTTTTCCTTTCTGTTTACAAATTATTCCTTTCCCCACCTTTCTCTGAGTTCATGCCATTGATTTTTTAAAAATATATTTAAATTTTGCTCTTTATGCCATTATTGTCCAGCCAGTCTTCTTTTGTTAAGCATTGCAGGCTATATATTCATTTCTAATGATCACTTTCACCATTTCACTCAACTCTTCATTCATGGTATTTTTATTGTTTTGATCTAAATATTTTCATATTTCTATTGAACTTAAGTTTATAAATTTATTCAGATACTTTGTTTATATTTTTGTTTGTTACTTCTAATATAATTGCACTTAGCTAGACAGCATAATTATATCAGTCTATTTAGAATTCAATTCTTGCTTAATATATTCTGTGCTCCAATTTCTGAGAATCCATAATTTCTTTATTCTAAATATTTTTCTGCCATTGCCTCTTAAATACTTACTTCTAAATTCTGTATTTTCTCAGTAATTAAACTAAATTCTATCCCTTTCTCTAAATGTCTCTATTATATTTTTGGTCTCTTTTTTTTTCTCTATATTGTCTCTTGCTAATTTCTTTTGGTTATTGTTTTTAGGTGACTAATTCTTTCTTTAATTGTGTCTGATCTCATCTTTACTACGTATACTAAACATTTTAAAAATTTAGGCAATTATGCATTTCCTTTAAAAACGATGATAGCTTTTGAAGTGTTTCTGTTCAGTGCTTTTATTACTTGCTAATCTGTATATTATACACAGTTGAAACTATGTATCTGACAAATTCTAATGTTTTAGGACTTTAAAGATCAAAATTGATTGTTGCTTTGCTTGCTCTTCATTATGAAGGTGTGTTTTTTATGTATTTCATTATATTTAATTTTAGCTGCGATTGGTTTAATTTTCAAAAATTAATCACAGAAGCCAAAATAGATTATTCTTATGTCCTGAAATTTCTGTATTTGCTTCTGCCTACGCCCCGTGGTCCTCATTAACCACATATCTCTTCTCAAGTCTCTTGTTTATTGCAGGAATCTCAGCTTCAGGTCCTCTTTCTTGCTCAAAACCCAAGGTCCAGTCTCTTAATTGCACTCTGATAGCAGCCCTTGCTCTCAATGAAGATTTGCTGTGATCTTGCAAATCAATCTTTAGATTATTGTCTTTAGCTCATTTTTAGTTCTTATTTTATTTTGTTTTAGTTGCTTAGAGATTTATTTACTGTGAGAACTACTTACCTCATACAGTAATTGTGTGTATATACATATTTATGTATATGATATACATATATATTGTATATAATATATATGTAGAGCATTCCACAACAAAGAAGGCAATAAATATTAGCTATTATTATTATTACTAGAATCCTGGGGTACAGTGCACCATTGGGGTCCTTCAGCCTGGCTTGTGGGGCTCGGGCCAAAACTGGCTCTCTGACATATCTCGAGGGGTCCTGGATTGCGAGAGGGCAGTTCTCGGGTGACCCCAGAATTGGGCTCCCTCCTCTCTGGTTCCAGGTACATCACCCAAGAACCGCAGCTGCTGAGTCATGGCTGCTCAGCAGGTCCTGGGTTGAGCACCTGTCCCCTGGTGGTCAGTGCATGTCATAGCTACTGGTCGGACAATTGAACTGTCAGACAGTCACTTAGGCTTTTATATATAGAGATTAATACCATTACTGTATTGCTATTAAGTATAAAACTACAAAATGATGGGCATGCTTCCATTTTTAAATTTTCAACTATATATTTTTTTTCTACAAGTGAAATCTTTTTTCCAGTTAAGCTGCATATATATATATTTAATGTTTATTCCATTAAGTGATGTTATAGCCTACCTTCCTAAAGGAATACAGGGGAATGTTTGATATGTGAGTAGAGAAGCTACCAGATTTAACTAAAATTTTGTAGAGGCACATGCCATTGGCATTCTTGGCACTCATGAAGGTCTCTATCATGTGCTTGATGTTTGGAAAACATTTTGACTCTCCCATCACGGAAGGATTATTCTAGATCTCAGCAGGTAATTAACTCATCCACCGACTGACAACTAGTGAGATAGATCACAGTCCATCATCAGGTGAATGTATGTACAGCTGATATTTTTGCTTTAGCAACTAATCAGCGTCTACATTGTAACCAAACAAATTTAGGGAGAAATATTAATGATACACTCTTATTTCTAAATCAATTGGTTCATTAAATCAACTACTCTGTCATCCACCAATCACGGTTAGGGTTTAGGTACTTGTCTAAAACCATGTTAAGCATCCAGCCACTGAGCGTGCAGACCATAATTTCTTCGTGCCTGTTAGCATCCGTGAAATAGGGAGAGAATGACTGAAACCGAGTCAAGAGTTTCCCTTTTCTTCTTTCCCCATCGTGCTTCCTGTGTTCCTAACACATGTCCTAGGTTACAAATACATGTAAAGCCTTAATTACATGTAGCATCTGGCAGCTGTTGACTTACAGAGAGTGGTTGAGAGTCACATAAAGTCAATGAAAAAAGAAGCTCAGGAAGAGAATAAAGAAGCTTTCACAGTAGGGTAAGAGAGTCCCTTGTCCTCACAGCTGGAAGACTCCACATCAGCATTCTCATTATATTCATGGTGTGAGTGCCGCTATAACAGGTCAGTTTCAGCAATACTGGAGACAACCTCCTCACTGAGCTACCTCATTCCCCATGTGGTTACAGCCACCAACCAAAGGGCCTACTAAGTGTTACTTTCACCACGTGATGGATGTGTTCACCTGCAATGGAGACAAGAGCTTTACGAGAATTTTGGCATATTCACAGGCATCAACTGATGACTTGTTTAAAAAAAGATCTGCATACTGTCCCTCTAAAACTGTCACCAAAGTTACATGTGTTAAGGAAGTTAGTTGCTACACTGCTTATTTTGGAAGGAAAAAGTCTCCTGAGAAACCCACAGGCTCTACAAATCTCTAACACTGACCACGTTTGGCCACAAAATGACCATTTCGTGACTAAAAAATTATCAAAAAGAAGCCTGAGTTTTCATAGAGATAGATCTCAAAACCCAAAGGTCAGTTACTAAAGCACAAAAGGAAAAAATATAATGAGTGCTGTATGTTGCTTCAAGAGACACGTACACTAATAGGATAAATTTGACCTGGGAATATACGCACCAAATTCTTAACAGCAATTCATTCTGGAGATGCAGAGGGAAGAATGCAATGGGGAGAGGGGGTTTGAAATAAAATTAACAAAATAATAACACATGCTAATTACAAGCGATGAGTGTTATGTACTTCATTTACTGTACTTTTCGGGGATGTCAAGCTTTTTTTCTAAAATCTAAAACAATTGAAAAATCGAAGCCTTGGACCAGACCATCTCTATTTCATACCTTAAAAGAGTTACAGTATCCTATTTTTCCTACGGATTCATGACATTTAGAATGTTCGTGATTATATTTTGAATCAGACCACAGAGAGATGCCTTTGCTTGCACGCCTCTTTCAGTCCCAGTCCATCAGGGTTAACGTTATGAATCGCAAGTAAATGCAGCCGATGAATTGCTAAGCTGTGGTTCATCTAGACAATGAAATATTATTTAGCGTTAAAAAGAAATGAGCTATGAAACCATGGAAAGACCTGGAGGAACCTTCAGTGCATATTCCTAAGTGCAAGAGGCCAACCTGAAAAGGCTGCGTGTGCATGATTCCTTGACATGACATTCTGGAAAAGGCAAAACTGTGCAGACAGCGAAGAGGTCAGCGGGTCACAGGGGTCGCGCAGGGGGAGAGGACGAGGTGGCACAGAGGATGTGGAGGGCAGTGAAAATCTGCTCTATGATATTCTAATGATGGATACACGTCATTATACATTTGTCTAAACCCACAGAACGCACGCCAGGAACGAACCCTAATGGCCCTTGCGGCCTTTGGGTGATGATGATGTGTCAGTGTAGGCTCATCAGCTGTAACAAATGTTTATCACTGCAGGGGGGATGCTGATAACGGGGCAGGCTGTGCATCTGGGGAGATGGGAATATGTATGGGAAATCTCTGTACCTTTCACTCAATTTTGCCAGGAACCTTAAACTGCTATGAAAAAAAAAATCTTTTTTTTTTTTTTAAGTAAATGCAACCAACTCATGACATGCTGAATATGCTGCCAGAAAATGTGTGCTCTTTTCTTCCGAGGAGAAACACTCTTTATCCCTGTGGTTAAAAACACCTCAGGAGCCAAAACCGGTTTGGCTCAGTGGATAGAGTGTCGGCCTGCGGACTGAAAAGTCCCAGGTTTGATTCCTGTCAAGGGCATGGACCTTGGTTGCAGGCACAACCCTAGTAGGGGGAGTGCAAGAGGCAGCTGACTGATGTCTCTCTCTCATCGATGTTTCTAGCTCTCTTCCTCTCTATAAAAAATCAATAAAATGTGTTAAAAAATCAATAAAATGTATTTAAAAACAAAACAAAACAAAACAAAAAAAAACACACCTCAGGAGCAAGAGAGCCAGGGTTCCCTACTTCACTATGGAAGGTTTGATCCTGTGCAAGTTAACGGACACCCCTGAATCTCCTGTCCCCTCATCTATAAAACAGGTACAAAGACATGCATGCACATGAGACTGTACAGATAAATTATCCAAGCCCGTAACAGGCAGGAATGCAAAGCATGTGGGCACAGTAGAGGCGGATTGATTTTGGAGTTTGCCTCCAATCCAGGATGGGGAGGAGATGCTTTAGAGATCTGGGGGAGAGCAGAGGGAACGAAGCTGACAGCTGGCAGCGTGAGGCAATGCATAGACCAGACAGTTTAGCACGATTGCTAGCGGATTTAAGGAACCACTTGAAATTTAATAAACTTCAAAAACTTCTGGGAACAAATGTATTACAATGCACATGTTAACACTGAACTCATTCATCATTCACTAGGGCTGCCTTGATTCACATGGAAAAAATTAAATTATGGTGACTAGATTCAGTTTTCAGAAATGAGACAATATTAAATGCAGTGTAAAGACATTGTTCTTCAAGAAGCACTTCTGGTATGTTGGCGGCGGGAAGAGAGCAATTAGGGGGATGTTATATGTGGACCACATTAAGTGAAAACTGTAACTATGAATTATGAAGCCACAGAAATTAACCAGTGTGTGAAGAGTTGTACTTCTCATCAGATGGAGGTACCATCTTTAAGACGAGAGGTCTTTATCTCAAAACACTGAAATTTACTTTTTTTAAAAAAATTCTAACCTAAGGATATTTTTTCCATTGATTTTTAGAGAGAGAGTGGAAGGGAGGGAGAAAAGGAGGAGAGAAAAGGGGAGAGAAACGTTGATGTGAGAGAGAGACACATCCACTGATTGCCTCCTTTATGTGCCTCAAATGGGGTTGAACCTGTAACCCAGGCACATTCCCTTGACCAGCAAACAAACCCAAGACACTTTGGATGGATGGCTGATGCTTTAACCACTGAGAAAAACAGACCATGGTTGAAATTCACATTTTTAGATTTATGAGTGAATGGAAAAACAATAAAAAGGTCACTTTCAATAGGACCAGGGCCACCTTATCCAGTAAGCATAATAGACATAGTCACTAGGGCCATCATGCTTTGAGGGGCTTGTGAAAACGGTGTCATTTGTTTTAAAAGCAGAAAAAAAAGTAAACTCTTTGTTCATAGAAAATATTTTAATTTATGCTCAATTTTGCCATGAACCTTAAACTGCTATAAAAAAAAA
>JAAGEH010000434.1:4014333-4057054 GCA_011751065.1 Lasiurus cinereus
ACCAAATTTCCCCAAGAAAACTACAGCTTTTCTAGAATGTCAGGCAATGAAAGCCAACAGGACACTTAGTTGTCTTCTGTTGAGACTCTTCTCTGCTCTGTGGGAATCACCTGTGCCACCTGGCACACGGTGAGGCGTCACCTGAGACAACCTTTCCCTTGTTAGCGGAGCTGTGCTTTCAAGGGGGGCACTGAATCCGTAGGCACCCCCAGCCCAGCCTGTGACAGAGCCACTGGGGAAATTGCTGCTTCGCTGCCACCAGTCCCCTGTGCCCATGTCACAAGGGGTGCGGGGCCTCATTAATTCAAGTTATTTAGGGAGCAGCGACAGAAGATTATTTCAGACACTTAGTTCTTGCTGCAGTTTCTTCTCTCTCAGAATTGGGTCCAAATCGCTCTCTCGTGTGCCATGTGTTCAATCTCCATTCGGATAAGGAAGTCAGAATAGTCCTTTCAGAAAACCTGTCCATCAGCCTTAACAGGAACACACCCCACAAAGGCTGTTAAGCTTGACGTGCCCGCCTCTGTGGCAGGTTTTCTGCTTCTTTGTACTGCAGTCTTCCCAAGCATCGCTGCCATCTTAGGGCTCACCCACACCCAAGGGCACCCATCCCTCAGGTCTCCAACCGATGAATTCAACTCAGCTCTACAAAAGGACGAAAAGGTGGGCTGAGAACTGACTGGGATACAGAGATGGGGAAACTGTGGCCTGCTACTGCTGACTGCAAGTGAGATCAACACATACATACACAATCATGATGTCATATCTTATTCCTGATGGATTTATTTCCCACCGCACTTACGTTGGTGGGTGGGAAGACAGATGTAGGGGACAAGTAATCGTGTTTCTTTTTTTCTCTAGAAAACCTGACTATAGAGGGCAAGCATGAACTTGGGTAAGCTCCTTCCATCTCTGGGTCCTTCGTTTCTTTTGAAAATTAAAATAGGGGATCAAGAAGAGCTGGCTTCCTTCAGCCATTCATTTAACCTGTGTTTTTGGCTAAATATTTATTGTTTGTATAGTATGTAACTAAGACTAAGTCACAGACACTTTACACAGATGCTCATATAATCTCCAGAACAAAAGTAGGAGGAAGGTATTAGGCTCAAAAGGAATAAGTAAGGCCACAGCAAGTGTAAGTGGCCCCAAAGTTTTTGTGGTATCTCACATGCCATGCTTTCTGGTTAAGTCTAAAGATTTTCCTTTTTAAGCTACTGTGATTATATAATACTAGAGGCCAGGGCACAAAATTTGTGTACTGGGGGTGGGGGGAGGGGTGTCCCTCAGCCCAGCCTGTACCCTCTCCAATCTGGGATCCCTCGAGGAATGTCTGACTGCCCATTTAGACCTCCTCTCACTACTGCTGGCTCCCAACTGCTAGCCTGGCTGCCTGCCTTTCTGATTGCCCCTAACCACTTCTGCCTGCCAGCCTGATCACCTCATAACCACTCCCTTATGAGCCTGATTGCCCTTAACTGCCCTCCCTTGCAGGACTGGTCCCTCCCAACTGCGCTCTCCTACTGGTCATTTTGTGGCAGCTATCTTGTATCCACATAGGGCAACCATCTTTGACCACATGGGGGCAGCCATCTTGTGTGTTAGAGTGATGGTCAATTTGCATATTACTCTTTTATTAGATAAGACTAGAGGCCTGGTACATGGATTCATGCACTGGTGGCATCCCTCAGCCTGGTCTGCAGGGATCTGGCCAAAACTGGTAATCCAACGTCCCTCAAGAGGGCCACAGGCTAGGCCAAGGGACCCCACTAGTGTACTAATCCATGCACCAGGCCTCTAATATGCATATAATATCTTTGATTAATCTCTTCATCTCCTCTCCCTTCTCCCCTTCCCTTTGAGATTCATCAGTCTGTTCTATGTTTCGGTGCCTGAGCACTGAGCATCTGCCCCTGATGGTCAGTGTGCATCATAGCTACCAGTAGAACTGTCTAAAGTTGAACGGTCAAACAATTAGCATATTAGCCTTTTATATATGTAGATTTCTCATGAGAGACTAGGCAAACAGCCACTTTTCCTAACTGGGATACGAAAATGTGGGCAAGGTGGTGGGATACTCTTTGAAAAATCTGTAGAAAAGGGCAAAAGAAGAAAGTAACCCTTTTCTAAGAGGATGGTTTATGGACTCCTAGATTTTCTTTTTCTCCCAACTTTTCAAATCAATAAAACATTTGGTAGACTGTCCAAGTGAATAAGGTTTCTTTCTTCCTTTTTTTCCTTTTTTAAAATAAGGTTATTGATTTCAGAGAGGAAGGGAGAAGAAGAGGGAGAATCAATGATGAGAGACAATCAACATCATCGATCAGCTACCTTCTCCACACACCCCCTACTGGGGATTGAGTCTGAAACCCGGGCATGTGCCCTGACCTGGAATCCCACTGTGACCTCTTGGGTTGATGCTCAACATTGAGCCACACTGTTGGGCTAGGCTTATTTCGTTAAAAACCTTTTTTGCTATAAACAAATGAGCATATGTATATGGAATCTAACATAAAGAAGTAGAGAATTGAGCATCCCTGCGTCAAGGAAGTAACAGTATGTGAACTTGACATTGACTTTGACTTCTCAGCCTCCCCTAACACATCGGGTCGTCCTCAGCAACTCTGACTGACCTTTACCATTGTAAAGCCAGGACCTAGTGTATTAGCTGATCAATAAACATTTGTGGAATTAATTAAACAAACATACACGGGTCGGTTAAACGTGCAAAAAATATGCCAGCTTTATTCATAAAGAATGTATACTTTCTATATCCTCCTCCTTCATCTTCCTTGACTGTCCTTCTCCTTGTTTTTATATATTTAAAAATCCAAATAAAAATGCTTCCTACTTAGTACTTTCGACATCTCTCCAACCATGCTAAGAATTACATTTTTAAAAAAAGCAAAAAAAAAATTTTTTTTTTTTAAAGAGACACTTAGTACTACTCACTGCCACTGTACGGTCACTCAGACCCAAGGACTTAGACCACATGAGAAGCCTATGTAAATACCTGTGCATTTTAATTTTCCTGTATTTTCCTGGGTTTTATTTCCAGCAGGACCTTATCTGCCCTCCCTTTCTTTTTACACATTGTGGGGCCAGGTTTGCTGTGTTACACCCATTTCAACATGCTCGGCATCATTTATTCTTTTTTTTTTTTAATATAGTTCCTATAAAGACATGGCTCCCAGACCTTCCCTAACAAAAAGTTGATTTCGGTATTTATTTCTGTGCGGCCTGTGCCGGGGAGCCGGCCGCTCAGCACGCCCCGCAGATCAGATGCTGAGTGTGGTTTGGGGGGAGGCTCCCTCCCGATCCTGCGCACTGGCTGATAAACACTTCAAAGTAAACCCGCTCATAAATATGAAATGAAAAGCCGAGGCGTTGTGATGCGCGGCTTTGAGATACAAATCTCTTTATTCCCTTCTGAAGTGGGGTTTGATTGACATAATGAGTCATAGATCCTTGTCCAGGGACAGGCCGCCTCCCCCTCCTCCCCCCCCCCCTTTCTCTAGAGACAAGGGAGACTTTAAAGAAATCCACTGCAGAACTTGGTGATAGACAGCTTACTGGGGAAAAAAAAATAATAAAGTTGGATCCTATATTAAATAACTTATTTTTGTGTTAATGCTGACTTTGACAACCATGACATATGTCAGAGTTGCCCTACACATCCTCTGAAAGCCGTTATTAGCTACAACTCGAAGAGAAAGATTTGCGAGTTTTGAAAAAGTGCCTTTATGTCTTTTGTCATATATATTGTTGCTAGGTAGAACCTTTGTCTGGCAAGAGAAAATCACTACTTAAATTAACTCGGAACAGAAGCCGAAAACCCTGCAAGCCAAAAGGCTATAGGGAGTCACACGGGCAAGGGGGAATCATTATTGTGGAAAATTCATGGGATAAATAAACGTCTTGCCAAAACGGAGGACCATACAGTAGAATCTTCTATTTAAAAAAAATAGAACAGCCGAAACCGGTTTGGCTCAGTGGATAGAGCGTTGGCCTGTGGACTCAAGGGTCCCAGGTTTGATTCCGGTCAAGGGCATGTACCATGGTTTGCGGGCACATCCCGGGGCGTGCAGGAGGCAGCTGATGGATGTCTCTCTCATCGATGTTTCTAACTCTCTATCCCTCTCCCTTCCTCTCTGTAAAAAATTAGTAAAATATGTTAAAAAATACAGGAACAATTGGGCACAGAGATTCAATTTATTTGTGCTCCTAAGTTTTCAATAATTTTCTGCTCGCCTGAAAAATATAAAAATTTCAAAGAAGGCACACAGTTTTCCATGAGATCGTATTCTGTAAATTTAAATGATGTACAGAAGCTAAGCAGTTACCACAAAAGGGCTAAGCCAGCCAGTAAGGGGCAGTAAGGAGTGGATTGGGCCTGGAGAAAAAGGGAAGAACTGGTTGACATGGGTCCGTGCGTGAGCACAGACCTGTGAACAGGGGGTCACAGTTCAATTCCTGGTCAGGGCACATGCCTGGGTTGAGGGCTGGATCCTCAGTGGGATGGGTGCAGTAGGTAGCTGATTAGTGATTCTCTCTCATCACTCGTTTCTCTCTCTCTCTCCCTTCCTCTCTGAAATCAATAAAAATACATTAAAAAAAAGAGATAAAGAGAAAGGGAAGAGAATCTGGTATTCAGAACCAGTGGATTTCTGTCACTCAAGAAGGTGGAATTAAAGTTGCCGGATCTTGCATTTTTCTAGAAAAATATAAAAAAATATAGATACACTGATTTATAAATGGTGGCCCAAAACATGTAATGCCAAAAAAGGTGCAGTCCAAATAAAATAGGTCTTTGGGCTGTGAGTCTTTAGTCTCTGATCCAGACTTTCTATAGTGATCATTTAAATAAGCCTTTCTTAAAAAAAGAGAATGGAGAGAATAAGAACCTATGCAGCTATAAAAAGAGAGAATTCTTACCCTTTGAAACAGCATGGAGGTACCTGGAGAATATCATGCTAAGTGAAATAAGCCAGTCAGAGAAAGACAAGTATCACATGATATCACTCAGACGTGGAATCTATTGGACAAAATAAACTGATGAACATAATAGAGCCAGGGACATAGAAGCATGGAACAGACTGACAAATTTCAGAGGGAAGGCAGGGGTTGGAGGTGGGTGGGAAGTGATTAACTGGGAAATCTACATGCATATATGAATGTAGATAATAGAGTGGTGAATACCTCAGTGGGGAGTGAGTTAGGAATGGGTATGAAACAAACAAATAAACAAACAACAAACAAACAAATGGAACATCTGTAATACTTCCAAAAATAAAGAAATAAAATGTCCCAGATGTGCAAAACAAAAACCACAACGAGGAACTTATAGACATACATGCATAGCCCATGGACACAGTTAATAGTTTGATGAAAGCCTTCAGTGAGGCAGGGACTGGGTGGAGGAGGCAAAGAGTGAGTAAATGGGTGGTATCTGTAATAGTGTAAAAAATACATATTAAAATAAATAAAAATAAAAGCTATTTTTGAAAGATTCAAGAAATAGAAATGTCAAAAGAGGAAATATAAGCCAACAGGAAGACGAAGGAAGAACAAAAGGAAGGAAAAACACTAAATCACAAATAAATAAGAAACACTTTAAAGATAAGAGACCTCACTTCCTCTTTTAGAATCAGAGATTGGAAGAAAACCATTACTTTGGGAAAAAGTTTATCCTTCAAGCCAACAGTGGCAAGAGGATTTTTCAACTATCTTGAAAAACTGAAGTATGAATATCACCCCAAGGCATCCTCAAAACAGATGAATGTTGGTGAAGATTTAGAAGAAAAAGACCCTGACAGTCACAGATAGAAACACGTGGATGACAGTGGAACTATCTCTCCCACTGAAGAGTCAGCAGAGAGAATGAGGTTGCAATGAATCTTGAATCTGGTCATGAATGTGATAGCAAACTGATGGAGAATAATTATTTCATAGGAAGTTTTGAATTACCAAAGAAGATGAATGCATAGTCACAACAGGGATATACTGAAGAAGCTGCTTTGTCTAAAAAGAGGGTATCAAAGTCCAAAAAAACAGTGGACAGAAGATAGAGTGGCCTGAAAAGGAAATAGGCATATGAATGTCATGGGTTTTATCTTGAGAACAGTGTCTGGATTTGCAGGTATTTGGATAGCCTGAAGATCTCTACTGTTCCAGGGATGATGCCTTAGGAATGACTGTGACTTGAACTCATGTTTAGGGGGTGTCTGAACTTGAGAGACCAGGCAGATCTATCTACTCTGACCCTAAGAGTGGCCCCAAAGTGAATTACTTGAAAAATCAGGTCCCAGTGATTATAGGACTTACTGACATGACCACTGGATTGAACAAACATTCTTTTAAAAAGGGATTAAGCCTCAAACTCAGGAGGAACTAAGGCAGTAGAAGGAATCAGAACATGTGAAATTCCTTAAATAAAAATTTATTAACTTTAAATAATTGTGAGTAGGTTAAACATAATATCTATATCTATATCTATATCTATATCTATATCTATATCTATATCTATATCTATATCTATATCTATATCTATATCTATATATCTAGTGACTAATATGCAGTGTCCCCTCTGCAGTTCAGGAGTTGGATCACTCACTATGATGTGTGCTGACCACCAGGGGGCAGCACAGAAGGAAGGACTCTGCAGGCAGCCGGAAGGCTTCAATCAACCCTGATCACTGGCCAGGCCTAGGGACCCTACACATGCATGAATTTTGTGCACCGGGCCTCTAGTATATACATTAAAAAAAAACAAAAAACAACTTTACACCTTTTGTAGAAAGTCAGAGAGAGATAGAGAGGGAGGGAGAGAAGGAGGAAGGGAGAAAGGGAGGGAGGGAAAGAAAAGCAGAAACTCAGATTTTGACAGCTCCAAAGAAGTTCGTGCCATCATACATTAATTTCTGCTGCAATGACATGAGTGGGTGTCTGAGTTTTTAGTAAAATCCTTACTGGTCCAAATTAATAACATTTAGCACCATTCTGATACGTCATCTGTTAGATTTCTGATTATTGTTACTACAATTTGAAAGTAAAAAATCCTAACACAAATATCTCCAAATAAAAGATTTAACATAAAGAATTAACTGGTCCATATGTGTAATATAACATTGTAGTTCAGTATTAGCAATTTTATCTTTTAATAACAAAATCTTTTTGATATGTTCTCATAGATATGAGAAAAGTGATGATAACATAATTTTTACTAGGAAAGAAAATCACCATTATATAAATTAGCATCTGGAAACTGTCAGCCATCAAACCCTAACACAACTCAAAATAAACAGAGACATGCTATGTATATGCGTATACTTACATATAACAGGGGTGTGCAAAAGTAGGCTTGCAGTTAATAAAATATGAAAAGTATACAATAATGCAGTAATTGATGGATAAATAATACAATAATTAGCTGAGATTTGCACACTCAAAGCTGTAAACTTACTTTTGCCCACCCCTGTCCATGTGCACAAAGTATGTATATTCTAATAATAAGAGAATTGAGACATTAGAAAAGTAAAATGCTATCTACACACATAAGAATAACCTTTTATCAACTTTTACTAAGACCCAGCTCACTTTCAGACTAGGAATAACTTTGTATCCCAGTGCACAGGGGCTTTGCAGTCAGACAAGACCAAGTCCCCATCCTCCAGCTTCTCCAAGTTCCACTATCCCCACTTATCAAATAAGGATGATAATATCTACAATATTCAACATACAGACTGGAGTCCACATCCGAGGAAACGAAACCTAGACCTTTTGGGAGATAAGCATAGACCATGATAATGTTCATGCCAACCCTTACAGCTCCACCAGTTGTCTGGGACAGGAGCTGAGGGCAAACAAACATGAAAAATCCTTTTGGGATGGAGAAATGTTCTAAGATCGCACAGTGGTGTTACGTGTCCACCTCTGCTAATTTACTCGAATTCACGCAATTGTGCACTTGGCATTGGAGGATACTGTGATGTGCGAATTACACCTCAGTAAACCTGCTAAAAATTAAGGTGGTCATATGCAAGCACTTCTCTGTATGTAGGTAAAAAACTGCACCTGTACAACCGAGCCTAAAACAGCAGCACAGAATAAAATCACAGCGTTAACTCTGAAGACACACAGATTGTGGAAGAAGCTATTCAGAACTAACCTGTGACTCGCGTTTCATAAATTAAAAGGAGAATTATGATAACATTGTGGCTTTCCTTTGGATTCCATCCTGAATTTAATGGCTACAATAGGCCTTGAAGAATAGTTACTCGTTAACTTTTGTTTGGAACTCATGAGGGCACAGGTGCCCTGGGACTGAACCATTCTCTGCTGACCATCGGGGTAAAGCGAATAAATCCAGACCAGAGAACTTTCCCATCTCCATGTGTTTTCCTCCTCCAGACTGAGAACAGTTTGATTTCCCAGGCAGCACTGGGATCCCGAGTCCTGTCTCCATCCGGGAAGAAACAGCTGTCAGTCACATCCCTGGTCTCCGCCCCTGGTCCCCAGGGGACCACAGAGGCAAGCTGTCTCCCGGATAAGCGCTCCTCCGAGGATCCCTGGCTCTTCGGAGCCCGCAGCTGAGAAAGCATCCCTCTGCTCCCCCCGTCTATCGGCCCTTTGACTTCCTGCCTCTGCACACAGATATAAACATGATGCCTCAGTGAATGATGACTGCTGTCCCCCAAGAAATTTCAATTAAACACTTGGAATCCTCAGCAACGGTACCTAGGGAGAATCCCAAACAGAGCCGCGATTTGTTATGTATTATTAAGTCTGGCTTCAGATTATAAATCTTCCTGTGTTTTTTGTATTTTTTTTTCATGTTAGCTGAGGCTTTTCAAGGACCACCTCCCATATGATTTGAACAATTTTTCCCCCAAATGCTAAGCGGAACAATATAAGGGAGTTCTTCCTGAGTAGCGGGTCCCTGGTCCAGTTGAATAAGCAGAGGGGGACATCATTTTGCCTGCTACCAGAGTTAGGGATGAGACAGCCTTTCCTCTCTTCTCAAAGGGAGGGGAGGACTCGGGTGAATGGTGCTGGGATGGGCTCTTGTGCAGAGCTGTGTTTCCACACACCTTATGAATCCTGCGGCATCATAAGCTTGAGAGTTAGTTACCAGAATGTAAGCTTCACCAGGGAGTATTTTGTCTATTTACTTCTGTATTTTGAGGGGTATATACAGGGTTTCCCCCAAAAATCTATGCACACTTTAACAGCTGCTAGTTCAATTTTGAAAATAAAATGTATTCTAATAGACACCACATTTATAATTACTCATTGTATGTGTATATATTTGGGGGGGGACCTAAATAGAAGGTTTTGCATAAATAAATGTAAATGGATGAATGGAAGGGAGAAAGGAAGAAAGGAAAGAAGGGAGAGAGGTGAGGAGGGAGGGAAGGATAGATTTGGACAGAAGTCCTTGACAATTAGGCCAGGTCTTTCTGTCCCACTTCTGCCAAAATTTCATAAAATATGTCCTTGGCTACATTTACTATAGCATTATTTTGGGAGAACTTACTTAAGAATCAGATATTTGGTACAACTCATTCTTTCCTTTTACTGATTATTTGTTTTTATCTAGGTGTTATTCAGCTGAATGCAATGATCAGAGCTAATCAGATTATATTCAGAGATAAGATATAAAAAGTTCCTTCTCAAAAAAAATTTATTTTCTATAGGGTCAGTGGGTTGCCAAATCACGTTTGCTCCTGTGTTGAGAATCCATGATTCATCCTCTTTGGGTGCGTTCAAATATAGTTTTTACGGAAATCACGATTATTAGCTCCCTTCCAGTACTGAGGTCGATGCCAATTACTTAAAATAATGTTAATGTGAGAAATGTAAAAGGCCACTGACAAACCTTATTTCTCCCAAAGGCAACTATTCATTCTCCTACTAAAGAAGCAGTCTCAAATATTCAGCAAATAAAAATAAAGAATTGGGAAAAAAAAAAGTAAATAAGTCCTCTCCCTTTAATGCCAACTTTCTTTCTGTCACAGGCATAAGCTTGTGGCTCCCAAACACAACTGATGCATAAATGATAAATGATTGAAGGGGCGCTGGTTGACATTTTTGACTATCCTTCTGCCCCCTAAAAAGGAGAGTGTTGCGCTCCCCAGAGCTCAGATGTGGGCTGATGGACACATGGCAGCTACTGGAGCCTGAATGGAAGGGATGGCCTGTCACCATGGTTTCTCGAATAGCAGCTCACCTCCTGGAACCCTCAGTGGTTCCTGCTTTTGAATAACTGACATCAATGCCAAGAGAAACAGATCTGAGGAACCCGGGGGTTCTATTCCTCTGTAAAATGCCTATCAACAATGCACCAGGAAGATGAAATTCTCTCTTGACCCTCAAAAAAAGCTGCACTTCTTGTCCTTCTGTCTGTCAGGGCTTGGGACACCAGAGAGACAAAGCTCACTTGTGATGGGCTGTTTGGAAGCTCAGTTGTGCAAGTTTACCCCCCTCCCACCTCATCCATCCATCTTTATTTAAATGCTGCGATGCTCCTTTCTTTGAGGAAGCCTGCTCAGGAAACTTAAAGAGGGACATGCCATCTTAATTCCCTTCACATTTCTGATGTGCCCTGTTTTTCCTGATGTCTTTCCAGCCACCCGTCCCAGGAATCCAAAAGAGGAAGGAATGAGAAGCCTCGTCAGGAGATTCAGAGTCCTGGCTGACAGCTGGAGGGGTAAAGACAACACAGTCATGTTGATGGATTTCTTCAGGAACCTTTATCTTCATTGATAGTGCCATTCAAAGGGATAGTTCCTTAGTGAGCCTTCAAAAGAAGTCTAGTTAGCTGGGCATTTTCTTTAATCCTCACCGGTGGGTATACTTATTTTAGAGGGAGAGGACGGGCCAGGGAAGAAGGGAGTGAGGGAGGAAGAGAGAGAAAGACAAACACTGATGTGAGAGAGAAACATCAACCCCTAAGCTGCCATACATACCCCCAACCAGGGATCAAACCTGCAACCTAAGTATGTGCCTTGACTGGGAATTGAATCCACAACCTCTTGGTGTATGGGAAGACACTCCAACCAACTGAGCCACCTAAATTCTGTAGATGCTTTGAGCTACCAATTCTAGTTGGATTTCTATTTTCCTCACCCTTGAGTAGACTGAAGAAGAAAGCTTAGTTCTTGAACTAAAACCAAGGAACAGTTTTTTCTTCAGTAGTCATGTCAGCCTGATTCTAGAGATTCTAATAGATAAAGCAAAGCATCTGGACGTCAGATGTAAACTTCACGCACTACATCAGTGGAAGTGAAACACAAGATGAAGTGAAGTACTTCATAAAAGATCAGTTACTGCCTCCAAACTGCATGGTAGAAACATCAAGTTCTCAATGGCCGACCAATATTAAAGCGAAGCCAAAACAGAGAATAGGAGACAACAAATCACACCTGATTTTGGTTTCTAAATATTATTTTCAAAAAAAAAAAAGGTAGGAGGAGGAGGAGGAGGAAGAGGAGGAAGAGGAAGAGGAGAAACAGAGAACGAAAGGAAAAAAGGAAGGAGGATGGAAAGAAAGAAGGGGGAAAAAAAGAAAAGGAGAGAGAAATATATAGATATATGTACTCCCTTGTAAAAATGACTGATTCTAGGGCTGGGACAGAAATTACAGTTAACCTTCTATACATCCGCAGATTCAACAAACCAGAGATTTAAAATATTAAAAAACAAACAAACACCTCCCAGAAAGTTCCAAAACAATAATAACAACAACAAACTAGAATTTGCCATGCACCAAGCACTATGCTGGCGATGTGAGAATGACATTATATGCAGGCACACCCTGCTGTACTCTATATTGAAGTATCGGTTTCAGGCAAATACTATGTTGTTTTTTTATAAGGGACTTAAACATCCCAGATTTTTCTATCTGAATTGGGCTCCTGGAATCAGTCACCCATGGATACTGAGAAATGATTATATACAAGAGCCTGAAACATCCTGTACGCCAGAAAGTAAGAAAGTACTCAAAACAAAACAAAAGCCCACAGTGATGGGTATACATCTAAAGAACCAACAGCCAATTGAAGGAGCTCCTAGAGGCCAATTGGAACAGTCTGAGCAGCCAAATAGATAAAGCTGTATTGGCGTATAACCCAAAGTATAAAACAAATATCTATGAGTCCCCAAAAGTGGAAATTAATAACTGAGTAATAACAAAGTGTAGAATGACAACTCTTACATGCAGAAGAATCACAGATTGTTTATGCAAATACACTAAACTCAATGAATAAATAGGTACTTTTCAAAAGAATACAGAAGAAAGGCCAAGAGACATATGAAAACATGCTCAAAGTCACTCATCATCAGAGAGATTTAAATGAAAACGACAGTGCAGTACCATCTCATACCTGTCAGAATGGCCATCATCAAAAAATCAACAAACAAGTGCTGGTGAGGATGCAGAGAAAAAGGAACCCTCATGCACTGCTGGTAGGAAAGCAAACTGGTGCAGCCACTGTGGAGAACAGTATGGCGTTTCCTCAAAAAACTAAAAATGGAACTCCCATTTGACCCAGTGATCCCACTTCTAGGAATATACCCCAAGAAACTAGAAACCCCAATCAGAAAGGATATATGCACCCCCACGTTCATGGCAGTGCAATTTACAATCGCTAAGATTTGGAAACAGCCTAAGTGCCCATGAGCAGATGAGTGGATTAAAAACTGTGGTACATCCACATAATGGAATACTACGCTGCAGTAAAAAAGAAGTAATGCTTACCATTTGCAACGGCATGGATGGTATTGAAGAGCATTATGCTAAGTGAAATAAGCCAGTCAGAGGAAGATAAATATCACACGATCTCACTCATTTATGGAATATAATGAACAACATAAACTGATGAACAAAAACAGATCCAGAGACAGAGAAGCATTGATCAGACCATCAAATCTTAGAGGGAAGGTAGGGGAGAGTAGGGTTAATGGAGGGAGGTCAACCAAAGGACTTGTATGCATGCATATAAGCCTAACCAATGGACACAGACAACAGGGGTTGAGGGCATGAGTCAGGAGGTATGAGGGGGTAATGAGGGGATAAGGACATATATGTACTTCCTTAATCAATAAAGAAATTAAAAAAATAAACTCAATGAAGTGGAACATAATCCCTCACTCCCTAAGTATAAATGACTTTTTTTCTAAAAACTGTTAGATGAAGATCAGGGTTCACATCAACACTGATAACTCTTGTTGATAGAATACACCCTTGATATAATATGATATTTTGAGAATAGCACTTTTATTTCTATAGCCCTACTCCTAAAAATACATTTCCTTACTGTAATCAGGAGAAAAGTATCAGACAAAGCCCAACTGAGGAACACACTATAAAATACCTGCCCAGAATTCTCCAGATCTGCCGAGTAATCAGAAACCAGGAGAATCTGAGCAACTGTCACAACCAAGAAAAGTCTAAGGAGACGTGACTACAGAATGTGATGTGGTATTCTGGATGGACTCCTGGGACAGAAAAAAAGGGCATTAGGGAAAAAGTGAAGAAAGTGAAATGAAGTACAGACTTTAGTTAGTAATAGTGTATCCATATTGGTTCATTAGCTGTGACAAATGTAGCATATTATTGGAAGATGATAATAAATAGGGGATATTGGGTATGAGGTATACAGATACTGCCTGTATTATCTTTGTAATAATTCCATCAAATCTAAAATGTTTTAAAAATTAAAACTGTTTTAAAATAAAAAAAATATTTTAAAAATTTAGTCCAGATGTGTTCTGTAACCTAATTTCATCTGGAAAGGGAAAAAGGATAAAGAGTAATAGGAAGGAGGGAATTATCAGAATTTAGCGCAATGGCCTGGGAAAACTATTTGGCAAAATGTAAATTTCACTGTTTTTTTTGTTTGTTTGTTTTTTGTAAACCATAGCTAAATTCACCAAATAATGTTCCAACTGTCACTCCGCACAGGAGCCATTCTTTGGTGGAGAATCAGAGGCCTACAGCCTCATCTTGAATAATAAG
The DNA here is from genome assembly GCA_011751065.1 of Lasiurus cinereus. Taxonomy (NCBI): domain Eukaryota; kingdom Metazoa; phylum Chordata; class Mammalia; order Chiroptera; family Vespertilionidae; genus Lasiurus; species Lasiurus cinereus. Next base: position 4,028,348 of record JAAGEH010000434.1, read on the forward strand.
CCCTAGACACACGGCTAGTCCTTTATGAAATTGAAGACAGAAGGTTTCTCTAATCATCGCAGATGAAAAGTGCTTCATAAGAGATCATGCTCTGCCTCTATATGAATCACTTACTGTCATAGCAGAAACCAGGTGAATGCAATGTTCCCTGAAAAATCAAGGAACAAACATAAAAAATTTAAAAAGCAGCAGTCAACTGTGTTCTTTGAGAACATAGGGAGGTGACTCAATTTAAATATAACAAGTAAATAAGTCTCATAATCCATCTTGACTGACTTTCTCACCAAATCTCCTGGCATTTTGGTGGATGGGAAAAAAAAAAAACACCCTCCACCATCCTTCAGCAGTAGAAAGAATAGAAAGAGAATTTATCCTTAGGACACGCCAATGGCTAATAGATATCGAGCTCAAATACAATCTTGAAATTCCCTGTTCTCATCTTATTATATAAAGATGGAAGAAAGAAAAAAAAATAAGCCACACAATTAAACTAGAACCACTTACAGGTGCGCTTGCCGTGACCTGTGTGTGGAGAAACCTCTCACTTGTCTAAAGTTAGTCCAGGGCATGAATAGCAGGGGCCTGGGAAGCACACTGACAGTATCTGCAGTGAAGGCCTCACATCAAATGAGAATTAGTCGGGTGTCAGCAGAACTGCCTTCAACCAGCAAAGGGAGAGAGGAGGAGGAGAGATGCGAAATGACAGCTGAGCATGCTTCCCATCTGACTTGTCTTTTTTAGAATCTTGTTTCAATAAGTAAAAAAATTTTAAAAGCCCTATACAAGAACATTTTAGGGTATAAATTCTTGATAATAGTTACTAACAATTTTTAGAGCACACAGTTGAATGATTTGTCAAGGTAAGTAATACGGTGTAAGGCATTGTAGCATCAATCCTACTTGTCTATGCATCAAATAATTTGGAGAGTGTCATTTCCAAAGTTTATAGGCAAACAATTTTAAAAACATATTTTTATTAATTTCAGAGAGGAAGGGAGAGAGAGAGAGAGAGCAACATTAAATGATAAAAGCCCAACCGGTGTGGCTCAGTGGATGAGCATTATCCTCTGAACCAGGAGGTCACGGTTTGATTGATTCCCTGTCAGGGCACATGCCTGGGTTGCAGGCTTGATCCCCAGTATGGGGCATGCAGGAGGCAGCTGACCAATGATTGTCTCTCATCATTGATGTTCTATCTCTGTATCCCTCTCCCTTCCTCTCTGAAATAATTAAAATATATTTTACAAAAACACATCGATGACTTGAAATCGGTCCTATTTAAGTGCGAACCTTTTATAATCTCAACTCTATTCCCAAGGCTAACATTGCCACTCCATTGCTTTGAACAATCCACCTTTCTTTCGATGGCCACATCGGATACCACTGAATCATCCTCTGCCTTGGCGTCCTCACTCCCTTCTTTCACAATCTGGATAATGACTCTTGGTTCCACAACAATCATCTCAAAAGTCAATTGCTGTGCAAAATCTGGGCTAAAAATCTCCAGGAACAATTATTTCTTCCTTTAGATTCCCAAATCACTTTATGGAGATCTTTATTGTAGCACTTAATTATAATTTACCTGTTAATACGTCTCTTCATTGTATTATGAATCTTAAGTGGGCGAAAACTCTCTCTCCCTCTTAGTATTATGCAGCTACAATACACCTGCTCAATGGTTGGGTGAAAGTGTCACATTATAAACGATTTCCGCCTGAAAATGTGGAATACTTAAAAAAAAAAGGTGAATAATGATGTTTATTGTATTTTATTGTTTTCTTAATCAACAAAGAGACACTGATCATAAATATTTCTGCCTTCAATTTTCTTGTTTCTGCTCCCTGGGTTGGATATGCTATGATGACAGGAAGGTTAGGTAGACTTGCATTTAAGTTGGCTGGACTACGTCTGGTAATAGCTGATTAGAAAGAATATAAGGAGCCTTAGAAGCCTCTACAGTTCTGCCTACATTTCTCTTTGCAAACTCTGACATGTGATTTATATTACTATGGTAATAATGGAGCTCTCTTAAACTTTCTTCATAGCCAGTCTATCAGACATCTTTAGTCTCCATCCCTGCTTCTCCTATGAGCAACGACAAAAGCAAAAAGCAAAACACACACACACACACACACACACACACACACACACACACACAGAAAAGGCCAGCGGCTAGAATGCCTTTCCCAGCTCTTCCTCACAGGCTGTGGCTGACTGAGCTTGGCATGCATGGCAAGCAGGCTTGGTCCAGATCAGCTGGCCACAGCGTGAGGCCAGCAGTACAGAGCAGCTATAGAGTGTGGTACCCACCTCCCCTTCTGGACATCCTCTGAGGAAGAAAGGAGAAGCCAAAAAGACCGGCTCCCGATAAGACTGTGGAGAGATTGTTGAGGTGTGAGTATGTGTTTACATGTGTTCTGGTTCGGGAGAAAGAAGAAAAGGATGAAGACATTGCAGGGGCCAGCGCAGTGTAGCGGCTGGCATCAGTAAGACAGGGGCTGAGAACTAGACTCTGTCACCCACTGGTTGTGGATTTCAGGGGGTTACTTAGTCTGATGGGTCTTCGTTTCTTCACTTATAAACGTGGGGGGAATTACATTAGATCCCCAGAAATGTTGAACATAGCACATGGCACATCACATCTCACTCCCATTCCAGCTTATGCGTTATTAGACTCCTCAGAACAATACACAGGATCGGAGTGTTAGTTATTAACAACCATCAGCATTGTACTAGCAACTTATAATAGCTTGATTTGTTGTGATGATATGGGATGGAATTCAATATTGATTGATTGATTTTTAGAGAAAGGAAGGGAGCAAGAGCGAGAGTGAGAGAGAAAGAGAGAGAAGTTTGTTGTTCCACTCATTTACACATTGATCCATGATGTGCCCTATTTGGGGATCGCACCTACAACCTTGGCATACTGGGAGGACGCTAACCAACTGGGCTACCCAGCCAAGGGCTTCAGATGGAATGTGAGGCCTGGCTGAACCTCCCAGGAGCTGTATTACCTTTCACAAGTCACATGCTCAGCGTTAGTTTCTGCATCTTTGAAACAAATGGGGCTAAAACAGTGGGTCTCCACTGCAGCTAATGTTGGCATCTCTAGGGTGAACCGGACTTCCATGTGCTGTATGCAAAATGGAGGGGTGACAGTGATAGGGATGGCAGTGAGTGGGTGTGTTCATAAGCCAATCAGAGTCCGGGAGGTTGCTAGCCAACCCAGCAAACACGGTCAAGCCCTTCCATGCGCACCGTAACCTAAGAGGCTCCGATTTGAGTACACAAATGAGTGATTTGCAATGAAACGTATATTGAATTTCCGTTCAACAGTGGATGTTGTCAACCTTCCTCGGCTGTGATATTTTCAACCTGGAAACCGTCCACCGATTCCAATTTCAAAAGACAAACACGGCTTTAGTGACAACGGCCAAATGCTTGCATATCAGAACCTCAGTTCGGTCGCCTTTTTAATAGAGCGGGGAGAGCTTGCTATTTCAAATACTATGACCTGCAAAAACCAGAGAACGTGTCATAAGAGGGCCATTACTGACAGAGCGCCGTGTACTTAATAGCATGCTAACACCAAAGCTGACAGGTTTGAATGGCATTGCAAGAACAATGAAAGGGAGGAAGGAAATGGAAGGGAGGAAGGAAAGGGAACGGAGGGAAGGAGGAAGGAGAATGCATTATTACCTGGGAATTTCTAGAACAGCAAATGCATGTTGTCTGCTTGGCCCAAGCCTAAAAGGTACCACTTAGCTCTCATTTTCAGGGAAAGAGGCGGGGATCCTACTGATATTACTTCATAATTTGATCGCATTAAGTGTAGCTGGAAATGAATTCTTTTCTTTTCAAGTGATGAACTATTTTAATATGAACGCAGAAGGCATATTTTAAAGTTCACCTCGTACCTTGAAGGAATTTGAAGTGAGTTTCCCTGCCCTACCTCGATACCCAGATGGCATCCCGGGGTCTATTTAAGGCCAGTTTCTGTTTTAAGTTTGGTTCAAATGAGAGGGCCTGAGCTAGACCCAAATGCCACTATTCTCTGTGTCAACTTTAGCAAGCTACAACCATCCCTTCACGTCACTTTTCTAACTGTCAAAGTGTGAATCGTAAAAGAATTCTACAATATAAGGTTTTGATGGGATAATAAGCAAAACAATTTATAAAAACTCATCAGAGTATCTGGTACATAGTAAACATAAACTATACCTATCTGTAGGGATTTTTTACGTATTTTTTCAATGCTATTGCTTTGTTATAAAATACGTGCACACGCCAATTCACAATCAGATGTAGACACGATGACCCACATCATTGACTTACTATGTTTTTTAAAAAAATATATTTTATTGATTTTTCACAGAGAGGAAGGGCGAGGGACAGAAAGTCAGAAACATCGATGAGAGAGAGACATCGATCAGTTGCCTCCTGCACACCCCACACTGGAGATGTGCCTGCAAACAAGGTACATGCCCCCGACCGGAATCGAACCTGGGACCTTTCAGTCCACAAGCCGACACTCTATCCACTGAGCCAAACCGGTCTCAGCTACTGAGTATGTTTTAATGCCACTGAACTAGTTTCTCTAACTCTGCTGCCATACAGAGTGAAGGCAAAGTAACCACTGGATTCATGAGTCTAGAAGATCTAAGTGGAGAGGGTGACATCAATTTTCTAAATCTCCTTGATTTCCTAAGAGGCCAAATTCCATCCATAGGAATTGTTTAGAGACCTACTTTAAAGACACACGTTCCTCTCCGTGCAGGTGAATTCACATCCCGCACCTTGGAGTATAGGGGCAAGAGCGCCAAACATGTTCACACCAACCTAATAATCAGCTATTATGATCCCCAGTATGGCCCTGTGCCCAGTTCCAAAGCCATTATTTGCCCATTCCCCAAAGACTATGCCCTATACGAGGTGGCCCAAGGACATGGCCAATAGTGATGATTACAAAATTCTTTGAGTTAAGAGAGGGAAGCTTTCTGATCAAGTTGTCTAGAATAGTTACTTTTTCTGATAACAACAAGAAAAACATTTACAGTAATAATAACAGCAGCTACATCATATATACTAGGTATTGCTTTAAGAAATGTATGTCAGCGCTATCTCATTAAATAGCCTTACCAGATGATAAGCTCATTATTCCCATTTTATACACAAGGAAGGTGATGCTCAGAGAGCAGTATGTAGTTCTTCGGGTTCCACGGCTAGAAATCTATGAATCCAGGGCCCTGAAGCACATATGTGGCCCGGCCCATTCTTTTATTTGCCCCAATCATAACAGAAATCATAACAGAAATCAGCCTAGTTCTCTTGCTTTTCCGGAAAGGCTTCTCTGAATACCTTTCCACTCGGCATCTATTGCAGGTGCTGGTCAGGTCCCTGCGACAGTCTTGCTGTTACCCTTGTCAATGACTTCCGGCTACCTGTTGGCATGTCTCTTGCATGCCCCATTGTTTCTGGGGCTCAAATTCACATCCATGTCTTCCTTATGGCCTACTCCCTTCTACACACAGCCCTTCCTGGGTTTTGCATTTGTATTTGCTTATCACTCAGAAGGAAGGTTTGCCTCCTGAGCTTGGGACTTGAGCCATAATGCCTGCAATGCAGTAACTGCCCTTCCTGGCTTCCTGGAGAAGTGTATTCCGGGTAGAATACAGTGGTACCTCGAGATACGAGTGCCCTAACATACGAGATTTTTGAGATACGAGCCATGGAGCGAGCGATTTTTGCTTTGAAATACGAGCAGCAGTTGAGATAGGAGTCATCGCACGGATCAGCCAGCTGCACAGGACCCACCTCATAGTTTCCCACGCCTCAAGGTTATGGAACGAATTAAACTCGTATCTTGAGGTACCACTGTATTATTCTTTGACTGAAATAGGCAGGCCGTGAAATGTACAAGATACCCAACTGAATCAACGATCCTGAAAGACGATTCCTAAGGACTCAGGTGTTCAGCGCTTCCATTTTCCTTGTGCAACTAATTAGTTCTTGTGCGATTAGAGTTGATGAATTCCACCCGGTGCAAGTATATAAAACACCACACGGGGTGTTTCTGAAGTGAGAGGTTATGAGCCCCAAGGAATGAATGAATGCACGCTCCTCAAGGGAACGAAACTGGGGCCGAGCCAAGTGTCCAGGGCCAGGCGAGATGAAGTCTTGCCTCCTGACCCCCCTCCCTACAGTGGGGGAACCTCGGGCTCAGCTGTTACAAAGCTGATCTTCAGGGAACAAAGCCCCTGTTCGCCGAGCGGGGTGCAGCTACCAGCTAGGACACCCTCCCCGCGATTCCACCACCGCTCTGGCACGCACACAGCGGAGGAAGCAATTTTGACAAAGGATAGCGTGAGCGATCCATACAGACGCAGAACAAAAACACACACACAAAAGCATAAAAGGTATTGATAATTAATTTCAAAGACCGTGAGGAAACCAGAGCGAAATGGAGGGGGATGGGGGGGGGAGAAACAGAGACTCAACAAAGACAGAGGGAAGGACCAAGGCCACGAAGGCGAATGCTCAGACACTTGGCATGGCAATGGCGATGCCCAGATTTGTTCCTGTGATTATGGTTCTATTTCTCCCGGAGAAAAAAACGTGAGTGGATGGGGGACGACTTCACGCTGGGGATGGAGCAATAAGTTTGAACAAATGGTCCAGTTGTGATTATTTAAATAAAACACGGTAATTGTAACATGGTGGTCGATACAGGCAATTTTTTCCCCCTTTTGTAAAAGAACAATACGCTGAATGCTATCTTGATTTTTTTTTTTTGTAACAGCATTTCTGGAAATACAGTATTTAATGCCAGGTGCCCCCTCAATTTTACAACGTGATGGGCTCCATCCAAGGAGGGGTGAATGCACGGGGAGGTGCTTGCCCCACTGGTTGGGCCCCCACAAATCACTAACCGCATCCTCTGCTGGGCATTGTCTTCTAAAGTGATTACAGGCAGCCTGACTCAGTGGCTCCCATTCAGAGGGCCTCACTGTTACCATATTTTACTCATTTATTTCAACGCTGGTTCCCTGACATAGTTACATTGGCCATCACCGGTCTGTTTTAAAATAGAACTTTTATACAGTGGTACCTCGAGATACGAGTTTAATTCGTTCCGTAACCTTGAGGCGTGGGAAACTATGAGATGCTCGAGTCGCGGTAAACTGGAGGGTCCTGTGTAGCTGGCCGATCTGCGTGATTACTCGTATCTCAAATGTTGCTCGTATTTCAAAGCAAAAATCGCTCGCTCGACGGCTCGTATCTCAAAAATCTCATATGTTAGGGCACTCGTATCTCGAGGTACCACTGTATTTGTATATAAGTTTCAAAATATAAATTTTATGTTAAAAATATAGCTTTCAAATGGAAGAGGTGGTCCTTGTTTTCACGTACTCCGAACAAAACAACACACATTCTCTCTTGCTCCCAACAACAATAACAGCGAAAGATAGTTCTTTATTATCTTCAAAGGACGAAACTTCCTGCTTTGACAACCCTGAAGTAGAATGAAACATAATCCCTGCTCTGCAAATTAAAGGGAAGACCTAAGATAATATGTTAATGTCAAATTTAAAAGCGGCCGCGGATCTCAAATGGTGCAGAATTCAGGGGAAATAGAAATGATGGTGGGTGGTAGAAAACTGCGCTGCAGCTGACTCCTAGCTTCTCCCATTTACCCACAAAACAGAAGGAATTCGAAGCCATCTAAGTCAACTACTATTTTAGGTCTTGGATCTTCTTGAAAAATGCTTGGTGAGTGAAAGCAGTAGACGTCCATAGACACCCAGCCTCTGCTTGAAGCTACAGTAGGACAGGGAGATCACTGTCTGTTAAAATAGCTCGTCCCCATCGCATTCTGAAGGGTGGTCCCTGTGGTGAATTGGGATTCGGTAAGTATCCTCCTTTCTTCCTAGGGATCCTGCAGTTTATGACTGTGTAGTTAAAAGCATGGGATCTGGAATCAGCCTGGGCCCAAATCTGGTCTTTGAAGACAACTCTCTCATGTCCTCTTTCCATGATGCTCTTTTGTACCATAAGGTGACAATGTTGAGAAAAGTCAGGTGATATAATCAGAGTCGCATGTCTGTTAGGTAAGTGACAGAAACATAGCCAAAACTGGGGTAGCCTAAAAGTCCAATGACTTCGCCATTGTGAAACATTTCAGAAAACTTTCAAAAGTTTGAACCAGGGCAATAGCAAGATTTCTTCTAAAATAACTAGTACCACCGAGTTCAAGGTAGATTCCAATATCCCTAATAACCAATTGACTCAAATGCTTTGCGAGAAATTAAGGATATAAAAAAAAACAAAATAAATTATCTTTAAGAGAAAGAAGCTTATTGAAACTAACAGAGATCATTGCTATAAAGGCCCATGGTTTCCATTCCCTATATCTTTTTTCTTTTTTCCCCATTTTCATTTTGAAAACTGAAGTTTAGACATGTGACATACACTTCATAGAGTCAGTAATTTCCCAATAGATTTTTTTTTCTAATTCCACTGTCTACCTATTCATACTGCCTCCTTCACACTTTCCCCCCAAATTATTAACATAAAACATAGGACAGAGTGTGCTACATATCTCTTTAACAACTTTCTAAAGAATTCCAAATATCTATAGAATTATGTCCAAAGATGTTGGCAAGCTAATATTCTTCTGATTAGCCCCAAATCTACCTACTCTTAACCAGCCTCATCTCCCACTGAAAGGATCATCCTTGCAAAGAGTTAATAAACTCAATGACTGATATATCTGATATATTCCAAATGGTTAGTAAACTGTAGCTATTATATAATATCATTTATCTTGAAAGACATGACCCCTTCTGAAACTATGTCATTTATTTATTCTTTTAACCTATATGTATTAGAACATATTCTAGGCACCAGGGATATAGTGATTGGGGAAAAAAAAAACTTCTCAGTTTTAGTGGGGAGACAAGAAAAAAATGAAACATATATTTTGTTACAGAGTGATAAATTCTGAGAAGAAAAATAAATCAGAGAGAAAGGATAAAGTATATTGTATAGGGCTTTAGACATTGAGATGGATGACCAGAGAAGACCTTACTGTGAAGGAGACATCTGAGCCAAGAGCTACATAACATGAAGCAGTGTCTCATATCTAGGAAGTTCCATCTAGAAAGAACAGCAAAGACAAGTAGCAGGAAGGGGAATGTGATGGTGGTGGTAAATTCCATGAGCCCAGTGCAGCCAATCAGATTACGTAAGGAGGGCACTAACAGGAAAATGATTCAGAGATTTCACATGGGAGAAGAGCATTCAGGGGCCTATAGGTCATAGGAAGGATTTTGCTTTTTCCTTTGAATGCTATGGAAGGAACTTTAGAGAGTTTTGAGCAGAGGAATGAGACTGATTTCCTTAACAGACTCACACTTGATGCTATATCAAAGATAATGCAAGTTTTTAGGGTAAAGAAGAAAAATACATCATCCCACTACATTCAGTGACTATCTATAAAGTCTTTGGATCCATCCTTGTTTTTCCATCTAATTCTTAATGTATTAGCCCCAACCACCATCATTTTTTCCTCCAATTTAACACAATATCATCATAAGTGGTTTTCAATCATTAGCTCTAGTCCTCACTTAGTCTGTTTTTAGAAATTAGGATAATTACTTGATCATATGAAGCCTTACAGTGACTTACTGACACCTTACAACCTGCAATGTATTATTCTATTTTGCTGCTTTTTCTCTCTCTAATGGCATCTCTCTAGCGTTCTGACACATTCTAGAACTCTTCCCTATATCTGGACCTTTACACATATGTCCCTCTACCTAGACCTCCCCTTCACCCAGGCTTTTGAAATGATAATGCCATCACTTCCTTCTGACCACAGCTAAAATGGTAGAACCTCAAGGGGGCTTTCTCTGACTGTTCTGTATAAAGTATGGTACTCCCTGCTATTCTTTTAGTCACCTTTCATTCATTCATTCATTCATTCATTCATTCAACTAATGTTTATTAAGTGCCTATGTGCTAGATAATGTCCTAAGTGCCATTTTTTTTCTCATTTCATTCATTCTAACTTGTGATAACATATTTTATCTCTGCTTCCATACCAGATCCCAAACTCTGTGAGAACAAGAGCCATCTGTGTTTTGTTCTCCACCATATTCTTATGTGACTGGTGGTCAAAAAGCATTTGTAGAATAAATGAATAATGTTACACAGGATTTGCTATTTTTCTTTTCCTTTAGGATTCTACTATAGATTTTATTTCATTAAAAGTTTATATCATAGGTGGGTTATAAATAGCTCTTTTATCAATGGCATGCAACTTACTTGAGACAGAAACTATCGTTCTTGCTTCTTTTGGAAGGCCTAGCTTAGGAGTCTTGTAACTATAATTATTTTTAAATTGATGACTGGATAGACATTTGGGGTTTTCCCCAGTATCTCAAATGAATATGTCTTAGGAGAATATACTTGATTTCATTTTAAAATGGTATGTAGAAAAGTACTAAGATTCTTGGTCAGCTTAACAACCAAGCAGGTATACTATCCACACTTCAAACCTAATGACTTCCTACTAACACATAAAACAAAACAAAACAAAAACAAAGTCTAGTGCCCAGAAGTAGACAATCTGTGCTGCTTCTCTCACCTTCACTTACCAAAGGGTTAACTTCTTTAACCACAAAGGCCCAGCCACATGCCTTTCTCAAAACTTGAACTATACTGAGCAAGTTCCCTCTTCAGGTCCGGGTTCAGCGTGCCCCTCTACCCAGAATGCTCATCGCCCTGACTTCCATGGGCTTCTGCTCCTTCTTCAGTTTCCAATGCAAATGCCACCTTCTCAGAGATACCTCTTCAGAGAGCTCTATGGAGAGAGTCTTTCCCCCCACTCATCTTCAAAATGCTCTAGAAGTGCTCCAAATATGTTTTTACCTTCACACCCACCACTCACAGAAATTACTGTATTTGCTTATTTGCAAATCTACGGTTGATCTTCTCACTAAAATATATATATAAGGTCAGTGGAGCACAAGTCTTGATTTGTTCAATGCTATTTTCTATGCCTAGACGAGTGTCTGCCACATAATTTGAGCATGTATAAGAAATACTTACAGGATGAATGAACTAATGCATTCACAATTAAAATACTCCACTGGCATATATTAGAAACAGTTGCCCAGTGGCCAGCTCTTGAACTGTGTGTAAGCTAAAAACTACAAGATATTATTAAGAATAGGAGTGGGACAGCTCTAAATTCTAACCTTAAAGTCACATAAGTCAGCAAGTATCAAATTTTATTCAAGGAAGAAAGGAGGTTTTCTGGGATCAATGGTGATGGACACTAACATGGGCAATTACTTAATAAATTTCCAAAACTGTTCTTTCTCCTCCTTGGATCTCCAGGAACTAATATACTTCCTGGCTCATAAGAAACCTACAATATGCTTGTTGAATTGATCTGAAATTAGAACAAAACCTACACTAGGACACTTACTGCCATCAACTCCAGCATCATTCAAACTATTTTTAAACCATATTTACTTATTTATAAGTATCATTTAAATAGATGAATACAAATTCTTGTCGGCTAATTCCCAGTGATTTACTGAAATGCTCTATTTAAAAATGTCAAGTGGCCATTAGCAGTAAACTTCCAAGAATTTATCTGGCATAATATTCCTACTTAAATATTGTCATTGCGCTATTTCATTTTATTGGTTTATTTTTAAAATTCTTCCTGAAATCATGGAAAGTTTTTGGCAATTTGTTCTCAGTTTAAGGTGATTTGAAGATATGAGGCAGAAATGGGGAAATGCTCCATAGATTTACTAAAATATCACCATACCTACTTGCCAGTAGAGTCTGCTAGAACCAGGCTTATACTTGACTATGACTAAAAGGCACACTTTTTGATATTTGCCACTTGAGACCAGCTGAAGCCAAATTTAGTCCATCTGGACCTTTCTGTAGACTTAGAGAGAAGTTGTTTGGTACCTACTAAGTTCATCCTGTTTCCTTTTCCCCATAACTTATTTCAGTCATCTTTCATAAGATCAACGTATTGGGTCATAGAATATCTATAAGATGAATATCTTAAAGGCATTACAAATAAAACTAAAAACACTTACATATTTATTTCTATAGCCTTTTCTTTGGTTGTATCAAATACACTGTGGCCCAAATAACAATCTTCTTAAGAAGAAAGATTTAACCAACTGGGACTATCTAGGTCTTTCTATCTGTGGCAAGAAAAGGATGAAATCCCAGACATTCTCATACATGCATTTCAAAATTTTATGATAAAATTGCCCTTTCCCTAGGGAATATCTTGTCCAGAATTATTAGCTCAAAATTTATAGAGTAAAGCACTTTGAAAAAAAAATAGCTACCCTCTTGTAAATGAAAACTTAGTTGTTGAAGAAGAACCACATGTTTCTGAGGAGCACAGACTCTGAAATAGACAGTGATTGTATTCCTCTGACTGCAATGCTATTTGCAAATTTTAAATATTAACAACAGAGTGTTTTTCCCCTACAGTGCATACTACCATCTCTCTCAAAAATGAGTGGTGCCACTGAATTGCTGATGAAAGCTATGATGGCCTCCTATAATGACTCTCATTGCTTGAGCTCCTACAATAGGCTAGGCATTGCACATAATCTATTTCCAATGTATACAGCAACACTTCAAGGTAAATGTTGTCTTCCATTCACCACGAGGAACCCAGGGCTCACTGTTGGATGACTAACTTGTTCAAGGTCACAATCTAATGAGTGGTATAGACAAGAGGAATTCAAGCTCAGATTTCTCCCACCAGTATACCAAAGGTTCTCTAAGTTGATCAGAACAGTAACCTGGGCTTGCCAAGACCCAGATCACTGACTTTCTGATTCAGTTGGTCTTGGGTGTGGCCTGATCTGCATTTCTTGTAAGTTCACAGTTGAGAACCTTGCCGGTTCCAGACCACATGTTGAGAACTATTTTCCTACATTCTGCTCTTGTTAGAATGTAAGCCCTGATAGTAAAAAACAAAAACAAACAAAAAACCCCACAACTGGATATTAATCTTACTCCAGGAGTTTTATGTTTACTTTTATGAAATTTAAAATATGTCAACATAACATTTATCAAAATGTTTATAGATGTTATTTCTGGAATCTCAGGCAATTATGACTTTCTTTATACCCTTCTGAATTGCTTTACTTTAAGAAAATGAACACATAACTTTTATTTTCCATTAATAAAATGCTGATTGCACTTAGGAGAAAAAACTAAAATTACAGATAATCTCTCCTGTATGCCAAAAAAATAAAAGCTTCCTTTTTCAGCCTGCTCAGCGGTGGAAAGATCTGAGTTCAAATGCTGAACCAACGGCTTACTTCATTTTAGCCACGGCCAGTAATTTCACTGCTTCCAATCTCAGTTTCTTCATCTGTGCCTTCCAGAATATTGGACTAGAATCATACATCTCATAGTTAAAATAAATGTAAAAGACTAGCCTCAACATTTCAGCCCAGCTCTGAATATAAGTCACCTTTTAGGATTTGAAGGAGAAAAAGAGCAGGCACCTTATGACGTGAGGTTCACTAAGTTGAGAGCAGAACAACTGAAGGGTGTTCAGCAAGGTAGTTAAAGACGCCGGGTCACTTGGTCAGATGCCTCTGGTGCAGTTTTCCATTTTTGAATGATATCACATTACATAATGACAGCACATGACCATCTCTGGTCCGCAAATTATGCCGGCGAAAGGAAATACCCTGGTATTTATGCGATGCTTAGTGCTTCAGTCTCCCTGGCCTTCTGGCCCAAGTCAAAGTGATCGGAGCTATTAAGATGATTTCCCTGTTTAGCTGAGCTTCACAGACTACAGTTTTGGAGTCAGTGGAAGATGACCTCCTAATGGTGTTTAATGGTTCTCTCAACAAATTGTGAAGTACCTTGAATGACCCACTGGTGAAGTACATAGCAGGAAGATTCCAGCCTTAACCGTTTCATCCTTTGCTCTTGTTCTTCTTTTTGGACAAGTGTCATTTTCAACCTTCAAGGGGGACATAGGTGGAGTGCAAAGGGGCAGGAAAAGGGACTAAGATGTCTTAAGCATTGGGCTTAACTTTGGATAGGAACTGTAATATTTGATTTTCACAACACTACAGGAGGAAATACTATTTTCCTTTTAGAAACGAAGAAAGGTTCCAGTGAGGTTGTTGAGGGTGGTGCATCTGAATCTAGAGCCTGTGGTCAAGATATTTCCCAGAGAAAAGTTCTGAGATGATTTCTCCATGAGGTGGGTGACCCAAAGGGCCAAGATGAGACCCCCCAAGTGCACTGAGGCTGAGAGGGCACACAGTGAACCCTTTAGAAATGAGATCTTTGGGTATTGTTCCTTACCAAATATTTTTGGCACTTAAATGAGCATCATAAAGAAGAAAACAAAGTGAGTTGAGAAAAAAAAAAAAGGAAGAAACTAAGGCAAGAAATTAAAGGTCCCGGCAGGCATTTAGGGGAACAAAGAAAGAAAAGTTTGAGCAGGGGATACTATCTAGAGCTAAAATGCCAGGAAAGCATACCACCGATATGGATCACGGAGTAATGTGGCCATACTAGTTTCAGCTGCCTTTATTCCCTTCCACCTTAGCAAGCCACCTCATCACTGGCCCGGAAACAAGTTGGCCCGGGAACCAAAGTCAAGGGAAGTTAGAGCAGACACATTCCTGGCAGAGAAGTTTCTCATCCCGGGAGCTGATGATGAATCCTATAGAAGGGGAAAAAGGTCTGCACTCCACACAAAAGTAACTTCAATGTCACTTCTGGGGATCTCTCAGCCTCCAGATAGAAAAAAAGGGAAAAGAAGGCTCTAGAGAGAGAAACATCAAGGACACCTATTTCCTCCCCGATCCTGGCCAGAATGCCCCCAAATACGCACCCTTTTCCTTTGTATGTTTTGATACGCTGGCCAGATAAGCGATTTTGCATTTGACTCTTGGATTAAAAGCTCTTCATTTTGTGAATATGGATCTGAGCTGGAACTGCAATATAACCTCCAGTGAGGAGTGTCAGTTGTTTAAAATAAACATTTTCTTCACTGATCTGACAATTTTCTAGTCGGTTCTTGTTTACAAGAGAGTTTATATGAAAGTAGATTATTAAAAAGAAAGTATTCTTAATCCTAAGGAAGTGAGTTAAAAAAGTGCAAATCAGGGAATCAATGTTGCAGGTGTGGTCCAGATGTGCATGGATCATTAGAGAGCGAGGTCCCTTCTAAAAGTAAAAGGGGTACTTGAAAACGAAGCTCTGAAGATCCCACATATAAACATTTTTCTACATGGTTAGGCCCTGATGGCTCTGTTTTGGCATCTTCCAAAAAAGGAGGCGAGAATCTAAGATGTGCTTTCAGACAGGAGTCTTCTGCACATATAAGACCCTATCTATTCAAATTTCTCCTGGATGAAGCCCATCCGTCTTTTGATCCCTAATTGCACTGTGGTGTGTACGTTAGTGCACTGCCCACAGCAGTTTTAGTGCATTTTTTCATACATATCTCATTCCCATAAGCCCATTCACTCCACAAATATTTTATTGAGCATCAACTATGTGCCAGAAGACAGACACAGTAAGATAGATGGGGACTGGCATCATCTTTGTTTCTTCTTCAGATAGTAAAATGGCAGTAACAGTAGTGTTTATTTCTTAGGGCTTCTGTTTCAATCAAATTAGATTACTCAGGCAAACTTCTTAGTCTAGGGCCTGAAATGTTCAGGATTGCTAGCACAGTGGCTCGCATACACTAGGGATTTAGTAAGCATCTGCATAATGAATGGTCCAAGATTGGTTGCATGTAGTAAAATGGTAGCAGCCTTGGTTATTACATACAATTAGTTACATCGTTGGTACTAACTGGCCTCTTGGTTGACACTAAACTTCTATTTTTCAAATAGTTAAAAAGTCCAGATAATTTTTAAGTCGATGTGTAGGAGAGCCATGTTTCAATGACAAAATGAGGAGAGTTAGACGAAATTTTTATGTTTCCTTCTAGCAATAACTGTCTGTCATTCTAAGTCATTCTCATAGTGAGACTCAGAAAGGCATTAAAAAAAATCGATGGATAAGTTAAGTCTGCGTCTGGTTTTCCTTCCGTGGCTTTCTTATGTTGTAGGGCAAATGGAATTCACATCATCATGATCACTGTTAACACGGCGTGAGGACATTTAAATGCAGGCAATGTGTTAAGTGCCTTTACGTGAGTTTTCTCGTTTAATACGCACAACAAACCAAAATAATATACAGTGGTACCTCCAGATACGAGTTTAATTCGTTCTGTAACCTTGAGGCGTGGGAAACTATGAGACGCCGGAGTCGTGGTAAACTGGTGGGTCGTGTGCAGCCGGCCGATCTGCGAGATTACTCCTATCTCAAATGTTGCTCTTATTTCAAAGCAAAAATCGCTCGCTCGACGGCTCGTATCTCAAAAATCTCGTATGTTAGGGCACTCGAATCTCGAGGTACCACTGTATCACTATACCTCTATAAAAACAAACTCCAGCTTTGAGAAATTTACCAACTCACCTAAGGTCATACAGCTAACACAGCAGGATTCGCACTGGTGGCCTCACAGTAGATACCCTTAACTATATAGTAGGTTCTACAACAGTGAAACAGATACAAGTCTGCCTCTCCCCACAAAAATATGCTTAGTCTGAAACTTTTTCTCCTGGTGGGACCTTAGTGGAGTAGTTTATCATCCTATAGATGTCACTCCTATGGATTTAGGTAGATAATGTTAAATCTCTAATCACGTATACGGACGGTGTGTTTGTATGTGTGAGTGCGCACGCGATTCCTACACACACGGCTGCATGTGCATTGCCATTCCAGTTTTGCATACAAGTAAGCTTCAAAGGACTCTGTGAGACATGGCTAATCAGTCTACTGAGAAAATATCATGTATCCATTCTCTCATCGCTCTTCTCTCCCTCAATTTAATGATGGTCACCCCAAAGCTGAGTTTCAAAAATGCAACTTTTGTATTCACTTTCTCAATTAGTGTCACATGTTCAGATCCCACTTGTTGTCTCGGTCACAGAGCAATTAAGTGGGGATCCCAGAAGAACATGCAAACTGCAAATGTTCAAACACCTACTTCTCGCTGAAACCATTTTGGCTCAGTGGATAGAGCGTCGGCCTGCGGACGGAAGGGTCCCAGGTTCGATTCCGGTCAAGGGCATGTATCCTGGTTGCAGGCACATCCCCAGTAGGGGGCGTGCAGGAGGTGGCTAATGGATGTCTCTCTCTCATCGATGTTTCTAACTCTCTATCCCTCTCCCTTTCTCTCTGTAAAAAAATCAATAAAAATATATTAAAAATAAAAGAACAACAAAAAAAACCTACTTCTCTCAAGCGTTGAACAACAAATGAAGGCAGATATTCCCAGCCCTGAGAAGACTAACCATGATTTCTGAGTGGAAATTAGGAAAGTAGGTAGGCCCTATTCTTACATGGCAGCATCAGAGGCTCAACATTAATGACAGCCTTCTATTTACCCTGACTCTGTTATCTGATACTTACAGACGAAGAGAAGACACTTTAATCACGGAGGTGGTTTCCATATGCACTTATTTTATTCATGCTGCAGAAAAAAACAACCTACCTATTTGTAAATCAGGCAAAAAAAAAAAAGAATGATGTCATCTATTCTTCCATTCTGTGACATACTATCAGTGAGTCCAAGTTATTGTGGGCGCCTGCTATAGGCAGCAAAGCATTTTTCATTTCTCTTAAACATAACATCTCTTTCAAAGACTCCTAACTTCTGAAATGGTTCACTTCAAAATACCCCCAGGTACTTGTGTCTGAGCCCCATTACCAACATGTGATTGTCACTGCGACATGGCTTTACTGGCACATGCGTGCTAAAAGGCAGCGACAGAGCCAGCAGGAGGGAACCGAAGCCATTTATACCCTGTAGCACTGCAATGACAACCCCAAGGAACATGCCATCTGCATTCTGTATCGCCGCACCCCACTGATCTGTGGGTGTGAGATCGCAGAATTCAGAATGCCACGCCTGGCTCCACGTTAAGGGAGCTCCCCACAGTTGCTACTTTTGCTTGCGTGCCTTCAGGATCCTGATGCTGATGTTAATAGATGAGGACTTCCCATGTAGTGATGGAGACGTAGCAGTAGGGCATGCTAGAGTCCCAGATATTGCTGTGTTGACTTATTCAAGCTGTGAGGCCTTCCCTCGCCACCCTTTCCCTTTGCAGCATGCCAGCCTGCACCCTCAGACACTCACCCACCCAAGGATCTCAGCGGGCAAAGAGGAAAAGCAACAGCAAATGCACTTTAAGAAAATAACAGGAGACCATCCCTAAATCGACCATTCCTGGGCATCTCGGTTCTACCTGTGGTTTCAGCTAGCTCCAAGCGGATGAAAGGAATGTGCCTCGATTTCCTTAATTCAGTGATATTGGCAATCATCGCAATGATGGGCACTGCCCAAGAGATTGCCCTTGACAGCAGACACAGACTTGGAGACATGGAGACATTTCCATGGAGTAAAACACCCAAAAGGAAGAACACAGAGACGCTCAGGGATGCGGTTCCTGCTAGAAGGGAGATGGTGAAAGAGTTGAATTCACAAGACTCTGGGGGGTGAGGGTATGCATGGGAGCGGGGGAGGGGCAATGGGAAGATATGTATACATGTAATACATTAATTAAAAAGATTAAAAAAAGAAAAAGAGCCGGAATCGGTTTGGTTCAGTGGCTAGAGGGTTGGCCTGTGGACTGAAAGGTCCCAGGTTCGATTCCAGTCAAGGGTATGTACCTTGGTTGTGAGCACATCCACAGTAGGGGGCGTCCAGGAGGCAGATGATCGATGTCTCTCTCTCATTGATGTTTCTAACTCTCTAGCCTCTCCCCTCCTCTCTGTAAAAAATCAATAAAATATATTTAAAAAAAAAAGAAAAAGAAAATCACTTTTGAGAAGAAACAAAGAAAGAGCTAAATTCACTGTGATTAATTGTAGGGCTGATTAGTTTATTTTATTATTTTATTTATGTATTTATTTTCATCAGGCCCTTCTAGCATGCTTCTCAGTTCTAGCAGAGGATAAAAGAAGAACTCAGATGTATAACCACCATAGAGACATGCTGATTATTTGACTTAAGATGAGGAAAAGGGAGTTTTGTTAAAAAAAAAAATACAAAAATAAAAATCGGTTGGTTTCCAAGGCAAGAGACCCGGGGTGATTCTTTGAATAAGCGGATTCAGGTGCCCACTGAAAGAATCCTTCCTGGCTGCATGACTGAGTGCTGAGAATAAGCTGGTTTTCTGACCTTGATGACCGTGCCATTTTCAGTTAGTCTACTAGGTTAGAGGAATTATAATGAGATGAAAGTCAAGCTTTCATGATACTGTACATTATCAATGTGATTAAAAAAAAATAGGCAGAGAAGTGACCAGCAGAAGACAAGAAGAGGGAGACACAGGATACATTGGTGATGGGGGTGCAGAGGCAGGCTGAGGCATCGGCAGACTGTACTCTCTTTCCCCAGCACTCTCAGAAGATTATCATGAGCATAATAAAGCATCATTCTTCACAGGATGCTTGACCTCTGGCCCACACAGTGTGAGCACCTGGACTTGAACTGCAGTTATCAATCGAAATTCACTTCTTCCAGGCAATGCTCCATTGCAGTGTCTCAAGAAATTCGTAAAAGACATTTAAGAGATAGGAAAAATATTCATTGAGATTAACTGACTCTACTGAATGGGATATCCCCAATAGTTTACTAAAGTTACCTTAATCAATACACTCATAGAAACATTCGTGTGTGGCTGTGTATACGCACAGATATACACAGAAGTGTATGTGAATATGTATGAATATCTAGACCTAACTGAAAACAGTACAACAGTGAGCTTCTGGACTCAACCTCCAATCCCTCCACAGTAGGAAATAAAGAAACACTTAGAAGGATGTGGCTACAGGAAAGGTTTAGTTCCAAATGCAATCTTATCTCCCATTTCAGTGTTTTTTTTTTTCAGTCTTCAGTTGCCGCATGGTTTCTTGGTTCCAATACCGCATCCCTTTAGAAACAACTCTTCACTAAAATGGGCTTGTATTTGTAAAAGGTTTGCCATAGCAACCAGTTTGGACAACCTTCCCATCTGTGGTTTTCTACAATTCACTCATGCGTTCCTTTACTCAACAAACATATATGAAGCAACCGTTATGCACCTGGTATGGTTCTATCAGGCCCTTAGGACACAGTTGTGAGCAAAAGAGAATCCAAAAATCCAACAAACTAAAAACAACAACAACAACTGTATCCTTATAGAGTATATGTTCTTTAAGTAACTAAGCAAGTGCCAGATTTTGAAGCATGAAGCCAAATAAAGGGGACAAGGAAGTGAGTGGCAGGTGGAGTGTGTCAAGCTTTTAGATGTTAGAGAGTAGACAGATGTACTGAGAGATGGTCTGTGCACTTTAGCTATGCACTTTGTTAAAGCTCTCTGCCTGGTTCTCTTTTCTCCTGCTTGGAAATGGGGGGTTTTATAACTTCTGAAATATTAATAGAAAGGATCATTTTTTTTTATCCTTACTCAAGCACATATTTTTATATTGATTTAAGAGAGAGAGAGAGATGGAGAGAGAGATGGATCCATTGCCTCTCCTATGTGCCCTGACCAGGGATTGAACTTGGGTATGTGGTCAAATCCTCAACCCTTCAGTGCACAGGATGACTTCTCTAACCCACTGAGTCACACTGGCCAGGGGCAAAGGGTCAATTTTAAAGTTGAGTACCGCCAAAACCGGTTTGGCTCAGTGGATAGAGCGTCAGCCTGCAGACTGACAGGTCCCAGGTCCGATTCCAGTCAAGGGCATGTATCTTGGTTGCAGGCACACACCCAGTAGGGGGTGTGAAGCAGGTGGCTGATCAATGTCTCTCTCTCTCTCATCGATATTTCTAACTCTCTATCCCTCTCCCTTCCTCTCTGTAAAAAATCAATAAAATATATTAAAAAAAATAAAGTTGAGTGCCACTTGAAAAAAATTATCCTCACTATGCCCGTTATTGACTTCATAACTTCTCTATCTTATGCTATCAAATATTATTCTTGGCAACAGAAAACTTATTTATCCCATGGGTACCTTTGTTTGCACTAAGTTCTTTGAATATCTCAAAAGTCTGCTAAATAAAAATTATGGCATCATATATGGGCCACCTTATATATTACCACTTGTCAAAGAATAAGACACAGAAAGGGAAATTAAGAGAGAAAAGTGGTTGTTATCTAAATTCTTGGGGCAGATTGATTAAAAATATAAGTTAACCATATGGTACCATCTTACCTATTAATTTTGAATCAATTATAAAATAATGATGCAATCTAATACTATCCACTTGTAGTTGAATTAAAACCAGAGTTAAATTACTGGTGCCAGTATAAATGATAAAGGTCAGGTGATAGAAGTTTGATGTTTCAAGAGCCACAGAAGCATCCTCTGTTTTTCACCAGTGATCTTTTTTCTAGAAACTTAATCTAAATGTATACATAATTAAATAACTGTTTATTGAATCTCATTTATTATAGTAAAAAAAATGGAAGGGATCTAATTACTTAACATCCAGGGAGTGGTTAAGTAAAATGTAGTGTATCAATCAGATATGTGGCATTCACTAATTTAAAAGGAAACCAGTGATGATATATAAGTATAACTGAAGAAAAAGCATGACTGTTCTATGTAAAATGTC
The DNA here is from genome assembly GCA_011751065.1 of Lasiurus cinereus. NCBI lineage: Eukaryota > Metazoa > Chordata > Mammalia > Chiroptera > Vespertilionidae > Lasiurus > Lasiurus cinereus. The sequence continues at coordinate 4,050,105 of JAAGEH010000434.1, forward strand.
TCCAGGTGGATGAGAGCTAAACTGAAAATGAAAAAGAAAAATGCTATTTTGTTAGAAATGGGCGATATATAAATGCATATAATATTATTTATTCATATTAATATTACCCATATAATGGGCATACAATTTCTATATTAAATATTATTAATATTGTTCTAATATTATTTCTACAATTAAAAATATAATTTTCATGTTTGAGGCAAGCAATTTATTAACCAAGGCTGTGAGACTGTATTAGATGGTAATGTCCCAATTTTTGTTAAATGTGTCATGTCATAGCTAAGATGATATCTATCTCATTTCATGTGAAGATTCCAGGACTCCTCACTATATTAAATCACATATTAAACATATTTTCTCATTTCTCCAAATTCAAGATTTTAATTCCGTTTAATGTCCTCTTTTAATTGGAATGTTGCTAAATCCGTTGACAGTCTTACCAACCATTTTAACAGCCTTTTAATTTGCCATCCAGAAAATTATAACTCTTCATTAACTGTGGGAGACACAGCATTGCAGTTGTGATATATCATTCCTCATTTTATTAACAATCTACTTAATGAAATCCAGGCTGCAAGCAGATGATGGTGATAATGTAAGCACTTGCCCTGGATTTTTTTTTTTTCAAACAAAAATCAAGAATTTCCTGATAAGCATATTAGGAGAACAAACATTCAATTTCTCAGGAGTGCAAGGAATTGAAATCTAAAGAAAGAGATTTTGAGTCTGCATTAGGCACAATTAATAGCCACGTGAATTTTAACAAATCGCCCAATCTCTGTGTAACGCCATTTGTCACCGTAAGGCAATACTGCAAGGCCATGCCAGTCACACAATATTTATACACTTCACCCCCTTGGGTCAAGGAAGGGGGGTGATGTAATCTGGCAGAGCAGTGGTTCTCAACCTTCCTAATGCCGTGACCCTTTAAGACAGCTCCTCAGGTGGTGTTGACCCCCAACCATAAAATGATTTCCATTGCTACTTCATCACTGTCATTTTGCTACTGTTATGATAATGTAAATATCTGATATTGCAGGATGTATTTTCATTGTTACAAATTGAACATCATTAAAGCATAGGGATTAATCACAAAAACAATATGTAATTATATATTGTGAAATATTTCTTTCTAATTACAAATAAATGAAATTTTGCCTTGAATCGTGGTGTAGCATGGGTAACAGTCTTAATATGATAACAGTAAACTACATTGCTACACTTTGCTACACCGAGGAGCCGTCTGTTGGTTCCTAAGACCATGGGAAATAGGTGTTTTCCAATAGTCTTAGGTGACCCCTGTGAAAGGGTAGTTCGACCCCTAAAGAGGTCGCGCCTCACAGGTTGAGAACCGCTGTGGTAGAGGGTGCTGGTGAGCATGAAAATGACACTCGGGGCAGGAAGTAGATAGAATAGAAGAGACACGCCTTTGGTGCCAATCCAGAGGTTCTTCACTGCAAATGGCATTCGCTCCATCTGTACATTTATTTATTTATTTATTTATTTATATATTTTTTAAATATATTTTATTGATTTTTCACAGAGAGGAAGTGAGAGGGATAGAAAGTCAGAAACATCAATGAGAGAGAGACATTGATCAGCCGCCTCCTGCACGCCCCCTACTGGAGATGTGCCCGCAAGCAAGGTACATGCCCCCGACCGGAATCGAACCCGGGACCTTTCAGTCCGCAGGCCAACGCTCTATCTACTGAGCCAAACAGGTCTCGGCCATCTGTACATTTACATTGAGGGGCAGTTCTCGCACATCGGAGTCCCCATACCGCGATATTAATAACGTGAAATTAGATATATCCAAAGACCTAGCAGGTCAGCTGGAAAGCTAGGCTGAGTCTACCCAGAAGCAGAGACAGAGGGAACATACGGATCATTCCTGCTTGTTTTGGCCTCGTTTTAGGAAAGGAAATGTGAGCCCAAATACGTGCCTTGCCTGGGCCGGTGTGGCTCAGTTGGTTGAGCCTCATTCCATGCACCGAATGGTTGCAGGTTCGATTCCCGGTCAGGGCACAGGCCCGGGTTGCAGGCTCACTCCGTGGGAGGGGTGTGCAGGAGTCAGCTGATGGGTGGTTCTCTCTCATCGATGTCTCTCTCCCTCTCCTTCTCCCTCCCTCTCTCTTTCAAATCCATTTAAAAAAATACATTCAAAGGGGAAATAAAGTATGTGCCTTGCCAAGGTAATTAAGTAAATCAGTGCCAGATTCTTGTGAAAGGGCTGAGGTTTCAGGAGACAGTGCCCATCTCTTGCCAGGGCCCTGCCAGGCAGCGCATGCTGGCCACTCAGCTGCTGATGCCCCTGGAAGCTTGCCCTGGACGCCCCATCACCTCGCAGTGTCACAGGAAACTGAGAAAGGTCACAGAGAGGCCTTCAGAGGGAAAAACGCGTCTTCTCACCAGTGCTTTTCTTTTTCTTCTTTTCCTCGGGTTTATGTAACAAATGTTGTACCACACTGAGATTAATTTTCACCTAAGACCTATTTTTCCCATGGGAATCCGACATCATTTCATTTTTTTTGCTCCTTTTTCATATCCTGACACTGCCCTCTCTGGGGATGATTTGTTGGAGAGGTGGAAAGCTTCCCGCAGATACACACAAAATGAGACAGAAAATTCCAGCAAGCCCGGCCTTTGTCTCACGACTCCATCTTTTTTTCTGTGTGCTCCAGCCCCTGATGCAAGATAAACTCCAAGTAATACTTTACCAGGTGGAGCAGAAGAAAGCAGATTTCCGTGGGGCTTCTGGTATTTGTGATGAACCGTTGGATTGGTCAAGTGATTAACACACATCAGAACCAAATCCAATCCAATCACTGCACGCTTTGCACAAATTATTTAAATAGTGTAACTTAACTTTCAAAATATGTGATTTTTGTGTATGGCTATAAATACCTCTTTTCATATCTTAATATATGTAATATGTTCCATTTGATCTAATATACATATTTAATATGTGTGTTTTTATGTACACATATAAAAAGCTATATATGTCTCCCATCAAGAGAGGAATTAAAACTAGATTCATGCTCCAATTCAAAATTCCATAGGCTTTAACTTTACCAATTAAACTGCCATTGCCCAACGCCCCACCTCCGGGGGGGGGGGGGTAGTTAACAAGGCTCTAGAGCAGTGGTTCTCAACCTGTGGGTCACGACCCTTTCACAGGGATCACCTAAGACCATCGGAAAATGCAGTTATTTACATCACGATGCATAACAGTAGCGAAATTTCATGATTGGGGGTCACCACCCCATGAGGAACTGTATGCAAGGGTCGCAGCCTTAGGAAGATTGAGAACCACTGCTCCAGAGAAATATGCCAAAGAATCCCTACATTCACGCAATTTAAAATTGATTTAACCATATTATCACGATACAATGGTAAAATAATCGATGTTAAAAAGAAAATGCGATGAGAAAATATGATGCTGGGATACAATCTGTAAGTAGAGTTTTAATTTTGCTTTCAATGGTGTTTTCAGTTCACATGAGTGTCCTAAGCATGTAGACCCACATGGAAGCCTCGGTATCCCTGTTACTCCTTTGTCCCCTCTCCATCAGTATAACTTAAAATACTCACAAATGCATTCTGAGGAAATCAGGGATGTGTACAGAGATTTATGCAGAATTATGCTCACCGGAGTATTATAACCCAAAACGCAGAAAACCAACATTCTAGCGAAAAAAAACAGATCACATGAAAGGGACACTGTGAGTATACCCATATGACAATGTCACAAAACTGTCAAAGAAATCTTATCTCAGGAGGATGTCTTTTCAGACGAGGAAAATATTGACATAAATATTGACATGTAATTCCAGTTCTGAAACTGCGTTACACATAGCCACAAACAGCTGCGAGGCTGTAGAATAAATATACCAAAATGGTAATCGCGATTGCTGTTGGGAGGTAAAGTAATAGGTGGTTTTAATTTTCTTCTTTATGGGCTTGTTATTTTCAAATAATTTACAATGGATATAAATGGCTTCTATAACCAGAAGGATATTCAATGCAAGTAATTAACAAAAATAAAAACAACGCTTGAAAACTGATCTTTCAAATTACCCACAACCCCAGGGGGCCTGTGTCCTAGTCTCCTTGCTGGTGAAGTCTGGTTATGTGGTCACATCAGAAGCTCAGGAACCCCCAAACCCTGGGCCAAGCCAAGCACTGATGTCCCCCAAATAAACAGTGGAGCAAAGGCAGACTCTGAGTACTGGGCTACGCTAAATATTTATTCTAAGTGTTCATAGCACAATTAACTACTTAATAAAATCACAATAAGTGGGCTTTAAATGAAGTCCTTAGCTGTCCAAGGTTCATTTGGGTCCCAGCTTAACCATTATTTGCATTTAGTAGAAACTAATTTACTGCTATTATCATTTTTATGAACGTCATCAATTTCTCTGCTCCACTTGCACACCTTCAAGGGGAATCGACAACACTGATTTTCCAGCCGAGAATTTGTTTGTGAGAACCACGCCTGGCGTACATCTCTCGTGGAAAATGAATTCTTTCTCATTTTGGTTCTTTCGGGTTCAGTCCTAGCATAGGAGATTCAAAGCACTATTTATTTTTTCCCCCTAAACCACAAAACCTCCAACTTAGGGATCAATGCCTCTGAGTAAAGAGGCTAAAATATGTTTGCCGAGTTTTTTTTATGAAATAAACACATATATACAAGAGTGAAAAGGCGTCTCTTCCTCCTCTTTTTTTCAAGCAAGTGCCAGGTGATAGAAACAGAAACACTGCATACTCTAAGGGGGACTTTGTACCAATATATATATTTTTTAAATATATTTTATTGATTTTTCACAGAGAGGAAGGGAGAGGGATAGAAAGTCAGAAACATCGATGAGAGAGAGACATTGATCAGCTGCCTCCTGCACGCCCCACAGTGGAGATGTGCCAGCAAGCAAGGTACATGCCCCCGACCGGAATCGAACCCGGGACCTTTCAGTCCGCAAGCCAACGCTCTATCCACTGAGCCACACCTGTCTGGGCTGTACCAATATTTTTAAAGGCTCTTTTTGGCTCCGAATAGAAGCAATATCCTGGTGGGTACCAGAGCCGCATATGTAGGGCTGTGCGAAGCCGTCATCGGAATCTGCTAAGAAAATGTAAGCAAGAAATTGCAAATAAAACTGCTTATATTCATGTGACTTGTTTGGCGACAGCCATCTAGCATAAGGAAAGCTGCTATAACTCATCGCAGCATCTTGTAATAAAACAGCTCCGTGCATCCCGCTCAAACTGTTCCGAGCTCGGATCTCATCAGATGGCTGAGTAAGCATTACACGTTGGGACAGTAAATCTGTTTCCAATATGGTATGCCTTCACAGATCCGCACTCCAGCATTCATCCCGAGACACTTCCAGCTGAGCACTTAGGAGGGAGAGGGGGATCATATATTTAAATAGCGGGCTGCTATCTTCTCTGTCGACTGGAGCCACCTCGATCACACCAGAGCAGACCTCAATGCATCTTGGGAAGCCTTCAGCAAAGGCAACCCTGATGCCCAACCCAGAGCCATTACCTACACAAGCAGCGGTTCTCAACCTGGGGGTCGAAGGACCCTTTCACCGGGGTCGCCTAAGACCATCGGAAAATACCTATTTCCCATGGTCTTAGGAACCAACACACCCCTCCTTGCTGTAGCAAAATGTAGCCATGTAGTTTACTGTTGTCATATGAAGACTGTTACCCATGCCACACCACGATTCAAGACAAAATTTCATTTATTTGTCATTAGAAAGAAATATTTCACAATATATAAGTACATATTGTTCTTGTGATTAATCCCTATGCTTTAATGATGTTCAATTTGTAACAACGAAAATACATCCTGCCTATCACATATTTACATGACAGTTCATAACAGTAGCAAGATGACAGCGATGAAGTAGCAACGAAAATAATTTTATGGGTGGGGGTCACCACCACATGAGGAGCTGTCTTAAAGGGTCGCGGCATTAGGAAGGTTGAGGACCACTGCCTACCAGGGTCTCTGGGAAGCCTTCCCGTCTGCTCCCACAATACCCTGTGCTTCTGTCTGCCAGGTAGTCTGTGCATGGCCTGAGCACGCTAAGGCTCTGTCTCCCTCCTCTGCATTAGTGTGTTCCTGAGAGCAAGGGCTGTGCCTTTTTCATGTCTGTGTCCCCAGCTCCGCAGCACAACTAGGGACAAAGCCAGCCACCGGTAAGCGTGGATCTCCCGTGGTTTAAACTCAGGAGCCTGCCTACGAGGATCCGCATCCTTTCTGCCGCCCTGAGGTTGGAATGGTGGGGAGGATAAAGCAAACAGCGGACGGGGGTTTCAAGCTGTTTACAGGCCTGCGCTCGTTGGAGGGATCCGTCCTGCTTTGAGCTTTGGGGACTTGGGGGGTTGCTTCTATTCTCGTACCAGCCCACTGGGATCAGAGAGGCAGGGACCGGGCCTTTGATCTTCCTGAGTTTCTTTGTGGCGCTACATCCAGAGCAGGCTCACCTGCCTGAGCTGCGGCGCAGAAAGTGGGAGACTTACTGGAGGAGACAGGAGCATCCTCCTAGAATACTGATTTTTTAAAAAATATATATATATTTTATTGATTTTTAACAGAGAGGAAGGGAGAGGGATAGAGAATTAGAAACATCCATGAGAGAGAGACATCAATCAGCTGCCTCTTGCATACCCCCTATTGGGGATGTGCCCACAACCAAGGTACATGTCTTTGACTGGAATTGAACCTGAGACCTTTCAGTCCGCAGGCCAACACTCTATCCACTGAGCCAAACCGGTTTTAGCTGATTTTTTTTTAATTTAAAATCAACCCCCAAACAGATCAAACTCTAAGCCTGTACAAAACTAGATCCATGCAGAACTCTAGGTGACTCTAAAGCTAAATCTCTTAAGTGGCTAGAGCAGTGGTTCTCAACCTGTGGTTCTCAGCCACTAGCAGG
>JAAGEH010000434.1:4057064-4146845 GCA_011751065.1 Lasiurus cinereus
CGGGAAGTGGGGACTGGGGTTCTAGCTCTCCTCTTAGGAGCCGTGTGACCTTGACTGCCACAGAAGCTCTCCGAGTTTAAGTCCCTTTATCTGTCAAATGAATGGTTTGAAATAGACAGGTCCCTAAGGTCTGACTGGCCTGACATTCTACGGCCATGGCACCTTTGAGAGAGCTTCCGTTTGCGCACCGTCTGTAGTTACCAGAGAAATAGCATCTGTCACATCAATGACACACCATTTGTATCCCTGCCTTTATTTTCTATGCTAAGGTGTTTTAATCCTGACAGTATAATGGAATAAATCACTGCCATCAGAGATGGGAGTGACACTGGCCACACACATTAGAGATAAACAGTCAAAAATCACTCACCCATGCCTTCGCCTTTGCCCACAGCCCCTGCTGTCTGACAACGCTCAGCTTGAACTATGATTTCCATCTGGCTGCACAGATCGGAGTACTCTGCATTTCTGAACAGCTGTAATGATACCCCGCTCTCCAGCAGTCTGCCTGTCTAGATCAGCTCAGCACTGGAATTGGATTTCTCCCCTCCAGCAAATGTTGAGGGAAGTAGGATTGTTACATAGTCAATCAACAAACATAGCCTCGCACCAACCTCAGCAGCTACTGAAGTCAGATTCCTTAGGTTGGATTCTCTTTCCACTTCTTCCATACAAGTTGCCTGTCCTCGGTAGGGTCACTACATCTTCTCAACCTTGGTTGTCTTTAAACATAGGGAGGATTTTCATGTCTGAACCTCAGAGGCGTACAGAGGTTCATGGCCGCACTGTTCAGCAAATTTAAGCCATTCACATTAGTATTATACTCTTTTGTCTCTGGGTTAGATGAGAGAAGGAGGCTACGAGGGAGATGCAGAGTTGGAGAAACCAATGATGGTGACAAAAAGCTCCAAAAAAGAAAGTTATCAGAATAATGTAAGTGGCAGGTTTTCAAGATGAGCTCCTATCTATTTATTCATTTTCTTTTTTTTAAAATATATTTTATTGATTTTTCACAGAGAGGGAGAGGGATAGAAAGTCAGAAACATCAATGAGAGAGAGACATTGATCAGCTGCCTCCTACACGCCCCACACTGGAGATGTGCCCGCAAGCAAGGTACATGCCCCCGACTGGAATCGAACCCGGGACCTTTCAGTCCGCAGGCCGACGCTCTATCCACTGAGCCAAACCGGTCTCGGCCATTCATTCATTTTCTTAGGTTTCCTCCACACTTAGCTTAGCTGGCATTCCCACATCTATGAAGGCTACCTGTGATATTCTATACCACCAAGGATGGTATATCTATAGATGACAGAGGATTTTCTGGTCTTTAAAAACAATAAACGGATGATTTCCTCCTGAGAAAAAGGGCTTGTGATACACCTAAACTAAATCCCCTTTTAAAAGCTCAGGGATCACTGTCCACGAAGGAAGACTGAGGAGCAAGAAGTCAACATTCCCTGTGTGGAGAGGGGAGGGAGTGGAAGCCAGCGGAGAGCACCCGGTTTGAGATAAAGCACAGAAGGGTTGGGCCCACTGTCTGGAGGTGAACGCCGCTGTGGGTGCCTACTGACTGTTCCCAGGGGCCTGGAGCTGTACTTCTCAGGATGAAGAGGAAGAACATTGACTATCGGCTTCCTAGCTGCTCAGGGGTTCTCAACCTTCCTAAAGCCGCGACCCTTGCATACAGTTCCTCATGGGGTGGTGACCCCCAACCAGGAAATTTTGCTACTGTGACGCATCGTGATGTAAATATCTGCATTTTCCGATGATCTTAGGTGATCCCTGTGAAAGGGTCGTTCGACCCCCGAAAGGGTCGTTCGACCCCCAAAGGGGTCGCGACCCACAGGTTGAGAACCACTGTATCTGCTGGTCACAGAGGCACCACAGCTGCTGACTCTGGGACTGCCTATACTCGATCGTTCCCATCCCAAAGGCTTTCGGCACCTCGTCTTCAGCACATTTGAGGTCAGGATCTTGGGCAGAGCCTATGTAAGCTGCTCTACAGTGGTCATTTCAGCGAGACTTCAAAGCTGAGAATTTTAGGGGGGGAAAAAGTCAAATTTGTTTCAATTTTCTGGAGAAGCTGGGAGGTTTGGCAACACTAGATATGAGTTCCCTGGTGGCATCAGATTGCCAGAGCTCAGAGGCACCGCCTGCACATACAAGGACCTGAATCAAGACGGTTTCCACCAGGACACACACTGGACACTCAGCCAGCTTCATTCCTTTATCTCACCTTCCTGTCCCTGTGAGGCTGGGCTTGTACCCTTACTTGAACCACTGTTATGCTTCATAAAGATTCACAAGGAAAAGAAGGGAGGACCCCCTCCACTATTAACACTACTTTTCCTCAGTGACTTCATCTTTCAACATAACCACATCTGGTTGTGTTTCTTCTGATGGTAGGTTTAAACTCATTATGGCTTTAATGTTGAAGATGTTGGATCCATTGATATAATTAATTGGCAAGTCAGTTACGCAAATTGATACCTCACTTCTAATGATATAAGATGAGAGACAGGAGCGCTAAAGGAATCGGTCCTCTTGCTCCTTCTGACTCAGAACAACAAAACCCTGACAACCAAGATTATGATACCTAACACCCAGGCAAACGGTGGCTTATTATTGGCCTGGAAAGACTGCATCATGAGCTCCTGGTGACATGGCCTTTATGAAGCAAACCCTTCTAAGGATGAGGAGGCTCTGTTAAGCTAGAATTATGGGTTTCTGAGTGAAAAGTGTGATTCTGAGTCACTAGGCTAAGCATAAGACTCTGTGAACTTAAAATGCTAATAGTTATCAAAGAAATGGTTCTATTCTGTAGAGTGTGTCCTGTTATACTCAATCCTTCGAGATGTTTTATTTGTATAAGAATACAGCTTTAGAAATACTGATGCCTAGGTCTGACTTCCCAAGGTCTGACACACACACACACACACACACACACATATTGATATATATGGATATATATGATATATATGGATATATATATATGGATACATATATATTAGAAGCCCAATGCAGAAAGATTCCTGCAAGAATAGGGCTTCCTGCAGCAGTCTCTGCTGCCTCCTGCTCCCCTTTCTCCAACGCCCACATATTTCCGTGCTTCCCTCCCTTTGCAGCCACCCAGTTTGCTTGTGGCTTCTCCAAGGTTCCTTCCCTTCTGCAGCACTTGGCTTCCTTCTACGCTGTCTTCAGTCTTTGTTCTGCACCCGGATATGTAACTTAACTTCCATCTTGGTTGGGTTAATTTACATACTTTGCTCCTGATTGGCTGATGGGCGTGGCTTGTGGGTGTAGGGGAGGTACGGTTAATTTGCATGTTTCTCTTTTATTAGATAGAATATATATATGTCTATATATACATATATTATATATATACATCTATAATATATAATAGATAATATATATACATATACAGTGTGTATATATTTATGTAATACATATACATATATGTATTTATATACACATATATACATATATGTATATACACATATATACATACATATATGTATATATACACATATATACATATATATATATACACACACACACACACACACACACACACACATATGATTTCAGAGAGCAAGATAGAAGGACAGAGAGATAGAAACATCCATGATGGGATTGAGCCCACAACCCAGGCATATGCTCTTGACCAGAACTGAACCTGAGACCTTTCAGTTTGCAGGCCGACGCTCTATCCACTGAGCCAAACCGGCTAGGGCCCAAGGAGTCTTATGCAGTCAGTCTCAGGCAAGGCTTGGGCACAGGGCCTTTTCAAAGCTCCACAGAGAAGCTAATGCGCTGCCACTGGTCCAGAGACAGACGCGGCCTGTGGCCACACTCACTGTCCCCTCGCTGCTCAGCTGGGACAGCTCAGCACCTTGCTGGGGGCTCCCTGCTATTCAGCCTCTGAGTTGCTGAAGCAGAGAGCACTAAGTGGGTCAGATCCAGGCAGGGCTTTAGCAACACCCACAAATGGGGGGCAGTGGGGGGGAGAGATCAGTGTCGCACATTAACTGCACTGTCACTGGGGCCTATGGAGAACTCGAACCCCAGGCTGCCAGGCAGATAGGGGTCTCTGGGAAGTTAATGGGGATTATGTGAATTGGCACTCATGGTCCGTGGTCTTGGTCTGAGCTGTGGCTATGTATCCTGCAGTTGGCTAGATTCTTTTCATGGGGAGGACATTAAAGTAATACTCCTCCCTTTTATCAATGCCCCAGCTGGAGCAAAGAGACCCAGAGAGGTGTAGTTAATCCAGCGTAATTCCTCTCTGAATAAATTCCCCATTCTGGTTCAAACCGCTGCAAATAAATGCAGCCCTTTCATTTCCCCAAGCGCGGAGCAAACCCTCGCTGGAGGAGGACGGGCCGGGAAGCATGCATCATGCGGCCAAGGTGGCAGGGGACGTGAGGGAATTTGAAAAGAACGGCTTCCAACTATTTTTAAAATAAAATGCCTCCCCCCGGGACAGCGGCTGTCCGCTGCCTCCTCTTCATAAATCAAGGCGAACAAAGAGAAGCTTCGCGTGTCCTGGCGCTGGCCATAGACCCGGGAAAGGAGGGAGGGGGGGGGCAGGTTCCGTTGGGAACCCCAGGAAGGCCGGCCGACTTCTCTGGTTTGTTTTCTCGTTTCCGAAAAGACCTTTCCGTCTCGGAGAAAATGCATTGAACGTAAGGCTCCAAGTCACATCTAAGTAAAATATTCCAACGCGTCTAAAAGGCCGCGGGACATTATTGCATAAGTCCATGTTGCCCTTATTTTTGACACCTTGGCGCATGCTCTGTATTTGTTCTGATCACGCCCGGCTGAGATTTATTTACTGAAGCAGATCGGACCTGAGGTTGAGTGGAAGGGAAAGCAGTCAGTGCAGGAGGAAGAGCGAGCCACTTCTTGGTGCCATGGAGTTTGGGGGCAGCAGAGAGAGAGAGGGCTGCTGAGATCTGCGTGCCCATAAGGTGCCCAAGAAATGGCCATGAGTTCATTTCGGGCACACACCAGCCCCTTCCACGGCTGAAGTTCCCAGGGAGGCCCCTTGGATTGCCAGAGCTGAAAATTAAATCATAAACCTAGAACATGACACGGAAAATGTAAGGTCTCATTTGATAACATCAGTGGGGTGACTTATCAGTGGGTGGGGCAGCCTTCATCCTGGACCCAGCCCCTAAGCCATGGGAAGACAGATATTGGCCATTTTTTTTCATCAGACAGTGCACTTTAAAAAAACAAAACACACAAAACCTTCCAGTTAGAACTGTGTCCTGTCATCCATCACACGGCACACCCATGTGACAACACACAGTAGGTCCCTACAGAGTCACGATGACAATATGCATCAGGAACCCAGAAAAAGCTGATAGTATTATTGGGTCAGAAATACTCAGAAAAAGTAAATGAGAGTGCAATCAAATGGGTGATTGTCAGAGTCTCAGAAAGCAAGTAGCCATTACACGGGGTGGGATTTGATACTGTCATGCTAGACACACAACCCACATGGTCTACATGGAATGCTGGTCTGAGCCGTTCTTTAAATCCTTCTCATTAAAACTGGATACAAGCCCCTCATAAGAAGACATTCCCTTACAATTGTATCCATGAGTCAGAGCACAAAACTGGAGAATACTTTGCTTATCTCCCGATTCACAGGAATCAAGGAACCATGTACTGTTGTGCTGAGTCACTCACAAAGAGGATAAGAACAAGAGGGACACGTTCAAGGCCACTGGAATTTGGAGGGCAGAGATGTCACCGAAGAGGTGGTTCCACAGGTTAAGTCTGTGGTATGAATAGATTCAGAATAGATAGATCAGTATTTTACAACAAAGGACTGAACACAGGAAGGTCTATGCTACTTTTGCAATTGCAGTAGACTTCGGGGGACCTGACACGTACAATACACGTGACTGAACAGAAGGACTTAAACAAAAGGCAGACATGGAATCTAAGGCAACTGAAATATGAATAGGCTGGTTACACACTCTACTCACATTTTTTAAAGCCACATATTTAGTAGCCAAGAATCCTCTGTGTGCATCTTTGGGACCATTATTTGGGATAAAAAGGAAGTCAACTCTGAGTAGTAGATTGGAAAATAAAACTAATGTGTTGAATGCTAATTGAAGTGTGGACTGAGTAGACCGTGCAAGGAAAGTAAGGTTTTTTTTCTTTCTTTTTTTTTTTTAAGGTTTTTTCTAATCACTCCCATTGAAGTGTCTTCTTGCTTTTCCTGTTCATTGATTACCTGCATTCTCATGTGAGCTCCCTATTTCTTTTCCTTGTGCATTTTTTCTTGGATGATCACACTAATTCCCATGAAATCATTAGCTGTCAATTCCTAAATCTCTACTCTGTTCATCCCTCTCTCTGGAATTTCAGACCTGTACATTCAGCTCTTTGTTAGGTATCTTACATAAAAGCGACTCCAATTCCAAAGGTCTATCATTACCCATACACTCTTAACCGGCTCACCCTCCTCTTCAAACCCTGGTGATTATCACTAACATTTAGTTGATTTTGTAACCCCAAACCTCAGCAATATCTTTGGCTCCTCTTCCCTCCCCCACTTTGCTTGTCCCATCAGAGGCCTAGAAACACTGATTCTGCTTTCTACCCATCCTCCTTCAGCTTTGCTAGTCAACATATCAATTGGCAGGAATAGAATACATACTCACTTGTTCACACACATACACACACACACACACACACACACACACACACACACACTCAGCCCTCATATCTGCTGTGTCCCTGATTTATTTAGCCACTGGGTACAAAATTAACAAGGTATGCAGTCACATAAAAATGTGGTAGATGCAACAGTATTTTCCCTGCTTTGGACCCATCTGAGGTGTTCTGTTGCTGGGGCTACGCTTTGCATAGGTGGGAACCTAAAATGTTGAGAAAAAAAATCAAATTCTTGTAACAACACGTTTTTATACTCAGGCTTCTGTCACCATCCCAGGAGGACTTGACCTAATAATCTATGCACTCTCATTTAAGAGTTGTTTATAAGCATTGACCTCTCCTGACTCTTTAAGGAAATTCAGCATCAGAAAGGCAATAATCTTTTTGTAGGAAAAGCAAGCGGTCGATGCACAAAAGTCCCAGAATAATATATCTACCTCCTCTTTTGCAGTGTTCTAAAGAGTCAATACTTCCCAAACCATCTCCTCTATCCCGGTTCCGGTTTTAAGACTCCTTTGTCTAGGTGAAATACAACTCCTAACTCATCTCACTGACCATCTTATCTCCCTGTAACCTATTCCATAAAGCAAAGCCAGCACAGTATCCCCAAAATGCCTTTATGGCCCAGTTTCTCCCTCTACCACCAGTGGTTCTCAACCTTTCTAAAACCAGGACCCTTTAATACAGTTCCTCATGTTGTTGTGACCCCCAACCATAAAGTTATTTTTGTTGCTACTTCCTAACAGTAATTTTGCTACTGTTGTGAATCATAATGTAAATATCTGTGTTTTCTGATGGTCTTAGGCAACCCCTGTGATAGGGTCAATTGACCCCCAAAGGGGTCGCGACCCACAGGTTGAGAACCGCTGCTCTACTACTCTAGCTCGCCTGCCCCCATTCCACATTCAGCTAACCTGAACTTCTTTTAGATCCTTGGAAGCAATGTCACCTCTAGACCTTTTGCATACAGGTGTGGGCCAAAGCAGGTCTCAGTTGTCTGTAAGGAAAGTAACTCAGTAATTCAATAATAATACAGTGGTACCTTGAGATATGAGTGCCCTAACATATGAGATTTTTGACATATGAGCCGTCGAGCGAGGGATTTTTGCTTTGAAATACGAGCCACATTTGAGACAGGAGTCATCGCGCGGATCAGCCGGCTGCACATGACCCACCAGTTTACCTCGACTCGAGCGTCTCATAGTTTCCCACGCCTCAAGGTTATGGAACGAATTAAACTCGTATCTCGAGGTACCACTGTATAAGAATAGGCTCCGTGTCTCATGTACTCACAACTCTAAACCTACTTTTGCCATCCCTGTATACTATATGTTTTGCTTGAACACTCTTTCTTGCCTGTTTGATCTCTCATCTTCTCCTTATTCTTTAGGTACATAAAAGGATGTCATAATTTCTGACATCCTTACTGTGAAATTCTAGGTTGGCTCTCTCTCCAAAACTATCCAATGTTTTCCCTTCCTTGGTGTTTCTTAGACTGTACCTAGTCACATGTCCTCTTCAGAATTGCCAAGGTTTATAAGGCTAGAGACTAGACCTTATTCATTGCTAAGTCTCATAATACAGTTTCCCCCACAAGTAGCCCCCAAATACTTTTGAATTAATTTCAGTAGAGACAAGTAAAGGGAAGTGCTTTAAAAAAACCTAAGACTATTCATTCTATGAAAAATATATGGAGGAAGACTGAGAAAAGGAGGCAATTTAAAAGGTGGAGAAAAGTTGGCAGCTTCTCATTGGAAATGAGATAAATTAAGAAGGAATAATGGATGTGATCTGGGGAACTTCAATATGAAGAATCAAGAAAAGAGAGCGAGTTTTGGCAGATTCTACCTAAAAAGAAAGAGTTGTGATACCATTCCAAAAACCTGAGAAATAATAAATGAAAACATATTTAGAGG
Source organism: Lasiurus cinereus (assembly GCA_011751065.1). NCBI lineage: Eukaryota > Metazoa > Chordata > Mammalia > Chiroptera > Vespertilionidae > Lasiurus > Lasiurus cinereus. The sequence continues at coordinate 4,065,678 of JAAGEH010000434.1, forward strand.
AAAAAAAATATTTTTCCACTTGATTATCAAAGAAGAAATGCTCCAATGGCAGTGAGTAGAGTAGAAATGGAGATTGGAAGAATCATCCTTATTTTAGCTTTCAGCATCACTAGGGATGCAAGCATCTGTTATCAAATCAGTGAGTATCCCTAACCTAATTCCCTTTCTTTCCCACATGGTATCCACTCCATTGGATTTAGGAGGTGCTCACTCAAAGCTATCTCCAGGCACAGGGTCAGCCTAAGTGCAAGACATAGCCAACCAAAATCAGAGTGATAAGGCCATTGTCATATGTCCATGCTAGCCCTACCTGCATCTTCCTGGAAATGTTCTGCTCAAGTTTGGGAAAACAAACAAACAAACAAACAAACAAAATAAAAAACAAACAAAAACACCTCACCAATGATGTGACCAAGGGAAGAGAACATGAGAGTGGGCTTGTCAAAAGAAATTGTCAAATAAGTTCTTTTTGAAGAGCGAAGCCAAGTAAAGAGAATGGAAAATAGGAGATGAAAAGTGTTGCTATTCTACAGTCCTATTTTTGAAATAGCCAGTCTCATGTGGGATATTATTATCTTACTTCCACTTGTAACTGAAACACTCTTGGCAAGGAGAAACAGAGAATGCTGTACTTGTAGGGACAAGATCATTCTCAAGAAAATGCCATGGAGAAGAAGAAGTAGAGGATTAACAGTGAAACTAGTAAGCTACAACAGAGAAGAGCAGGACAAGGATTGGAAATTTCAGCCAATGTGGAGTGCAGAGTTGACTGTACGTGAAGGATGATGATTGGGCAAACGTAAAGACTGCTACCCAATGACCACAATGACTGAAAAAATATAGATGTAATTCCAGAAGGGCAGTGAATATCAACAGAGAAAATCCAGAGAAAATTGACTAAGTGACACAGACCTCCAATTATTACATATGAAGCTGAAAGAATGAATTCATTTTCATCCAGAGATTATATGGATAGTCTTCTTTTAATTAAACCCATTCCTAAAATTTGCATTTAATTAGCTGCCATAAAGTGCACATCTTTTAAGAAATTGTTTGTATCCGATAGCACTATGTTAGAGCATTTTTTCAATCTTTTTTTTTTAAACTTGTAAAACTGTCTGACTAGCAACTCTATTACAGTGTGTTGGCATGAGCTGACAGCTGTTAGATGGTATCTTTCATTCCTTTCTAAAAATAGGGAAATAATGTGTGAGTTACATTCATCTTTGGGAGCAAAAGGTATGGTGCATAGGGAGTCAAACACACTCTATCAACAACTTCAGGAGAAATTCAGGGTTTGAAGATGTAAGGATTTTTCAAGTCACAAAAAACAAATCCAAGGGAAAATTTTTCTGTTGCACATATTCTGAGAGCAGGAGAATAAACAATCACCACTTTTGCTGGCAAATAGGATTGAAATGCCACAAATAATGACCATTAACCTTCAGTCATCATGGATTAAGAGAAAGACAATGTCCATGGAATGACAAACATAATTGTTAGAAATGACCCCAATAACTACATTGGTGGGAACTTTTATAGATAAAGGAGAACTGAACAGGGGTGGGGAACCTTTTTTCTGCCAAGGGCCATTTAAATATTTATAACATCAAAATTATCAGCTTAAAAATTAGCCTGCTATATTTGGTTAGACATTTCATGCACTCACCCATAATGCCTTGGTAGGGCCAGACCAAATGAAACTGTGGGTGTTATAAGGTCCACCCTGATAGGACACATGAATGCTAGGATGCTGACACAATTTAACTCTGCTCTGCTTCTAACTAGTCTCCCATATGCCTCTCATATGAAGCAACATAGATTTCAGTTAGCCAGCCAGAAGACAACAGGCCATATTACATTGAAAGACTATAGTCTTTTATTTTTTTCCTAAAGATTTTTACAGACAAACAACACAACTGAAGACTAAGAGGCGCATGTATTCTCAGTTGAGTTTTGAACAGAACTCCTGCCTACAGGCAGGAGAATAATTGGAAAGCAATCTCCTCGAGGTACTTTTCAGCCTTCCTAGTATTGACCAAACTCTTGAACTTCACTAAAATCTAAAAGTTGTTCTTTGAAAGTGAATTAAATTAAGAGATTGGCATTCTTCAGAATAAAACCTTTCTAACTGTTGGTTTGGGTGCCATAAGAAATAACAATTTTATGACGATGGTGTACACAGAAATGCTCACAGGTTTTTCAAAGTGTGTCAACAATTATATATGTGTGTGTGTGTGTGTGTGTGTGTGTGTGTGTGTATCAATACTGTTGCTTACTAGTTGTTCATGTGTTTTCAGCTCATTAACATGGGTTAAATTTATGCTTTGTCAAATTACACAGGGCAAACAAATTATGCTCAAATTGGTTTAAAGATCACAGAAATGAGAACTGGTTTATGAAATAACCAAATCACACCAAGCCTAATATGTATATTGTGTAGTATGTGTTTTTATGCATCGAAGGGCTGCTGAAAGTTAGCAACCAAGAATGCATGTGCCCTTAATCTTCAATTGTGTTGTTTATTTTTAAAAATCTTTAGGGAAAAGAAAGACTCTACAGTCTTTCAGTGTAATATGGCTTGTTGTCTTCTGGCTTCATATGAGAGGCATATGGGACAATAGGTAGAAGCAGAGCAGAGTTAAATTATGTCAGCATTCTAGCATTCAGTGTCCTATCAGGGTGGACCTTATAACGCCTGCAATTTCATTGGGTCTGGTCCTGTCAAAACTGGAACTGATTGAGAGAACTGCTGTAAGCAGCTGCTTAAAAATCCAACCTTCCTCCAGTTCTTTCTTCTGCCTTGACCCCAACAGCCTGTCTGAGGTGCGGAGAGAGAATTCAATCTCAGCCCCCTCTCCAGAAACCTGCACCTGCTAAGTGGGACAAGGGAACGGGCTGTTTGAGGACTGAGAAGCTCCGGCTGACCTCTCTGGCCCACGGGGTCTCGGCTCGCTCAGACCCCAGCTGGTTCTGCTTCCCTGAGCAATAACGTTTAGAGAGCCACGCCTTTCTTGGTTAGAGTTCCAGGTTGAAAGGTTGTGCAAAAAGGTGATAGAGGAGGGAAGAGTGACTGGACAGAAGGAAACTTTTCCTATAACAGTGGTCAGTTGGGAGGGACTGCAGCTAAAAGCACTTTCAGGGAGTCTGGGGTAGGGATGGAAACGGAAAAGATGGGTCAGAGCAGGACTATAGATCGCTGGGCTGCTGGTACAGTCCTCATGATCTGTTGAGTCAATATTAGTGACTATAGGTCCTTTAATTCTTAAGAAAGATTAAAAAGATGAACCCCTAAACAGTATGTAAACTGAACTTCAGAGACTGTTCCTAGCCTCTGAAGCTTTAATGACTTGCCTTTTGTTTCTCTATTTATGCATCAGGGAGGTGATCTGAGCTCTTGAATCTAACTCTGGTTGGAAACCTGTCTCTAACTATTCCTAAATTAGTGACCTTGGATGATTTAAGGAATCTCTCCATGTCTCAGTTTCCTAATCTGTTAAAAAAGAAAGTAATAATATGGCCCATCTCACACCATCACTGTGAACCTTAACTGAGTTAATACAAGCAAAATGCTAAACCCGGCAGCTGACATGTAGAAGGTGCATACCGGTATCAGACATTATTCTGTTACTGTTACTGCTATTGTTATCATTTTTCACCATAGCTACATACTGTGTACTCATCCTAGCAAGGCACAGAATGCCCGCCAGGGTCACGGGCACACGCATATGCAAAAGTCAAGGTCAAGTCCAAACTCAGGCTCCAAAGACATGGCAAGGTGCCTTGCATCTCACACCGCTCTGCACCTGCGCTTCAGAGTCCCAGAGCACGAGCTGATACCACTTGCCTGCAAACTCGGCCGCCCTCCATTATTCAAAGCGGCCCCTCCTTCACCGGCGGGATTGGGCCTGGGTCTGATCTCCGATCAGACCACTGGGCACTGTTGTCAGGGGCACTGACACCCGGACCACGAGGCTGGCTATTTATTGCAGGATTAGTCATTAACTAATTACCCATTACTCTACCGGCCACAGACGGAAGGTCAGCCGGTTCCTCCCTTCGCCCCAGGAGGATCCAACATGACAGAGGTCAGACAGGTAATTTGCATCATGTTTCTTGGCATCAGAGGCCCCCCCGGTAGAAGGAGGCGGCAGAGGAGCCGGTGTTGAAAGTGAGCAAGGAGGTGTCACTTTGACAGGAGCCTCTGTGCCCTCCTCAGGGGGAGACCTGGCCCCCTCTCTCCTGCTGGGCCCGGGCAGCCTCTCGCATTTGATAACCCGCAGCTGGCCAGCTGGGGCGCCGGGACAAGGTCTGACCCCAGCCGCACCTCACTTCCCTGCCTGGCGCTTCTTGCCCACTTTTCCGAGCGGCCCGAGAGCCACCCAACTGTGTGTGCCAAACGCGTGCGGGTGTGAGATGCGTGTTTGTTTTCTCATCAGTGTCGTGGGCTTCAGATCAGAAAGCCGCTGGAGATGATCACGCTCTGATCCTCGCTAATGTACCTCTAGGCTAGTCAGTACGCGACGATCCTGCTCCTTGATTTCACGTCTACGGAAATAAAATGGGAAACGCGTGGCATTTTAAAAAAAAAAGGATGGTGATTACGGAGTGTAAGATTTTATTTTAACCCTCTCTGCAGAGGCTGAGTTTCATGGCGAATGCGTGATTGAACCTCCTGGTCCTCCTCCCCCTCTCCTTAAATATGTGCTTATTTACTTCCTGCGGAGTTCAATTTCAGAACCCATCCAAGTCGATCCCCTCCGACCCTGACGACATTTTCCTGCATACATTTCAGAGGTGTCTTCCGAGGGGATGGCGCTCGCATATGCAAATACTTGCCCAGGCCTTTTCCTCTGTACCTTGGGCCCGCACAGCTTCTAATTCCTGCACACACATCACGCAAACCAAGATGGGCTCCATAACAACACGCCGCGGCGTGGGTGAACAGTTCATGGCAAAGCGACGAGTCTGATAGGGCCAAGCAAGTCCCACTACAGTGGTACCTCGAGACACTAGTGCCCTAACATACGGGATTTTTGAGATATGAGCTCTCGAGCGAGGGATTTTTGCTTTAAAATACGAGCAACATTTGAGATAGGAGTCATCGCACGATCGGCCGGCTGCACACGACCCACCGGTTTACCGAGACTCGAGCGTCTCATAGTTTCCCACGCCTCAAGGTTATGGAACGAATTAAACTCGAATCTCGAGGTACCACTGTATTATCAATGGAGCAAGATTCCACGGAGAAATCAAGGCATACCGGAAAATAAAACCCCTAAGCATGTGGCTTCACTGTGATCCTATATTAATAAGGGGAACGGTGACAGGCCCATCCCCAACTCAACAATGATCGGGGGCCTACAGATCAGCGCACCAGGATGCAGAAGCCAGGAGACACCTTTCATGAGGCCTAGGAAGAAGATTCACGAGACACAAAATGCATGTGCAGCATCGCCAACGAGACCAGAAATACAGCAGAAAACGGAAGGCTTTCAACCAAGATGAACGGACATGCATCACCTTTCCAGGTACATATCTGAGTCTTGGATTGGGGATGCTCTTGGATATAACAGGAAGGTGCCACGCCTTTTCAGACCGGACACGGACCCTCCCTTCGTTAATGATGCGGTGCTGCTTCTTTCCTTTTCCCACTTGCCACTACGGGCACTTTGAGATTCTGGGTGAGAACTTGGAGAACACTTGTTGAAGGCGCTCGGAGATCAAAGGCATCGGAGACAGAGCAATTTTCAAGCGACACCCCTCTGCTTTGCAATGTGTTTCATTTACATGAAGATGACTCCGAAAATAAGAGCGGAGATTAAATGAAAATTGTATCTCGCAAGAGTCTGTAAGTGCAATGGAAACACGATTTTAACTGTTCCATGGCTGGTTTGGGGGGAATAGTTTATTAAAGCTGGAGCTAGGATGAACTGGGAGCATATGGACATACATTGTTTAGAAAAGCCACTGGTTTATAGAACACACACACACACACACACACACACACACACATATATTCTAAGAAATAAATAAAAGTAAAGTAATTTAAGGAAGTTAAGCAACTAGGGATGGAATTCAAGCTGCTGTAGACTGAATGCGTGTGACCCTCCCTCCAAATTCTTACATTAAACCCTAATCCCTTTGGTATTGGGAAGAGGCTCTGAGAGGTCATTAGGTCATGAGGGTGGAGTGCTCATGATGGGTATCAGTGCCCTCCTGAAAGAGGCCCCAGAAAGCTGCCTGAGCCCCCTCAGCGATATGAAGGCACAGGAAAAGCCAGTCGTTCCTGAACCAGAAAGAGAACCCTCCTCAGACACCAAATCTGTCTGTCCCTTCCTGCTAAATGCCTTTCTGTCGTGTGTAAGCCACCAGGCTGGGGCATTTTGCTACAGCAGCCGAAAAGGACTGGGAAGCAAGCTCGGGTAGCCGGAGGAAGTACATTAGATGCAACATGCGCTGTAACAAGAAATACAGACTCGGTAATGTAATAAGCAGGCAGGCAGGGCCTCGACCCCTGGCCCTGGCAGGTGGGCCCCTCCCCGTCCCTCCAGCGCATTTCTGTGCCCGCGCTGGTAACTTCGCTGAGCGGTCGATGCAAACTGCACACCCAGCAAGGCTGGGAGGCTGGTGAATCAACGTGGCTCTCCAGCTGCCGCCCACACAGCCACACACCGACAGCGACCCTGGAGGAGTGCTAAGCAATGCCTGCCGGATACGGCCCATGAAGAGGATGTCAACTGTTAGTACTTGGGAGACAAACGTTTCCTTCCCCCAAGGAATCCAAATGCTAGAATTCAAGAGAAATAGACCCCGGATGGAGCCCAAGGTCTGCCGCTCTGATCCATCCGTCAAACCCCTACCAGGGCGTGTGGCCCGAAGCAACCACCGCATGGTCCACGGATTCAGTGTCCGGGATCAAAGGAGCGCTTCTGTGACAGCCACAGGGGCTGGACACAGTGGGTGAAGAGGATCGCTCTCGCCTAAGCTCCGAGGGACCGCTCAGCAGGCACCAGGCCCTGTCCCAGTGGTCATGACCCCTCAGCCATCCATGACACCCCACACCCGCCAGCCAGGAACGAAGGACATTGGGGGGGGGGTCAGCGGGGCGCTGCTTCGCACCTACCTTGTCTGGGGAACTCATCCGACTCCCGGTGAACGAGGTCGGTGACCCGGTTCCCGTAGTGCATCCTGCTGTCGTGGTCGTAGGCCTTGAGGGTCTCGCTGGAGCTGTAGGACTTCTGCGTGGGCACGCGGCAGTCTTCGCTGTCCAGCGAGGAGCTGGTGTAGCGACACTCCTTGCCACACCGCCCCCGGGTCAGCGAGCGGTGTCGCCGGTCCTTCACGTCCATGCTGGCGATCGGGCCGGGCGCCGATGGTTTCAGAAGAGGCAGGCCTGAGGGTTGGCACGGGTCGCGCGGCCACCTGAGCACACCAAAGGAAACAAACCACACTGTGATTGTAAGAAAATGCTGCCTTCCTTTCTGACTCAGACGACAAACAACATCAAAAGGCAAATCCGGTCAGTGCCGCATCACCTGTTGCAGATGCTTGATGTAGACTTCAACCATCGGCCTACACAGAAGAACGTGGCCCCCGATAAATTAATTTCCTTGCTGTTTAATTTCATAGATTTGTGGGGCAGGGTTAAAGCAAAAATAAGTCACCTTTTGATTTTCTCTATGTGCACCGATCACATGGTAAGTCTGTCATTCTCATGCAAGATCTTACTTCTGAAGCAGTTGAAAGCAAAACTGATTGTAACATTATTAATGACATTCTCTTTTTGCTATAGAAGAGTTGAGGCAATAAAAATTTAAAAAAAAAGTAGATGAGGCAGAAATATATGCTGGAAACCAAACACTGTCTCACTCGTAGAAAGATGTGGACAGGAGACCAGAAGGCTGGTTAACCTTAATTGCTCTGAAAGGTCAGAGTTAATTACTCACTGTTTAGTTGAAACATTGTTAGCTGAAGCAGCTTCTAGCTGTTTGTTTCATGTGAATTTCTGTTCATGTAAACTCCTGCCTAAAGGTCATGGGGGTATCCCATAATCTTAATAAAAGGGAGGAAAAGGCCAGAGCAAGAGGTAGTCCATTCCACTAGGCAGTGGTTCTCAACCTTCCTAATGCCATGTCCCTTTAATGCAGTTCCTCATGTTGTGGTGACCCCCAACCATAAAATTATTTTCGTTGCTACTGGTTGGGGGTCACCACAACATGAGGAACTGCATTAAAGGGACGTGGCATTAGGAAAGTTGAGAACCACTGCACTAGAGGAAGGCTCCCGCCTGGCCCCGCAATATCGCCAAATTCATACTTTTCTAGTCTCTCTTGTCATTTGCGTGCGGCCTCCTCCAGAACCCGAACCCTGAACCAGGAAACACTGAACCACATGGGATGTGAAAGGGGCTCCCACAAATATATGCTCTCAATGCTTTGCAATGATACCAAGTCAACTTGACTGACCTATGATGGCCTGGGCTGAGAATGCAGAATGATAGTGTATGGCATTCTTCTTCTTCTTTTTTTTTTTTAAAGGAGAAATCATTTTTAAAAAAATATATTTTATTGATTTTTTACAGAGAGGAAGGGAGAGAGAGAGAAAGTCAGAAACATCGATGAGAGAGAGACATCGATCAGCCGCCTCCTGCATGCCCCACTGTGGAGATGTGCCCGCAAGCAAGGTACATGCCCCCGACCGGAATCGAACCTGGGACCTTTCAGTCCGCAGGCCGACACGCTATCCACTGAGCCAAACCGGTCTTGGCTGTGTAAGGCATTCTTGACATGCAAGCAATCTTCCTCCAATTCCTGTCACGAGCCTTCAGCGTACTCCTAGTCAGTTTTCTCTCCTTTGCAAAGCATTGTGTGGGACACACCTGGTCACTTCTTCCTGGTTACCTAGCAACTGGAGAGCTTGCTGACAAGTTCTCACTGGTCCGACAACTTCATCCCCAACCTGAGCCCACCCCCAACCCCCATCATGTTCATTGCTGGGCTATCCGGTGCAGGAAAGAAATGAGGTGAGGACCACTGTACAAAACAGGAAAGTGATGGAAAGGAGGCTCCCTAACATATAAACTAACAGCCAGGGCACCCCACAGTCTGCCACTTGACACCTTGGATGTGTATGCCCACATCGCTCGGAAAACACCAGCCTTCTGCTTAGCAAGTACAACAGGAATGCTGAGATGCCTTCGCGTTCCAAACCACAGGTTCTTACTGATTTCACGGGCCATGAAAATGGTGTGGACTACAGGGCCAGGGACTGGACAGAAGGGACAAATGAGGATTTTAATTAAAATGGAAAGTGCAGCCAGGGTACTGATTTTTCTCTAGGCTGTGGCTCTCTGATTCCTCGGCGTGTCAGGAACTACTTGGGGAGCAGATCTGTGATTCTGAGCCTCTCTGCTCTTCCGAGGTTATTCTACACCCTGCGGCGCAGCGGTTCTCAACCTGTGGGTCGAGACCCCTTTGGGGGTCAAAGGACCCTTTCACAGGGGTCGCCTAAGACCAGAGGAAAACACCTATTTCCCATGGTCTTAGGAACCAACACACGGCTCCTCGGTGTAGCAAAGTGTAGCAATGTAGTTTACTGTTGTCATATGAAGACTGTTACCCATGCTACACCACGATTCAAGACAAAATTTCATTTATTTGTAATTAGAAATAAATATTTCACAATATATAATTACATATTGTTTTTGTGATTAATCCCTATGCTTTAATTATGTTCAATTGGTAACAATGAAAATACATCCTGCCTATCAGATATTTACATGACAGTTCATAACAGTAGCAAGATTACAGTTATGAAGTAGCAAAGGAAATAATTTTATGGTTGGGGGTCACCACATGAGGAGCTGTCTTAAAGGGTCGCGGCATTAGGAAGGTTGAGAACCACTGCTGTGGTGGGATGCCTTTGCACCCCAATGAAGCAGCCTTTATGCCCTCAATGTGGATGGCATCTCTCCCAAGACAGTAGGCACCTAGTCCCTCCCTGTCTTTTCACACTAAGAGGGCCTTGTGCATCCCAGGAACTCGACTCATTTATACCACTTGTACACTTTATCACATACTTCCTGTTACCATGGACAAGTCTGTCTGACAATGCAAACAACATCAAGCATGTCCACGCTGCGCCACTGCCTCTTATATAAAAAAAGCTAATAGTTCCCCTGACTCAGGACACTGAGAATCAGCTTGGGGAGTCTCAGTCAAGATCCCAGCACCTGCTTCGAGGACCCACATAGTGTCTATGGGCCTGGAATTCTTTTCTGTGCGGAGTTAATTCAAGTCTCTCAACACGGATGCAATCTCTGAATGTCAAGCTCTTCTCCCGTGATTTCCAACAAGTGATGTCAATGTTCCAGAAGCTGTATTACAGGCTGATGAAGAGCAGGGCCATTGAATCCTGCACTGGGTGCCAATGTTAGCATGGCCGCTGACTGGACAAGGCTCTTGTAAAATAAATAATGCCTGGCCTTTCCAACTCAGTTTCCCAATCAGTGAAAATGAAAATTATACTATTCATTTCATAGCATTTTAATTAAAATTGAAATTAATTTTAATTAAAATTAAATAAAGCTCTCAATAGGCTATCTAACACATTGTAAGGACCTATGGGAAGGAGATTGATTTATTTTTTCCTTCTCTGAAAGATTAAAAATGTTTGTTTTCTCTTAGCTAAGTAGTTCACAGACTTGCATTAGAGGATGGAGAAGGTGATATAATTTCCTGAATCTCTAAGTTCTAATGATAAAAACTTGATACTTGAATGACAAGCCAGTAAAGGAAGATGTTCAGCACCTATGAAAGGTTATACGATGGCTCCAACCCCAAGAGCCACATGTAGTTTTGGGGGGAAATTGGGTGTTTTGAGGGGTTATATAATATTCCTCTCTCCTGTCTCTCTGTAAGTTTTTATTCTTTAATATTTTCAGTGTTCCTGACTCAGGAAGTCCCATCTTCTCTCATTTGCATCCTGCTTTGGAAAGCGAGCTGACTCTCTATTATGTGTGGGTCTGTGATTTTATTTTATTTTTTGAAATCATGCTCTGATTTACAGGCTTATTTAAAAAGCCTGAAGGCTTAGTACCTAGTTATAAAGTACAAGAACTTTTCTGTTTGGACAGTTTGATGCCTCATTTGGTTGCACGGTGATCTTTTCCTGCTAAATCCCTCTTTCTTGGCTATGCCCTTGCTGGTTAAGTTTGGCAGCAATGTCACATCCAGACAAATGATAGCAATTTTTTTATATAATGAGGTAAAAATGACAAATCTTAGTCACAAAAAGCTAAATTTCGAGGAAACTAAGCAGAATATGCAGGCTGCTAGCCTATAGACATTTTTCATTTACCCTACCTGTTGTTTAATTTTTTCAATGTTTAAAAAACAAGACATGATATTAAAATCTGGATATGGTTCTATAGCTTATCATTAAAAATGAGGCTGTTTAGAAAGTTCTGCTTTCAGAAAGATGGAATAAACACATTTTTACTTAGACCTCCCAATAAGTTCAGCTAAAAACCCTGGGCACACCTGAAGATTAAATGAGTAAAATAAACATAAGGAGATTCATCTGAAAAGTGGAAAGAAGAGGCAGATACACTAGGGCCCTCAGGACCTAAGGGACAATACTGTGGTGAGTTCCTGGGATTGCTTTTTCCCCTATATGTCCCAGGTTTGTAGCTGAAGACCCTGACAAACTAGAAACATCGATAGACACAGAGGACAATAGCTGCCACCCTAAAGTCAAAAGGCTCTGAAAGGGGCAGGCTATCAAGAGAGAAACACTGAGATAGTAGCCACCTCACTCTAGCCCAGTGGTTCTTAACCTTCCTAATGCCACATCCCTTTAATGCAGTTCCTCATGTTGTGGTGACTCCCAACCTAAGTAGCAACGAAAATAATTTTATGGTTGGGGGTCACCACAACATGAGGAACTGCATTAAAGGGACGTGGCATTAGGAAGGTTGAGAACCACTGCAGTCTGGCCAAACACCATGGGAAAAACTGTAGCCCCATTCCCAGCTTCGCCAGTAAAAGCCAAGTGGGGACCCTACCTTTCCATGCTGCTGAGGAAGGAGTTAGGCACTCCTAGGGCCACCACAGTCATTTCAGAGAAGGGAGCCAGGACTTGCATCCCTTCCAGGAAGGAATGAGACCATCTTCTCCCTCCATGGGGAGTCTGGGATTTCACCCCACTGAGTAAGAACTAGGTACCTCTCTCCTTCTCTGCAGGAGTGGTGTCTGAGGAGAACTAGGGGAGAGACAAGACTATCACTCTCTTCCAGTGGTAATGCGTCCTTTGACTCCTTGTGAGTGGTTACTGGTGGCAGTAGATGCCATGTGGGGAAGGTCCTCCTATCTCTTGACCCAGGAAGACATCAGTACAGCCCTAGTAAGGAGCTAGAACTCCCACACCCACCCTTCCCAACTCCTTATAAACAGTGTCCTGTACTTGGGTGCTGACAAAGACTGATTGGGCAACCTGAACTTCTTTCCCAGTCTAGCAATAATGAGATGGGTATCTCTTCTCCTGACAGAGCAGTATCAGAAGAAAGCAGCTGAAATAGGAGGCTTAAATGAGATCCAGAATTTCATAGTATCCAGGTGTCTACTTTTCAATTAAAAAATAATCACCTGGCATTCCAACAATTAGGAAGATCTCAAACTGAATAAAATTAATAGATGCCAACACTAGAATTATTTGAAATGGGTTTGAAAGCAGCTATAAAAGTGCTTCAATGAGCAATTATAGGTGAAAATGAAACAAAAGAAAATGTTATTTAAAAAAAAACACACAGAAAGTTTCAGCAAACAAATGAAAGATGTAAAGAAAACTCCAATGGAAATTTAAGAAATAAATATCAAAGTAACCAAAAAAATAAAATAATAATAATAAAACACCCCCAAAACAAGTGAACAAAAAATGCTCAATAGATGGGCTCCAGAGGAGAGTGAGGGATAGAAGACAGAATGAGAGAATTTGAAAGAATGAACAATGGATATTACCCAATGTACACAACACATTAAGAAACAGACTAAAGAGAAAAAAGAACAGAGTCTTGAAGCCCTTAGAATGATAACAAAAGACCTAATGTTTATATTGTCAGAGTCCCAGAAGGAAAGTAGAAAGTGAGAGAAGCTGAGAAAGTGCTAAAAGCCCAGCTAAATATATCCAAATTTGTAAAAGACATAAAACAACACTCAAGAAACTGAATAAATCACAAACAAGATAAATCCAAATGCACCTGTATCAAGATATATCATAATCAAAACTCTGAAAACTTAAAAGAAAATCTTGAAAGCACTGAGAGAACTGACACTTTATCTACAGAGAAAGGCAATATATTATGAAAGTAGATATCTCATTAGAAACCATGGAAACATGGAGACCAAAAAGAAATGACAAAATACTTTTCAATTGTTGAAAGGAAAAAAATCTTTCAACCCAGAATCCTATATTCAGTAAAAATATCCTTCTAGAATGAAGGAGAAAACAAGAAATGAGGGAGAATAGTTCAAATATTACTTGTCTGAAAGAATGATTCAAAAGGTAGTTATCTAAAACAGAAAGGAAGCAATGAAGGGAAAATTATTGGGACATCATGAAGAAAGGGAAAACCATGGCAAACAAAAATATAAGTAACTGCAACAGATTTTCTCCTTTTACATTTTCCAAATTATTGTTGATGGTTGAAGTAAAAATTATAACACTGTTCGATGAGGTTTTAAATGTATGTAGAGGACATATTTAAGAAATTGTATTGTAAATGGAGAAAGAAAAAGAGACATAAAGGAGAAAGTTTCCACACTTCATCTGAACTGGTAAAAGGATGAAACCAGTGAATGGTGATAAAATATGTAAGTATAATGTAACAAAAATATTTAATAAGTAAGGGGAAAGTGAAAAGATGAAAAAAGAAAGATCAAGAGAACAAACAAAAAGGTAAAATATCAGACTTAGGCCGTACAATAGCAATGATTACATTAAATGTAAATAATCTAAATACACAAATTAAAAATCAGAGATCTGCAGAGTTGGTAAAAAATACAACCAAGGACTATTCTGTCAATATGAAAGTCACTTTAAATTTAATAATGTAGGCATGCTGAGAATAAAACTGATGAAAGGGTATTTAATGCAAACATTAATAATAAAACAAAACAAAATAGGAACAATTATATTAACACTAGAGGCCCAGTGCACAAATTCGTACATGGGTGGGGTCCCTTGGCCTAGCCGGTGATCCATTGGGCCTGATTGGGGCCATCTCACCTAGTCCTGATTGGGCCAACTGGGGCCAATGAGGGTCAGCCGGATGGGGGGAAGAACTGCTGGCATTGGCTAGCCACAGGAGGTTGCCTGTGGGAGCACACTGACCTCCAGGGCGTCTGCCCCCTGACAGTCAGTGCACCTCATAGTGACTGGTCAACCGGTTGTAAGAGTCACTTAGGTGCATATATATCTAAGCAGAATTTGTAGGGGAAAACAATTACCAGAAATAGGGGAGGAGGGGGGATTACATGATAATGAAAGGACCCATCCATCAAAAAGAAATAGAAATTCTAAATATGTGCATACCAGAAAAGAGGAGCTACAACATATGTGAAGCAAACATAATAGGTTGAAATGAAAACTAAATAAATCCACAATTATATTTGTAGGTTTCAATATCAGAGACTCCAAAATTAATAAACAACTAGACAGAAAATCAAGAAGGATATAGAATAACATTCCCTAAACCATCAGCCAACAAGGACTACTCAACATTTATAGGCTATTCCTCCCAACCATAGCAGATTATATATTCTTCATAATTGGCCAAGAAGCATATATCAAGAGACCATAGTCTGGAACATAACACAAATATCAAAATTTTTAAACAAATGAAATAATACAGAGTATATTCACTTACCACAATTGGATCAAACTCAAATTACTAACTAAAAGAGAAGAAAATATCAACTACTAGAAAACTCAACAAAACTTTTCTAAATATCTCATGGGTAAAAGAAGAAGCTCTAAGTAAAATAGAAACATAAAGAAAAATGAAAATATAACATAAAAATGTGCTCTGCAAAAATCTTAAGAGGATAAAAAGACAGGCTGAGAGAACCTATTGGCAAATTATGTATCAGATAAAGGACAAATATTGAGAATATATATTTTTGAAACTGAAAAGAAAACCCAAAAAATACAATTTAAGAATAGACAAGACATGAAGTGACATGTCACCAAATAGTACACACAAGTGGCAAATAACACATAAAGAGATGCACAAAATTACCCATGAGAGATGTGAAAATTAAAGCCAGAATGAAATATTACTAGGACTTGTGAGATGGCTAAAACAGTGATGATGATGATGATGATGATAATAATAATAAAAATTAGTACTGGCATGGAGGTGAAAAAAAGGTAGATCACTCATTCATTGCTGCACCAGATGTGAAATGGCACAGCCACTTTGGAAAACAGTTTAGCAGTTATAAAAACACCAGCACCAAATATGAAATGTACAAGCGCCTTACAATTCAGTAATTGCCCTCCAGGGCATATCTTCCAGAGACATAAAAACAAAAATATGTTCACAAATGTTTGTAGAAGAATTTTTTTTTCAATAGAGCCAAACTAGAAACAACACAGATATCCTTCAATGGATGACTGGTTAAACAATACTCCGGTACACCCATGACACGAAACATTGCTCTGCCATAAAAAGGAATGCACTATTGATAGACATGAAAAGCAGGATGACTATCCAGAGACTACTGCTCAATGAGAAAGCCAATCCCGAAGGTTACATGTTGTATGCCCCTTTCATCTGACATTCTTAAAATGAGAGTAGTAGAGAGATGACAACAGGCTCATGCTTGCCGGGGTCTGAGGGGCTAAAGGGAAGTGAGTATGGCTATAAATGGACAACCCCAGAAATCCTAGGGGGATGGAGATTTCCTGTATCTTGGCTGCATCAATGGCAAATCCTGGACGTGATATTGTACTGCAGTTTGATATTGTCCTACAGCTCCTGTTGTTGTCATTTGTAGAATTGGACTGCAGGGCACATGCTTGTTCTGTGGGGTCACTCCCAATTTTGAGCTTGGCATGTGCTCTCCCATAATAATAATAACAATAGTAATAATAATAATTATTATTACTATTGTTGTTGTTATTATTATTATTATTATTATTATTATTATTACTTTACTACTCCTTTTGATTTTATAGCCAGTCAGCTTCACTTATTTCAATTCCCTGGTTGGCCAATATACTAGTAGGTCATTACATTGTGACTTTGGGTATAAAGGGAAAAAAAACCTTACTGCTGTGTCCCCTGGTAAAGATCACAAAAGGCCAGTCACCACAGAAGAAGCAGCACTTTCCAACCTATTTTTCTTAAGACAATTCTACAATAATAAGATGTCGGGTTTTTTTTTTCATCCTAATAGGGTTAAATATCCATCCTTTATCTAATAAAATGCATTTATTACCTACCATGGACAAAGCACTCTGCATAGTCGTCCTTGAACGTGAATGTCAACAATTCATGTGGGGAAATGCTAGAGCAGAGGCTGCCTTTACAAAGTAATTAAAATTGCCTCGAAGCAATGGGAAAGATGGTAACCAAAATTACAAACCTTTTCCCCAAGCCTCTGCCTTTTCCGGCACTGACAAATGGCAATTGCCGGACAGCGGGGCCTCTGCCAGCTCGTCCCTGCCCGGCTGAGGCTTGATTCCGTCGCTCTCCACATTTCCTCTCCTGAAGAGGGTTCACACTGTTTTTTTCATCAGTTGCCTGAGTGGGTTCCATCACTTTAGCAGAACAGACTACAGAGATCTTGCCTGCGAGCCTTTGTCTAATTAACTAATCCTATGAGCTGTAACACTACTCACTATTAACTTTTCAGATTATCCTACTACTTAAGGGGGCTGACTTGTTAATCACTGACAGCCCGTTTGAGATGTGTTTGTATGCTCTTGTGAGTGTACGTATGTGAATGGACCTGTTTGGGTATATAAATGTGGGAATGATGCCTGGGTAAATTTGGGGCACATCCAAAAGGAGAGCTCTTACTATTACCATTCATACTGCAGCCGATTGGTGTCAAAGGTTGCCTCATCCTCATCAATGACCTCTGACCCCCCAAGCATCATTTTATTGTGCTTGAATCCTACATAATAAAAGGGTAATATGCAAATTGACCCTAACAGCAGAACAACTAGGAACGACTGGTTGCTATGATGCACACTGACCATCAGGGGGCAGATGCTCAATGTAGGAGCTGCCCCCTGGTGGTCAGTGAGCTCTGACAGGGGGAGCTCGACTCAGCCACACGCTGGGCTGATGGCTGTGAACGCAGTGGTGGTGGTAGAGCCTCATCATCGGTAGTGCTAACGATGTCCAACTGCCAGCGTAGGCCCACTCCGAAATGGGCTTAGGCTCTCAGGCAGACATCCCCCAAGGGCTGCCAGAGGGATGTCTGACTGCCAGCTTAGACCCGATCTCCTGGGAAGCAGGCCTAAGCTGGCAGGTGGACATCCCCTGAGCAGTCCCAGACTGTGAGAGGGTGCAGGCCAGGCTGAGAGACACCCAGAGTGCACAAATTTTCATGCACCAGGCCTCTGGTGTATATATGTATATATATACAGTGGTACCTCAAGATACGAGTTTAATTCATTCCATAACCTTGAGGCGTGGGAAACTATGAGACGCTCGAGTCGCGGTAAACTGGTGGGTCGTGTGCAGCCGGCCGATCCACGCGATTACTCCTACCTTAAATGTTGGTCGTATTTCAAAGCAAAAATTGCTCACTTGATGGCTCGTATCTCAAAAATCTCGTATGTTAGGGCACTAGTATCTCGAGGTACCACTGTGTGTGTGTGTGTGTGTGTGTGTGTGTGTGTATAATCTTATAAACTGGCAGTAGAACTTTGGGAGGTTTGGTGCTAGGAAAGCCAGCCATTTCCAGATACCCTGATGGATTGGGACTCTGTCCATTCTGAAAACGGATCAACGTGACCACCTCACTCCCCCAATTCACATGATGGGTAATCACTGAAGTTTGTCCAGAAGTGAGTAGGAAAAGAGTCAGTGCATATGAATCAGTTTTTTGTTTCTGAATTTTAGCTGATGTCAGAGATATTTCAGAGATCCGATAAAAAGTTTCATTATATGAGCCTGCTTAGAGAGAAATAGTTAAAAAGGTGAATCAGAAAGCTCCTGTGGAATACCTCTTCTAATGGCATGTGAACTGGATTGTCTACTTGTTTCTTAGACATTGTAGGTGCCATGTTTAAAAAGATGTGATGGGCCAAGACCCGTTTGGCTCAGTGGATAGAGTATCAGCCTGTGGACTGAAAGGTCCCGGGTTTGATTCCGGTCGGGGGCATGTACCTTGCTTGAGGGCACATCTCCAGTAGGGGGCGTGCAGGAGGCGGCTGATTGATGTCTCTCTCTCATCGATGTTTCCGACTTTCTATCCCTTTCCCTTCCTCTCTGTGAAAAATCAATAAAATATATTAAAAAAAAAAAGATGTGATGGACCAGGCCTGGTCCTTGACTCCTTTGCTAATTCTGCTCTTACCAAAAGCAGAAATGTTAAGTCAACTGAAAAAGAGTGCCTTCCTAGATTCCTTCCTGTGTATGAGAAGCCTTCCATAAAAGTGATTTATTTCAAAATATTTCAACACCAAGTAAAACGTAATAACAGAACCCCACTCATAAACAGAGAGAGGAATTGAGAAACGGCAGGAGGACTTGGGGTTTCACTCAATTGGCCTTCCCAGACCCTCAAGTCAGGCTCAGATGGACTTAGCATAAAAAGCAGAGTGTGTACCCGGAGATTTTCAGTTGCTTCTCTTAGAAACATCCAAGAACAAATCGGAACATGGATCCATTCCAAAATATCTAGAGACAGAATGTCCCTGTGGCCTCTGGGTAGACCAAGGAAAATCTGTTTTAAAATCTACAAAAGTGGAAGAGAGTGCCCCCATAATTTAATGCGCTAGTAAATAAGAGGTCAAAGGCAATTTGTTTTCGGTTTCCCTGTGCTATTATCCTGCTATGTCTGGGGATAAAAAGCCAACTCTGGTTAATGTCTAGAGCCAAAAAGGATAAGTAAATTCACAATCATATTTTGCTCTCTGGCTTCAGAGCCTTTTAGAACTGTTGGGGTCCCTGGAGCCATCTGCACAGGAAATGATGACAGTAGAACTGGAATCTGCTGTCTCTGAATTTCATGAATCGGGAAATGTGAGGACATGTCTATGTGCTCGCAGTCTCCGTGAACAAGAGCCACGATGCCATCATCGTGCAAGCTTGTATGCTTGTGGACATTTTTATTCATTATTAGCAATGAAAAATCAAAAGTCTATGTTGGGCTCCAGCTGGTTTGGTTCATTGGATGAAACATCAGCTGGCAGCCTAAAGAAAGTGTACTGGGTTTGATTTTGGTCAAGGGCATGTACCTAGGTGACAGGCTTGATCCCCAGCCCTGGTTAGGGGGCTTGCAGGAGGCAACCAATCGCTATGTCTCTCTCACATGTTCCTCCCTCTATGTCCCTCCCCTTCCCTTCCACTCTCTTTAAAACTCAATGGGAAAATATCTTTAGGTGAGGATTAACCAAAAAAATCAAAACAAAACAAAACACAAAAGTCTCTGTTAGATTGGTATTTAGTCTAATTCCATGCCTTTGCCCCCTTTCCAGTCTAGACTGTTCAACATTCAAGAAATTAATATGGTTACACCTCCTGTTAAAATTCAGTGCAATACATGGAAGTTCACTGGAGCCTCTCCCTCCTCAGCTCCACCTTCCCCACACAGACCTCTCTCTTCACCTCCCACTTTTCCCTGTGCCTCCTGAAAGCAGAAACAAGCAGATGGCTGTACCTCAGGCACAGGCTAAGTTACTCTAACCAGAAAGATGGTCCCTCTCCTCTCCTCCTCCTGCGATGCAGAGCTCAGAGAGACACATGGCCTGCAGCCACAAAACCCAATGAACGAGAGCCCTTCTCCCCATCCCATCCGATGGGGCCGCCTTGTACATGACAGAGAAGGCACTGCAGATCATCAGAGGGAGTAGAAGGACCACAGACTTCTAGGAAACACCTCCAAGTCAGCATCACTGTCAAGTCCAGCTCCCATGTATGAATGCCTACAACACGCAGGCCTTGAGTCGGGCTCCTTGTATCCAATTGTCCACTAATTGCACAATCCTGCAACATAAGTCTCCTTGTGTGTATGTGTTTCATAGATAGGGCATGGAAATTCTGGCAGGCTAAGTGATTTGCTAACACCACACACTTGATAAGTATTCATGCCTAGATTGGGACTGAGAGATATCTGACTCTGAGGGCTCCTTTCATTACAAAAATAGTAACTCAGAAAAAAAGGGTGGTATCAGACATTGTATCATGACCCTGTGGGTCACTGAATTGATAAATAAGAACCCAGTCCTTCAGTCCAAGGCAGTTTCCTCCTTAAAGTCACTAACTACATCATACTCCTGATCTATTCCATAAAGGGAAACTTCCAATCCATTGTAGGCGAGTATCTCTTCTACATTGTGGGCAATGGAAACAAAGGAGAGTGAGGGACATTATGAGACACCTCCTGAAGAGTTGAGAAGGACAGGCCTCAGTCTCCACATCTGGAAAATGAGAAGAAGATGCCTGTTTTAGAGGGTTAATGTAAGAATGTTAAAATGGGGTATGTACTAATAGTACTAGATAATCTTCAAATAGTACTAGATAATCTTTAAACTGTGACAGGCTTCACCCGCACGACCATCCACCTCATTACTACCATCAACCATGAATAGCATCTAGCCATCAAGAATTGCTGTAGCCATTTCTTACATGATCCCCAAAGAACAAGTACCACTATTCCAAAAAGTATCTGCTGGGGATGGAGGGAAGCACTTCTGAACAATAGAGGGTTGGTATGGAAGCACTTTAGGAGGATGAACACACAGATACTAATATCCCCATTTTTAGTATTCCATCTTTGCCCCAGGAAACTGTTTCACTAACACTGAAAATCTGAAACGAAGATGCTCTAATATCACCCATCCTCTTACAAAGAACATGCATTTTGCTCTGTATTGTCAACAGGAAAAAATAAGTGCATTATATAAATACCACCTGCAATAAGGAGAAAATGCCCTGAAAAGGATTGGTTGTTCATAATTAATTCCTTATCTGTCCAGAAAGGTAGATGCTGGTGACTGGAAATTCTGTTGTTTGTAGGCACTAGATGCTGGATGTGGAAATGTTGGATTTGAGGAACTGCACAATAAAAGGTTTGATTCTGGTCATGTAGAAAGGTCTTATGAGAGGAGGTAGGTACAGGACTGGGATCAGAGAAATTTAGACATGTGTATGGAGGATGCAAAACTGGTGCATTCAGAGAGGAAGAGAATAAATGCTCTCTGGGTGATGCCAACTTTGTGTGCCATGCCCTCAACCTAAAAAGATTTCTAGCATAATCTACATTCTTCATTTTAGTTATGAATTTTCTTGTGTGTATGTGAAGATAGACTCAATGTTTTCTATCTATTCTTTTACTAGTAGAGGACTGGTGCATGAAATTTGTGCACTTGGGGAGGGGGGCCTTCAGCCTGGCCTGCACCTTCTCTCAGTCCAGGAGCCATCAGAGGATGTCTGACTGACTGCTTAGGCCCACTCCTAAGCCAGTAGTTGGACAGCCTTAATGCTGCCACAGAGGCAGGAGAGGCTCCTGCCATTGCTGCTGTGCTCACCAGCTAGGAGCTCAGCTTCTGGCTGAGCAGTGCTCCCCCTGTGGGAGTGTACTGACACCAGCGGGCAGTTCTTGCATTGAGTTTCTGCCTCCTGATGGACAGTGCATGTCATAGCAAGCTATTGAGCGGCCTTAGCATGTCATTAGCATATTACACTTTATTTGGTTGAATGGCCTACCAGAAAACTGGACACTAGCATATTAGGCTTTTATTAAATAGGATTATGAAAAGCAGATAATACTCATTGAAGATTTACTCCAGTGATAACATGATGTAAGGACTGACATGACGCAAAATCCAGAAAGGGATGATGAAAAGGAGAACATTTGCTCTGTAGTTGAAATGCTCCTTATAGGCAGGGACCTTGTCTCCTGCCAGCAATCTATTTCTAGGAGTTGGCAGAGAACCTACCTTAAAGAGCATCCAATAAAGCTTTGTTAAACAGGTGGTGTGGCTCAGTGGTTGAGATTTAATCTATGAACCAAGAGGTCACCAGTTTGATTCTCAATTAGAGCACATGCCCAGGTTTCAGGGTTGATAATACCCAATAGGGGCATGCAGGAGGCAGCTGATCAATGAGTATGATTCTCTGTCTCACGGATATTTCTTTTCCTCTTTCTTTCTAAGAAATCAATAAAAATATATTTTAAAAAATAGCTATGTATTTACATAGAGGCATCTGAAGGCAAAAAAAAAATCAATTGAGAAAAACATTTTAAAAGCTTTAAGCCATTTTTGTCTCTTTTAGTGTCCTTAACATATTTTTCAAGTCTATTGTTAATTTTCAGGATTTACGTAAGAAGTTTCATATAAATTTTGTGACAAATTTGATCCTGCTTTGTCAAACAAATACAATATGTTATCTTTCAAAATAGCCTCTGCTTCCTTACCTAGAAAATAAAATATAAATATTGCTAACTGCTTGGAAAATTATTTTAAAAAATCAGTACTCAGAGTCAGCCACAGATAGGACATGGAGTCAGAATCAATGACCTACTTTAAAACATCTTTCTGTTTTGGAAAAGTATGTGCTGAGACCTGGCATGGCAATATGCCAAGAGTCAACAAACATCTGTACAGATCCAGGGAGTAAATTTTGTCCACATCATCAGGTCTGTTGCGATTGCTCAGCTCTGTCACTGTACCACAAAAGCAGCCAGATGAAATACTCATGTAAAGAGATATGTCTGCATTCCAATAAAACTTTATTTACAAAAACAACAACAAAAAATGAGCCAAATAGCTTGATTTGACTCTCTGGCATCAGTATGCCAATACTGACTAGGTATACACAGGGAGGAACCAAATGCAAGAAATTTGGAATTCTGGCCAATTATTAGCTTGAAAATAACCATGCCTCACCAAGGATCTCCCAGAAGAGGAGGACAATCTGGTCACAAAAGTTGTGACGATGTTGAATTAGCACTAGACATTCATGGTGGACTAGTGTGGGGGCACTAAACAATACAATGTAACTAGAGGACATTGCTTATATTTAGGAGGCTGCTGTTATAAAACTGATTTAATTTCTTAGGCTATACAAGTCAAAGCTGTGCTTCTCTTGAGAAGATAGACTTGTAAGTTAACTGCTCTTGTGACAATAGTTTGACAGTTGACCTTTTTGCACAATGTTTTTAGTTCTTGCCTGAATGTTCCTGGTAATTATTATTTACTGGCAGGGTGTTTGCCTGTAAATATTAGAAGCACCAATGATGACATCATCTTATTTATTTTTATATTAGTTTTTGTTTTAATATCTCGATCTTGTTTTACATGTATGAGATGGAAGACAGTAATTCATTTCTTAAATGACCAAAAAATGTGGACAGTTCAAGTTTCAAGAACCAGCAGAAGAGAAACCGAGATGGCAGCATAAGGTATACACTATACGTGCTGCCTCTCACAACCACACCAAAACTACAACTAAAAGACAAAACAACTATCACCCAGAACCATAGGAAGGCTGGCTTAGTGAAAGTTCTGCAACTAGAAGGAAAGAAAAAAGCACATTGAGACTGTGTAGGAGTGAATAAAAGCTATAAAAAAGCAGAGGTACAAAGGTGTGCATGGAGAGGGCTGGAAATGCAGTTGTCTTTTTCAAGTGGGAGAAGACACAAGTTCCTATGGCTCTGAACTCCAGTTTCTGGAGAGATTCTGGGGACCCAGACTCCTATGGGGCGAAACTGGACTGTCTGGCATTGGGTTGGAAAGTGAGGGTGGCTTTCTCACAGAGGTGCACACAGGAGTCATTGTTTACTGCACTGGGATTTAGGAATCAGGGATGTGAAAACACAGAGACACAGAGATGGCTGTCTGGTAGCCATTGCTATTTGCCACACCCTCATGATTCCCTGAGACCCCGCCCTGCCCAAACTGTGCACAGTGGCTTTTACATATGAATGCCCTGCCCTATCACAGCTTAACCTAACAAACTGCAGCAGGGTCTGCTACAAAACTTCCAAAACCCAAGCAAAGAGGAGAAATCTGCAGATCTTGCTGTAGCTTCTGCTGGGTAGCCTCAGACAGGAGCTGACTTGCACCTTGTTGAAGATCCAGGAGCAAGTGTACTTAGTGGTCAGTGTTAATTGACAGCAGATTTCAACTCATCACATCCATAAGTGACACACTCAAGAGGTAGACTCAGTGAGCACCTAAGCCCCACAGAAGCAAGTCCTGCCCCTTAAGAGTGTCTTTAGCACAGCATTTTTTCCATTATAGACACAGCTCATCATTACAGCCAATTGGTCTGAAGTTCAATTCCTCCCAGTGTACCAATGGCAATTAAGGCTTAACTACAACAAGACTGTGCACACAAAGGAGTGCACCAAGAGTGTCCACCTCATGTGATTGGGGAGGCTGAGCCAATGGGCCCTATAGGTCACCTACCACACAAAGCACCTCCATTAACACAGGGAAACAGCCAAAATGAAGAGACAAAGAAACTTGTCACAAATGAAAGAAATGGAGGAAAGCAAATTACTGGATATAGAGTTCAAAACCACAGTAATAAGGTTACTCAAGAATCTTCTAGAAAACACCAAGAAAATTAGTGAGACCTCTGAGGAACTTAGTGAGAACTTCAAGGATCTTAATGAGAATGCCAAAAAATGGAAAAGAACCAGTCAGAAATTAAGTATACACTGTCTAAAATAAAGAATAATATATAGAAATCTAATAGTAGACTAGAGGACCCCAAGAATCAAACCAAAGTGTTGAAATATGAGGAAGCAAAAAAAAAAAAACTCAACTGGAAAAGAAAAAATAATGCAAAAAAAAAAAATGAAGATAGTGTAAAGAGACTCTGGGATAACTTCAAGTGTACCAACATTCAAATTATGGGGGTTCCAGAAGAGAGAGAGCAAGATCTTGAAAACCTATTTGAAGAAATAGTGACATAAAACTTTCCTTACCTGGTGAAAGAAATAGACTTACAAGTCCAGGAAGTGCAGAGAACCCCAAACAAAAGGAATGCAAAGAGGACCACACCAAAACACATCATAATAAAAATGCCAAGGGCAAAAAACAAAGAGAGAATCTTGAAAGCAGCAATAGAAAAACAGTTAGTTACCTATAAGTAAGTACCCATATGACTGTCAGCTGATTTCTCAACAGAAACAATGCAGGCCAGAAGGGAATGGCAAGACATATTCAAAGTGATTAATAGCAAGAACCTATAACCAAGATTACTCTAGCCAGAAAAGCTAACATTCAGAATTGAAGGGTAGATAAAATGCTTCGCAGACAAGAAAAAGCTAAAGGAGTTCATCACCACCAAATCAGGATTATATGAAATGCTGAAGGGTATTATTTAAGAAGAGGAAGAAGAAGAAAAAGGTAAAGGTAAAAATTATGAACAACAAAGTGACAACAAATACGTATCTATCAACAAGTGAATCTAAAAATCAAATCAATAAAAAAAATCTGATAAATAGAATAAACTGGTGAATATAATAGAATCAGGGTCATAGAAGGGAGTGGACTGACAATTCTCAGGGGAAAGGAGGCTTGGGAGGTGCTGGAAGAGATTGGACAAAAATCTTACACCTATGGATAAGTGATGGCAGGTAAAGGCATGGGGAGGGGAGAAATCAGGTGGAGGGAAGCTATGGGGGGGGGAGAGGAAGAGCAACATTTGAACAATAAGGATTTTTTTAAAATATATTTTATTGATTTGTTACAGAGAGGAAGGGAGAGAGATAGAAAGTCAGAAACATCGATGACAGAGAGATACCGATCAGCTGCCTCCTGCACGCCCCACAGTGGAGATGTGCTTGCAAACAAGGCACATGCCCCCAACTGGAATCGAACCTGGGACCCTTCAGTCCGCAAGCCGACGCTCTATCCACTGAGCCAAACTGGTCTCAGCAATAAGGATTTATTTTTTAAAAATCCATCAGAACACAAACCCCCAGAAAGCAGCTCGTATTAATTGTGGCTAAGAGTGATATTTAGATGGATGTGTTCATTAACTAAATGAGGGAATCCTTTGACAATGAATACATATATTAAATCACCATGATGTACATTGTAAATTGGTTACAATTGCCTTGGTCAATTATACCTCACTAAGTTTAAAGATAAAAGTTCCTAAAATTTAACAAAAAAAACAATAGCAGCCAAAAAACAATAGCAGCTAAGGAGCAAGATCTTGGGGAACACCGTAAGAGTTCATTTAGACAAAACTTGATGAAAAGTAGCCACGGTAACCTATGCTCACTGTTGTAATTTGGGAGTAAATCAATAGGTGATATGCAAGAGAAGGTTTGAAAATGCAAGAGCCTGATACAACATGTTCATGTGCGTTTAAAAATAACTCAGTGACATCCATCTCAAAATTATGTACTTGCGTTCCTGCATTTCTTAATGATCCCTCAAGGTATATCATTATATTTTTACAGTCATTAGCACTGCCATTCACCAGAAACATAATGCTGTAATCACTCACAGGTTCAAGGGAATGAAAATCTCTCCCATTTGCCTAGAACCCTCTGTTGTCTGATACAGTATCAAATGCTTCAACGGTGTAAACTCCTCCATACATGTGGATAAAAGTCTCAGCAGGGGAAAGATGGCTATGATGAACGGCCTGAAACACAGAGGTAGCTTCCGATTTTGGAGAGGGGAACGTTCCCTCCCAAAGCAATTACCAACATCCCTCATGCCATGCACCGTGTTGTTCTTGTGCGGCTACTCAGAAAGTGAATCTGGCTTCTTCCTTACTTCCGCTGATCAAAACGGAGGGTCACGTTTAGGGGGAAAAGAATAAAGGCTCAAAGAAATCATCAAAACCCTGCTTTCAAAAGATACGCTTTCTATACATCCTGGAAATGAAAAAAAAAGAAACTCAGGCTTGATAAATTCATATTGATCCTCAAAAGAGGTTGCTTGAAAACCTAAGTCGTCAGGATTGTTGGGCATGATGGCTAAGGACCCAAGGATAAATGGGCATGTCAACAAAAGAAGGGCACACACAAAAATCCAGTGTCAGAATAGATCAAGCATCTCCCTGGATTCATCAGCAGGACAACGTGCAATGTTCTATGGGGACACCGACACAACTTCATAACATTTTATAGAAGCAGCAGGATTATAAAAAGTAACAGGCTAATTTGGCCAGTAGGATCGATAGATAACACAAAGTAGAGGTGACACTCAACATATATTGAGGAATAAACAAATAAAGGAACATATTTGCTATAAACCCCAATTGAAAAGATTGCGGATGGAATTAGATGGTCCGTACTTATAAAAAGACCATGCATATACCACAGGACAGTCCCACTTTCTGATTTGGC
Organism: Lasiurus cinereus; assembly: GCA_011751065.1. Lineage (NCBI taxonomy): Eukaryota > Metazoa > Chordata > Mammalia > Chiroptera > Vespertilionidae > Lasiurus > Lasiurus cinereus. The sequence goes on from JAAGEH010000434.1 coordinate 4,093,244, forward strand.
ATGAGTTTTATGCCAAAACAACAATCTTCTATGTCTCTGGGTATCTAGAACATTTTATTGAAATCAATGAAAATGAGCCAACATGATACCACGTGAAGGACTTCATATTTACTATCTCGCTAACTGCACAACCACCATTTTATTTAGGTGCCCCTACTCCTATTTTATAGATGAGAGATAACATAGAGACACATGGTTTAACATTGCATGAAGGCAGCAGAGATTGGATGGGAAGGCAGACATCTGCTTTAAAATCCAGATTTCACCCAGAAATGCCAGGTCTTCTGGTTTCTCTTCCGTGTATTCTATTGTTCTCTGACAACATGTACAAAATTACCCCACATGCCAAGAACTTACAAAGTACTCTATATTCAACTACCTCTCATTATTCTCTAAATTTTGGAAAATTAAACTTTCTCTCCAGTAAGAAGTCACTCCAAAAACAAATGAATGATTTCCCAAGGCTTAATCAAGGTAAATTCCATGACCTTGCTTTCTGAATTAACCCTCTTTCCACTACACCCAAGTGTTTTCCTGTGATTTGATTTTTAAAAAAATTAAATTTGAATTAAAATTCATTCCAACAGAATTCTGTACCTCTCCTTGAGATGATTAGTGACAATTTGCAATTTCACAATCATGATAAATGACCATTGAAATAAAGAGATGCTGGAAGGAAAGTCTCAGGTGATTGGAATAGGAAGAGTCAGACATCCGATTACTGGGACTTCACTTCATTCATTCACTTAGAAAGCACAGGCTGCGCACCTCCGGAGAGGAACCAGAGTGAGCATGTGCCCTGAGCTGGGCTAATCAGAGGATCTTCTCCAAAACTATGGAGATATTTGGAGATGAGGAAGAGGTTGATTGACATTCACTGTCCTCCAGCAGTTGTATCTGTAATGCACATGGTGGAAAATGGGAGGTCAGAAACCCCTCCCCATAAACAGATAAGCCAGTGTGGAAATGAGTTTGCAGAGGAAGAGGAATATTCAGAGAGACAGAGAGTTCATGCAACTTTTCAATCCTAGCTCTAGGACCTTCCAGGCCTGAGTTTAACTCTGCAGTCGGGTTCACAGAATCAGTCCTATATCCTGAGAATACATTTTCCATTTCCGCTGAACCCAGATTGAGTTAATTGCACATGTTGGGAACCATTAAGAAGCTTAAGAAGCTTCCACCTGAACTTGGTGCATGAAGTGAAATTATTTGGTAACACCATGCTGCAGTCCCAACACCCCAGCACCTACAAAACCTCTTCAGAATGGGGTCCTGTCCCCCCTTCCTTTCGTTTTATGATGGTAGCTTCAGCCTCTCAGGAAAGGCTTCATTACCTTCCTTTCTGCTTGGCTCACATAAGAGCTGTTTCCAAGAACAAAATCTTAGGCTGAATAGGCTATTTAATGTATTTTCTGTCTGACCTTGCACATAACATGGGCATCCAGATGCCTACGTACAATCTGATGATGCTAACAAGTCCACCAGTTTGACTTGCTAAGCAAACGTCAGCAGCAACATGAAATGCCCAAGATGTATGAACTGCTGAAGACATAATATTCTTCAGACAGAAAAAGACACGTGGCTCAGTGACAGAAGTGTGGCTCTCGCTGCGCAGGGAAGACATCCAGGTGGAAACATCTGACTCAGTGCTTGCTGGAGTCGAGTGTGGGGAAATTCAGCAGCGCAGGGATGCCCATCCCAGGCCCCCACGAGGGCCTGTGCTCCTCTGCAGCTGCCAGAGGAGAGAGGAGGATGTGACGCACTCCATGGGAAAACAGCCCGGAGTGGAAGAACAAAGCCCACACCACTCAAACCGTCCCATTTCCTCAATCCCTCGTGAATATATTTCCGTACGCGGTGACAGCCCAATTATTTCAAGGGTGCCCCATCTTGTGTACTGCGTCAGAATTTACCAAACGAGGGGAGCTGAGCAGGTAGGTGCAGGTGGGAGAGAACGAGTCCCTTTGGGCCAGAAGCATGTACTCACAAGCTTAGCATTTCCACGCTAGCCTGCTAGCCAGATATCAATCTTTTCATGCCTTCTGGGAAACAAACAACAATATCTGAAACATAAAACACACAGCCTCCTTTTTCAAACCAATCAAATTCATGTTGTGTCCAAAATAGGCACCCTGGCTACTGAGAATCTTGTGTTTGACCTAGGCCTAGCAGCTATAACTGTAGCACCAACTGCAACAATATGATTTTACTGAGAAGACTTGCCCAGAACTCCTAACTGTTTTATACATCAACAGAGCAGACACCAGAATGGTGGAGGCTGGCCTGCAAAAGGGCATTATAGAAATATTTTCCAATTAGAAAGATAGGATTGTAAAAAAAAAAATCATGATTTTAGCATATGAGGAATTGTCAGAAAATGGGAGGAGGATATGAGAAATTCCATGGGTGGGTCCATCCGTAGAATTCTAGTCTGAGGTGAAGACACTCTTATGTCTCGGCTTCCACCTGCTTTTTCCTTTCTTGGGTAACACTCAAGAGTTCCACATACAGAGCTCTGAATTCCAGCTAGAACTCCTTTTGCTAGCTATTTACTCCCAAGCAAAATTCTTAGCTTGTCTCAGTTTTCCTTTACTCCTCTGCACAATGAGAATAATCATCTTCGCTTGACGAGGCTAGTATTTCAGGAATTGGAACGCTCGTTCCCATGATGCATTAACACAGCGCCTCACACAGAGTAAGCACTCACTCATGCTAGCAAGTCTACATTCATTCTGTCAGTCATGCATTTACTTAACCAAATGGTAGAGGGAAGGGAACATGCATTGCCCAAGGTAATGTAACTGGATTATAACACAAGTGTGTTTGAGCATCTTAATACTCAGGGAGCCCATAGCTTTGCATTGTTCTTGGAAAATTCCTGGATTCTCTTCCAGGAAGGGAATATGAGACCAAAATATGCATCTTCTTTCGTCCTCTTGGTTGGATCTGCAGCAACCTGTCTCTTGCTCCCCCACCTCTCACCTCTCCCGCACTTTCCCTATCTACCACCAGTGCTCACACACTTTTATTTTTTTTTAATCTAGGAAAAAGAATGGGAGGAATTTACAAATATACCTTGTTGTTTTCTTGCCCTTTCTGCCAAGTCACATCATACTGGAATTTCACAAACCCATGACTGGGGGCCTTCTTTAATTCCCTGGGCGCCAAAAAAAATTAAATATCTCAATAAACCTATTTCTTAAAAAGACAACAAACTGAACTTAATATCATCCCCATTTTGAATATAATAAACCTTGGGTCACTGGCCCCAAGTCATAAGCTCATGTGTGACTCCAGGATGGAGACTGTTTGACTTTCCTTGGAACACGAAAGAATTGGGAGGCCCAGGGACTTGGCTGTCTTGTCCAGGGAGATAACTGGTGTGTCTTTCAAATTAGAACAACTACAGGGAACAAATAAAAAAGAAAGGGCATTTATTCAGGATAAGCTGCATCCATCCATGTTGGAAGAAAGTGCGCGCGCACACAAATCCCTGTGGGGGAGATTAGTCAAATAAGCGCTCTGAAGGATATAAATATTGAAGCCTTAATATGTCAGCTCATTATTGGTGACTTGCTTTTGCCACCAAAGAGAGCAATGGCCCACTTTGGGAAAACCACCTACTACCTCCTGTTTGCCTTAATCCGTGCTTTCTTCCTTCACCTGGATGGGGATGACAATGACAACGATGATGCTGATGACAGTGGTGACATCACTGTAATAAAAGCTATCATTTATTTTATGTGCATGATCTCATTAAACGTTTCACACTGTGACAGGGGTAACTACAAATGTCTTGTCATTTTGCAGATGATGAAGAGATAAGCACATTTGCTCAGGTAGCCAAACAAGGTTTTTATTTTCCTCCAGAAATATATTTTCCTTGATTATCAACTTTCAGTGGCTCTTAAACAAACATGCTAGAGTCAAACAAATTAATTTAACGGGCATATATTGAAGACCTACATACTTTTAAAATGTTCAGGACAATTTGGAGTTATAGCAACAGACACACCATTAGGAGACTAAATAGTTCAGTTGCATAGTTGTGTTTATATCTTTAAAGACATGAATGACATGTTCAATGCCACACAGGCATTAAGTAGCAAAGATGGGACCAATGGCCAAGTATCCTAGCCTCTATGTCATGCGTCATGCTTTTGTCACCTTTATCCTCTTTATCTAAGGCTATGCTTCTTGAACTTCAGCGCACAACAGTCACCTGGGTATCTTGTCACAACACAGACTGCTGTCCCACTTTCAGAACTTTCTATGCAGTCAGTCTGGGATGAGGAGAGTACAGGAAGTTGCCTAGTAACTCAGATACTTCTGACCTTGAGGTCATTCTTTAAGAATTTCACAAACCCATGACTGAAGCCCTAACCTAAGAGAATCACCCTTGTTTTTGCACCTGTGAAATGGGAAAACTACAGGATCACACTCAGAGAGGTCTCGCGAGGATGTCAAGACCTAGTCTATGGAAGGCTCTTACAGGCAGAGGACATATTCAGCACATCATGGCCTTGGTCATTATTGTGATTGTTTTTGTTGTTCGAGGCCAGGCTGAAATTTCATTCAACAATCTAGTCAGAGTAATCTTCCTGTCTACATCCTAATATTGTCTTCGCACCTCCCCACATCAATGATTCCGTTCTAGTCTATACTGGTTATATAGGTGTCTATCTTTCCTAGACACTACAAGGCAATAAATATCTGTATGTTATTTTGGATTGCCTTCTGTTTTTCTATTCCGCAGTGTCTTTACCACGGTGCTCTCTAAGCATTCCCTGACTTGCTTGTTGCTTTATAATGAAATGATTCAAAAGCAGAGAGTGAAACAAGAAGAAATTTAAATTATATTATTAGATTCAATTTAGCAGAAGATTTAGTAAGATCCCCTAGGTATCTCGCCTCAGTCGCACGCCAGCCCTTCGTTGGTTGCGCAGAGCTAGAGAGAGCCACGGAAGGAGAGATAAATAGTCGATGTAATTACAGTGACATAATGGTTAAACTTTTATAGCTGAGGGGAGCAGCAAATAGGATTTTAAAAATCAAATTAAAACTGTCATTCCACAACATTAGGTTTCCAGAATTTTCATTTTTTAATATTAATAATTTTTTCTTCAAAAAGGAACAAACAATGCTAATTCTACTGATACAATGCTGTTAATGAAGAAATAAAGAATAATTTATCATTGCATAATTAACACAGTACAGCTAAGCATGTTTTAATGATTTTGTATAATAGCCTCTCATAACTAGATGATACTTGTTAGTCAGAGCAAATAAAACAACACACAGTCTCTCTCTCTCTCTCTCTCTCTCTCTCACACACACACACACACACACACACACACACACACACACACACACCTGCTAGGAATCATTAATGAAGATGGGTAAACTGATCTGAAATTTATTTATTTAATTTTTTCAAATAAAGTGTTAACACGATTCCTTGGTAAATGTTGACACTGGTTATTCATGAATGTGAAGATGACCAGATAGTTAGTAGCACATTTTAACTGAATCAATGCTAAAAAATAAAAGGCTAAATACACAACTCATGCAGATCAGTAAGTTTTCTTTAGCTTTGCTTCCAAACTGGCACCAACTCTTCCCTTGACTGGTGCATTAGACTTTGAAGATAGGAGAAGATTTGTATCTCTTGCCTTACATTTATCAGATGCAGTGAGGCTATTTACCAGAATGATCTGTTCAAAACAGTTAAGGGGTCAAGAGAGAAAAAAATCAAAACAGATGAATTACAGGTGGCAATAAACATAACCTTTTAATGTTGTTACCAAACGCAGATGTAGGAGTTCTTAAAGACTGTATCTCTAGGAAGTCCTGAAAAAAACCTTTACATCCGTCTTCAATCAAATCAGATGCATATGCAGGTCTGAGTTATTACCCAATGGGGGAATGAAGGTGTCCAGTGGACAGATACTTGTGTTTTAGCCATTGGACAGGTTTAAACAGGCTACTCTAGCCCAGCTGGTGTTGCTCAGTGGTTGAGCATCAACCCATGAACTAAAAGGTCACTGGTTGCATTCCAAGTCAGGGTACATGCCCAGGTTTCAGTCTCCATCCCCAGTAGCAGGGTGTGTAGGAGGCAGCTGAGTTCTCTCTCATGATTGATGTTTCCCTCTCTCCCTCTCTCTTCTTCTTCTAAAATCAATTATTGTTTAAAAAAATAATAAACAGGTGACCCATATGGCCACATCCAGTGTGAAGACACATTTACTTGACTCACATATTATGTAAATCATATTTTAGTTAGTGTTCAACATATGCAAATTGAGAAATTATACAGGAAATGTGCATTTCCAGCTGTCCTTTAGAAATCAGATCATCCAGCGGCACTGAAAGCCGGGACATACGATCTGCAGAAATGTGTGGGCTGCTCTCTCTGTCAGCAGGGACTTGTGTCACCAGATCTCTAGTTTTCAGTTTTCCTGTTGAAAGACAATTCTATTTCATCATGTCCATTACCTGCTTGAGCCTGCTGACATTGACTACATTTTGGACCTTGGTCTACTACAACTCTAGCACGGTGCTTCCGGAGGCGTGGTCTCTGGACCAGTAACATCAGTAGCACCTATGAATTTGTTAGAAACACAAGTTATCATTGCTCTCCCTGGCATATCATAGCAGAAACAACGGGGCTAGGACCGAGCACTCTGTGTTTGACAAACCCTTCTGGTTATTCCAGTGCCCACATAGGTTTAAGAGCCACTATTTTAGAACATTCTTGTTGCATAGTTCAAGCCTTAACACGTTTTTTATTATTTTTACTTATAGCTGAACACACTCCTAGGTCATATGGACAATGCATCATACACATGAAAAAAAAAGCACATTTTAAATACAAAGAAAATACAAAACATACTATCTCCAAATTGTGGTTAGTAAAAGACTGTTATTTTTCCTTTCTTTTCTTAAAACTATTAGTGTCAAGCTTCAAGGGTGTTTCAAAGTCTACTCTTTGTTTCTTGCTTTATGAAATATGGAAAGCAATCAGATATATGTCTCTCTTTACCCCTTCCTCTTGACTTCATGACTTATTAACTTTAACCATATAAGCTATTAGTCTTTAGCTTTTAAAGTGTGAGAGTATAATCCTTGGAATCCATTCTCATACAAAACTTGAGTCTCATAGAACTTAACTATCACCCTTCTTTGTATCTTTTCTAGCTAGCTCCCTTTTCTCATTCTTGACACGTTTTGATTACTTTGCATATATGTGAACATACATTACTTTGCATATATGTGAACCAAGTACACAGTCTATTTCACTTATAACATTATATCTCACTGCTAGATTTCTAGTACAGACTTCAGGGAACCCTTTCGTTTTTTTCATCTTCACCCAAGGATTTGTTTATTGATTTTAGAGAGAGTAGAAGGGAGAGAGAAACAGTGATCAGTTGCCTCTTATACATGCCATGACTGGGGATCAAATCTGTAATCCTTTAGTGCATGGGACGATCCTCCCACCAACTGAGACACCAGGCCAGGGTTGGGAACCCTTTCTTGATTCATCTTGTAATGTGTTTCTAAGTTTTCCTGGTTTGATTTTTAAACTTTTCTATGCTAAAGCTCTTCATTTTTTTCTAGGTACCTGGATTCTTTCTTTGCTTTGCCTCAATTAATTTGGCACTTCAGTTCCAGAAAACATTAGATAGACACCACTTATCTAACTCTTTTCTTTCCAAACAATTTATTTCTCATCATTTCTTGTCCAAGCAAAAAGTAATTAGAATATACCAAAAAGTTTAGCTAAATGGGTACTGTTGCAATACTGTTTATAAAAAAGCATTTGGGAACAACTGGCTGTCCATGAAGAGGAGAATGAATTACTCAATTGTAATGCTATCTTCTAATGGAATATACCGAAATATACCAGCATATAAATACATCTACAGGAAAAAAGTGGGTTACAAAGCATTCTACAGAGACAGGCAAAAGTAGGTTCATAATAATGACAAGTAATACAATAATTAATAAGTAAAATATAACACAAGAATAAACTTACTCCCGTATTCACAACTGTAAAGCTAACTTTGTCTAGCCCTAGATAGGGTAGGATCTTATTGCATGGCAGGGTAATAGGGAAAAGTTACATTAAATCTTCACATATTCTGTTTTACCTGGATAACCTAATTTATTGATACAGTACTTTAAGCTCTTCCATCAAAATCTTGATCTATACGCCTGTCAAATAGAAAGATCCCATCTCAGCATGCTGATGCATGAGAAAGCAGCACAATTTTAGCTCCAAGAGTGAAGAAAAATGTGGATGCCTTTACTGAAATGTTGGCATATACAAAGAAATTGATGGAAAGGTACATCTCACAATATTCAGCAAGCTGCCTTATGTCTTCACACAGTAAACTTTCCTAAAACCCCTGCCCTTGCCCAAATTCCACACCCTGTAGCAGCTACTCTACTTTCTTTTTTGCCAAAGTCCTCCAAAATGCCTTTCCCTATATCGCTAGTTTTTCTCTTCTCCTCATTTCCTCTTCCCTTCTTGCTCATTTTTCACTAAGTAAATAAAATCTAAATATATTATCCTCTTACTGTTTATTCATACCTCCACATATTTGGATTGAGAAGCAGACAAAAGACCTTCTTGAATACTGTGCAGAAAAGGGTTAAAAGGATAGAGAATAAATTGCTCTGATTCTTCAACATTCATATTACTAAAGGTCCTTACATTATACTTTGAAGTGAATAACAATAATTTTAGTACCAATGATATCTCCTATAAACGTCTATTGCTTTTATAACCACTCAACCCCTCAGATGAAGCTTGCAGTTTCCACTATGTCCATGGCTCTGTCTGGGGACGTGCCCATCGCTTCTACCTCTGCTTCTTTGCTTTGGATCAGCTACTCAGAATGAAGCATGGCTTGACTCATAGATTTCATTTCTCATGGGGGAGGGGAGGTAACTACTGGAGAGATTTCACTATTCCTTGAAATTTTAACGTCACCCTGCATCAAGAGTTCCGAATCCTACACGCCCGCTTTCATTTGAAGCCAGGGACCATGTGAATACCCAAACCAGACAATATCTAGCTCATTCACTTGCATCTTATGCAAGGCGAGTGGGCTGGCTCCAGGAAACATCACCAAAGGCACTTCATCACTTCCAGGGTGGGCACCACTCAGTGGATCACATCCAAAAGCTGACAACCAAAGCCAAAGCCAAGGCTAAAGCCCAAACAATGCCTAATGAATGGGAAGAAAGAGCAGTAACACAACAGCCATCACAGCCTCATCAAGTTCCCCAAGACAGTTTAGGAACCACCATCAAAAACTCATTGTTTCCAAACATCTCCTTAATAATCTCGAGTTCCAAAAAGTTCTTGGAGGGATAAAAAATGGAGTGTAGGCATGTGTCCCACTGGCCTCACTATGTACCTAAGGAAGAACCGGCAGAGCACAAAGTAAAAATGAAACTGAAATCATACCAAATCTCAACTTTCAAACACACGTACCTCAGAGCTGTTGTTTCCTTTACAACACCAATATGTTTTGTGTTGTGTGTGTGTGTGTGTGTGTGTGTGTGTGTGTGTGTGTGTGTTTTGAGTTTCTGGTTGGATATGTTATGCCTTAATTGGAATACCTCAACATGTCTTGTTCTTTCAAATTTTTACTTCTCCTAAGTAGACAAACATCAAACAAATGTAGCTGGAAAAATCAAAGCAACGTATAATTGAAATATGTTTGCAAAAACAGTAAAGAATTTATAATCAAGACCAATGGTGCGCGTAAAACTCATAGAAAGCATGCCAAGAAGAAAAAGGAAACTAGAGTATCTAGTGAGCTCCTGGTTCCTAATTAGCACCAATTCCCTTAACCATTTCATTCATTCCTGCCAAGATAAGTGCTTTTAAATGAGAAACATGCCTTAAAGAAAGAACAAGCCTTTTAGCAATAACTCTTTGGAAATAGGACCTTTATAATGGTATAATTTCTGATACATTAAATAAAAGTCCTCATTATAGTCATCTAGGAAAAAAAAAGACTTTACTCTTTATTCTATCCTAAATGTAAAAGGTATTACAAAGAAATAAAGTTTTCCACTCAAGAGCTTGCAATTTGCAAGTGTCAATAAATCTTATTAAAATTCTTTTTATGATTCTCCATTTCTCTTGCAACTTGACAGACTTAGGGACGAAGGGTTTGACCGTAGAGCTTAAAACACTAGAAAAAAGAACTTTCAATATTACAGAATATTTAACCACATGGAACAAAAATAAGTGAATAAGTAGGTCCAAATATTTTTATTATACTTCTGATAATATTTAAACTAGTTTCTATGACCTAGGAGGAATGAATTGATCTGACATCTGCTCTCACACCATCAGCCATATTGATTTATCTCTATCTCTATCTCTATCTCTCAATGTAATCCCCATAAGAGGAAGAGCCTTATATTTCCCAAGTCCAGCAAATCTTTGCAGAGTGCTTAAGAGAAAATGGAGAAACATAAGACAAGGGCTCAATAGTCGGGTGACCCCGATATAATTTACTCTATGTGGGAGACAGGCTAGCTGGATGAAGGAATGACTTTGGCATAACTCATCATAGAGTTCCCATTTCATTTCCAGGTGGAGCACAGCAGGGAAGAGAGACTTTCTCTGTGTACTCAGCACCAGAGATGTTTCTGACACAAATGGCTTTCTTCTCCAGCTTTGTTGGAAGACTTTGAATAAGGCAGCTCTTAGGTGGGAAAGATCTGAAGAAGGCAGCTATTCCTGAAACTGACCTTTCCCTCCTTTGACCCTTTCTCTCCTTATTTCTGTAAACTCTACTGTGATCCTTGGAAGCTCTTAAATCCATATTCCCTATGCCAACCCTTCACTGCTTAATATTTATTGTAGAGAATGTCTTTTCTTTTTCTCATGTCAGTCAATCAACTTGTACTATCTCTGAGGAAGGAAAACCATAAAAGGATCTACCTACTTTATCTTGAATTGATTTGGCAGGCAAGCTTGAAACACATGGATCCAAGTTCTTTTCCCTTGTATACAATCCCATCTGAGCTAGAAAAACTGATGTCACTGCCATAGCAGACTCTTCAGAGTTTTAGCTTGTGACAGCTTTAGATTGTTAATTCTAGGGTATTGATTTCAGGACAGTCAGATAGTTGGCAAGTATTTATGGAGCACCAACTATGCACTAAGCATAGATACTGCATAATGGGCAGAATCTGCGGGGTATACTTCATTATCAATACATTAATAATTTTAATGAATGAAGGAGAAAAATATTACTGTCTTCATTGATGGTAACACATTTAAGAAAACTAAACCTTCATTCTTGGTTTTTGAAACAAAATTACTTGAGAAATAGGTATTGACAGCTATTTTAACATGGAAAAATTCAGACTTAGTGCTAAGATTTTAATTTTTAAAATTGTTTCTTTATTTAAAAATTATTTAACTCTCTGGACAACTTTGGAAGGTATGTATTTTTTTCCCCATTCAAATGTAAATTCTAAGACTCAAATAGGTTTATACACCTACCCCAGCATACAAAACTATGAAGTCAAGAACAAGAACCAAAACCTAGGCTTTTGTGATACCAAAAACATAGTCTTAAGATTCATCATATTGCTTGCATCGTCACAATATGAATAAGATGATGTAAAATTATATTTAGTTGAACTTCTACCCAGGGAGCTACATATGAGTTCAGAAGCCAACATCCAACTGAACACATGTAAGATACTCCAAAAGAAATCTGAAATGTTAGGTCAGCCAGTATGGCTCAGTGACTGAGTGTCAACCTATGAACCTATGGTTTTATTCCCAGTCAAGGTATATAACCAGGTTGCAGGCTTGATCGCCAGTGTGGGGTGTGCAGGAGGCAGCCAATCAATGATTCTTTCTCATCATTGAGGTTTCTACTTCTCTCCCCCTCTCCCTCCCTCTATGAAATCAATAAAAATATATTTATAAAACCTGAAATGTTACAAGTATTGGCTTGATATAGGATATTGTGTTAACTCTACTGAAAAGTTATCTAAGGAGAGAACTATCTGTATTTAGAGTACATAAGGTCAATGCTCAGTTGAACCAATCTAGTGGTGATCACTAGTTGCTGACCTAACTCCCAGTTCTCTTCTGCCTCAGTGGACATCTAGGCTATTTTTCACAGCCTTTGGTTAGCTATGGTCATGGAACATATCTACCAATGGAAAAACAGAAGTGAAGTGGATCATTTCCAGACACACGCCATAAATCTCCTAGATGTTGCTCTCATACTCCTTGCCCTATACGAATGGCCAAAATGCAGATGACCTTGGAAGAGATACATTGATGATAACAGAGATGATCAGCCTGGGACACCTTCTTCCCCAGTGGACAGTGTTCTAGAGAACTATCCACTGCTTTTCCCCTGCCTAATACTGTTACTGAGAAATAAATAATTTCTTGTAGCTATTTTACAACAGTCGCTTGCCTAAGTTAACAAACACAGCTAGATGGCATCAGACTTGTTGAACTGTAGCAGGGACTAATATTTCCCCAAGTTTGGGGCTCAGCATCTTCTCCTCCTCAATATCTTTCTTTATTACCTTTGGCACTTCTACTATAGAGCCTTCCTAGTTTTTGCAAAATTTTCCATAACCTCAGAGGGGATATTTCATAGTCTTCTAAAATTTTCTGTTTTGGGTTTCAAAAGCATAGAGCAAATTAAACTTGTGAACTCTTATTTGAGCAGATGCCAGGAGAACTCTATTCACCAGGTGCCCCAGAAAGGCCTGACCTTGGCCCTGAATACATTTCTCTACCTTGCTTAGTTTTCCTGAGTAATCTCTGCTAAGGATTTTTTCTATGTTTCAGGTGTGGGTAATGCTTCCTCTCTTAAAGATGCTAATCTGAGACTTGTTTGGGCACATAGTATGCATTCAACACATATTTCATAAATATTTTTTATCCTTTACCCCTTTAAGAGGACTGAGCTAAAATTCTAAAGCTCTAAGTTTGTATATCAAAACAACATCATACCCAGAGTAAGGCTAACCCACAAAATCTCAAAAATTTACACAAAGGCATAGCCAGTGTGGCTCAGTGGTTGAGCATCGACCTATGAATCAGTACAGTAGGTCATGGTTCAATTCCAGGTCAGAGATCATGCCTGAGTTGTGTGATCGATTCCAGATGTGGGGCATGCAGGAGGCAGCTGATTAATGATTATCTCTCATCATTGATGTTTCTCTCTCCCTCTCCCTCTCCCTTTATCTTTGAAATCAATAAAATATTTAAAAATAAAATTAAAAGGGTTTGCTAAACAAATGAGCAGTAAAAACGCTTTTTAAAAAGTTTACACAATGGTCAAAGAAGTATATCTGCTTTATTCAACTATAGTCCAAGGTCAATTTGGTTGTCTTAAACTAAAAAACAAACAAACAAACAAAAAGAAACCTTATAGGTGAGTCAGAGAGATGTCCTTTATCTTTTATTAAGATGACATGGGCCCAGACACTTGGCTATTTTTTTGGCAACTGTGTGGAAAGCAAACTAAATACCATACCTTGTGTCTACTCTTCATTAAAAAAATTTTAATGAAATATTACTTCTTGGCTACTTTTAATTCCAAGTGAATAAAGGACAGAATGAGACAATAAAAAGGTCTAAAAGTATGGTGGATAGATAGCATTAGACATTAGCATGCATGTTAATTGTTTTGACCCTGCCTTTCTGCTCTTAAGGTTTAGGTTCACAGATTTCCCTATGGGAGAGTGTTGTTTTGTTGTTTGTATTTTTAGCCTCATCGGATATCGCTCTACTTGAATTTAGTTACTTATCTGAAGCCTAAGAGCCTCTCCTTCCCCAGCTGAAAGCAATTACAAACAAGAAGCCACTTTTCCTACTTCTACTGCTTAATAGGGACACAATGCTGGACCTCAGAACCAACTTTTACAACACATTCCTTTCCTTTCCAGACACCGCAATCCCTCTGGATGGATTCAGAATATAAAGACCCTGGTCATTAGCACTGTTGCCAATTCAGGAATTTTAAACACCTACGAGCTGAAGTTGTATCTACAGAGCATGGTCGCACTGTACTTCCATTTCTTGTAGTTTATTTTTTCTCAAAAGAGAGAAAAATTTGACTCCATATATTATAGTTGTCCAAATAAAACTAAAGCCTTCCACACAACAAAACCCCTCAAGCAAAAACAACAAAAAAAGCTCGGAATGAGACTCAGGAAAGAATATGGTTGGCATTTATATCCATTATCAAGCTTCTTAGAAGCTGCTCACTAAATCTATTCACTCAGCAGCTTTATAAGATAGTAAAATTTTTGTACTGAGAGGCACAATCAAATAATAGGTCAAAACAGTAAGCTTTTACAGCACAACATTTCAGCAAGAAGCATGTTTCTCTCCGTATAGGGACCCACCACTATGTAGAAATCGGTGATGGAATGGTCTCGTATTTCAGATCAGGGAGCAAAGGTTTGCAGCACAGATCTAACTACTCTTGCATGAGACTTCCATCAAATAAAACCACCTGTATGGTTGCTCTATGCAACTGCCGTGCAATAGAAATATAATGGGAGCCATAGATGAAATTAATGTTAACAGTATAATTGATTTAACCCAACATATCCAAAATGCAATAATTTCAATACGTAATCAATATTTTAGAATGTATTAATGGGCAATTTTACATGCTTTTTTCATATGAAGGCTTTGTGTGTTTTAAACTTACAGTGTATATTAGTTTGGATGACCATATTCCAAGTGCTTAATAGCAACATGTGGCTGGTGGTACCATATTGGACAGCCAACTTCCATATCCTTTAAGCTTTGTCTGAATGCAGTATCACATGCCACCCTCCTGAAATGCTCCACATTACCACTTAAGCCTTCACTCACCCAGCCCTGTTCACCCTCAAAGCTCAGAACTAGTTACTCAGCAGATATTTACTGAGGACACATCTTGGTCCAGGCAGCGTTCTAGGAGCAGGGGATAAAGACAAGGTCAAATCTCCGCCTTTGAAAGCTCAGCCAATCCAAACATCACTTACCCAGAGAAACCTGTCTTGATGCCTTAATTGAGAACCATCTCTCTGCCATATGCTTTCACATACTACTTCATAGTATGTTTTCTAGTGTAAATTATTTCCTTCAATATTTATGTTTTTTTGTAATAGACTGCAAAGATCCATGAGAGTAGACAAGCCTGTTTTATTCAGTGCTGCATCCTAAAGGCTACCCAGCACAGTCAGTGCCTGGCACAGAGTAGATGGAAGAAAACACTCGTTGAATATAAGGGAAGAGGGAGGGAGAAAGGAAGGGAGAGAGAGATGGAGGGGGAAAGGGAGCAAGGGGGTATGTATTGGTGAAAGGTGAGACTACTCTCTCCAAATCTCAGCAATGTTCATTAGCTAAATGGCAGAGCCAGCTACCATAATTTACCACCCTCTCCCTTATTTATATGCAGCCCTTTCTAAATTCTTCCAAATTCCACAGCATCGGGACACCATACATTGTATTTCATCTGCTATTTTCCTAGATTTATTTCAACAACATTTCAAATCTGGGTATGACCTAAAGATATGGATGAAGGGGCTATATATTTTAAAGTCACTCCAGTAAATTTTACAAACTTTCCTTCCCAGTGCACATTGTACCACATGCATTTGTAAGAAAACAAATGGGTTTCACCACTGTCCTTTGCCAAGGATCAAGAGCACATGAGCAGACCACACCCAGCTCTTAATTATAAAGATATGTGGGTATCTCCCGGCTAGTGACCTAGTCCCTCATACTGATTTAATTCATGGATGGCCAGACTAGCTTTTTGGAGCTAACACTTTGCTTTCATTTCAGCTAGCACATACATATGCATATCAGGCATTTTCAAATTTATGTTTCCGTCCAGAGCTTTGAAATGCTTCATGATATATATTGGGTTTTCAAATCTCTTTCCTCCGCATCCATATTTTACTCCTTCCCTCATTTACTTCATCAATCTATACACGCAGCTAAGTTTGTCAATGTCCTGCTAAAACTGTTTGCAGCCGTCCATTCCCACCAGCACTCACATTGCACCAGGGCAGGTTTTGCTGACACTGAAACTCAGGGTAAGGCATGGAAGCAACAGGTGAATGGTTGCTTCTTCTTCTTCTAGGAAGAACATATATTTTCACTAATGGTCCGGGTGCCATCAGTGGGGACATCACCAGGGATCTTGTTAGAAAGGCAAATCTTCAGGGGTCTCCTCACACCTACTGCGCCAGAGGAACCTGTGTTTTGTGGAACCTTCCAGGGGATTCTGATGCACACGCTAATGCACAGTTTGAAATCCACTACTCTCAGCCAGTCTCTTGCTCTGAGACAAAAGTGAATAATCCATTGTGTGTTTACTTTCAGAAGCCCAATGTGGTACCAGGATAGAGAAATTTATTTATAGGGCACATTTACATCGTAGGGTGATTTTAAAAAACTGCAAAGCTGCCCAGCTGGCATGGCTCAGTGGCTGAGCATCGACCTATGGACCAGGAGGTCACAGTTTGATTCTTGGTCAGGGCATATGTCTGGGTGGTGGACTTGATCCCCAGTGTAGGGTGTGCAAGGGGCAAGCGATCAATGATTCTCTCTTATCATTGATGCTTCTCTCTTTCCCTCTTTCTTCCTATCTGAAATCAATACAAATATATTTTAAAAAATCACAAAAATCAAAATAAAATGTACAAAGAATGCCATAAGCATTAATCAAACAAGAAACTCTTAAAAGTGAAAATCTGTCCAATTTCATTGTAAAGGGGAAGAGAAGTCGGGGGCGCTTTTTTGAAATCTACACCATTTCTGACAGTGAAACGTCAGTTGTCTTTCGGTGCTTGTTTACAGTATTTTTAGATGGCCCTCTGCACGCTATGCTGTCTTTCAGACAGACTGCCAACTTCTTGTATTTGTCATCTGGCTTTGGAAATGAGGTTTCTTGTGATTTTTTTTAAGCATTTCACCATTTCAATGGGCACACTGATGCTTGCTACATCTGGACATTCCTCTGATCGGATGAACTTAGAATCTACATTTAAAAGCATATCAAATAATTACCAATATTTAATACCATTTTCCTTTAAAAAGAAAAAAAATAAATCATGAAAGCTTCTCCAGCCATCTTCCATGCCAGCCCCTAAATTAGATTTCCTGTGAGAAAGACTGAATTCTAGGATTTCTCAGGCTTCCCATTTGCAAATGGAAATTCAAAGGGGAAGAGAGGCAGGCAATGGAATGCAATGATGTGTCTCAGGGGCTCCCTCTTTGTTAACCTGGGAGATAAACTGAGAATCACTGGGGGTGGGGGAGCGGGAGAGGGGAAGGATCATAAGAGTTAGCTGGCATCATCATCTTATTTTCTCATGTGATCACATATTGCTTTGGGGTTTCTATTTCAAGTACCAATCGTGTACTATTTTTTTCTCTCTCTCTCTCTCCAAGACAAATGTGTTCTAGATGGCTCGGAGAGCGTTTTAATTCTTTTAAATAAAAATAATCCCCCACCCTTACACTTTCATTGTGTTTCCCCAAAGAGTTCAATCTATGAAACCAAAATATCCTTTCATCCTCACATGGCCAGGTGACTTCAGAAAGTCAACATCACACCGGGAAGGACTGGGCTGTGAGGCTGTCTGGGATGCTAACAAAGAGCATGACCCTGGGAGTCCAATGACACGGGCATGAATTTACCTTTGTCACTTACTCCTGGATGACCTTAAACTTGGGTCAGAGCTTCCTCCTCTCTCACAAGTGCGTAATTTATTTAGCCCTTGAATTGTTGTTATGGAGGGTTAAATAAGTCAGGGCAAGATGCCTAATACATAATACAAGATATGTATTGATAATACAGTGGTACCTCGAGATACGAGTTTAATTCGTTCCATAACCTTGAGGCGTGGGAAACTATGAGATGCTCGAGTCGCGGTAAACTGGCAGTCCTGTGCAGCTGGCCGATCTGCGAGATTACTCCTATCTCAAATGTTGCTCATATTTCAAAGCAAAAATCGCTCGCTCGATGGCTCGAGCATCTTGTATGTCAAAAATCTTGTATGTCAGGGCACTCGTATCTCGAGGTACCACTGTATTTCAATAGAACTGGTTCATCTCTGAAATGATGCCTTGATAAGAGGCTTTTTCGGCGAAGCAGCTCCATAAACTTGTCAAAATAAATGATGTCCGCATGACTGGACAAATAGTGGGTGGGTCCAAGGAGATCGGCGGAGGGGGTTCGCTTGGGAAGCCGGAAATAGGAATCTCGGCATGCCTGCTTTTCAAGCGTTCCTACCTCCAGTTGCCCTCCACCTCCTGCTCCGTTCACATCCCATGCCAGCACTACAAGATGGCCCTACCATCACCTACACACAAGCATAAGCAGAAGAGTTCTCGCTGTTCGTGTGTCTGTAGGCCACACACAATGCTCTTCCGATTTCTTTCCCCGCCTAATGGAGAAAGGATGCCTTGTGATACCACGTGAAATTGAAATGCTTGGCTTTTCTTGTACTTCTAAAGAACTCTGAGGGGGTTGGGGGAAGGAAGGCAGAGGGGGTATTATGACTGTCAATAATAATAACCTTGCAAATAAGGAGGTAAACCTCCAGGTCTACTTCCTTTGTGGGACAGTTAGAATACATTTAACTTGTCAAAAAAACAACCACCAGAATTTTATGGTATACTAATAGACATCAGGTTAACTTCATAATTACACATTTTACTTTTCTTTTTAAATGTATGGATACTTAATATATACTTAGTACCATAATATAAAAATTAAATCTATTTGATTAAAGATTTATGTTAGAAATCCAAGTGTATACTATATTCTTTTACAGTGGTACCTCGAGATATGACTTTAATTCGTTCTGTAACCTTGAGGCATGGAAAACTATGAGACGCTAGAGTCATGGTAAACTGGTGGGTGGTGTGCAGCTGGCCGATCCACCCGATTACTCGTATCTCAAATGTTGCTCGTATTTCAAAGCAAAAATCGCTCGCTCGACGGCTCATATCTCAAAAATCTCGTATGCTAGGGCACTCATATCTCAAGGTACCATTGTATATATCATATATACTATAAATCTATATTTAAATATATATCCATTCATATATTTTATATACTAGTATGTAGAAAATTCATAAAACCAGGGACTCCTCATTGCAGAAAACATTCTGCATGGATATATGAATACTTCTACCTATACATTTATAGGTATATATAGTCCACTATACTTATTTATTAGGGTTTATAGAGGTATCAATAAATAACAGCACTCTCTTCTCTTGAGTCCTAAACTAATCAGGAGCACAAAAAAGGAGTGGACTGACAATTCTCAGGGGGAAAAGGGTGAGGGGGGTCCAGGGAGAGACTGGACAAAAAATCATACACCTATGGATGAGGACAATGTGGGGGGAGGTAAGGGTAGAGGGAGGGGTGGGAGCTGGGTGGAGGGGAGCTATGGAGGGGATAAAAAGAGAAACAAATGTCATAATCTGAACAATAAAGATTTAATTAAAAAATAAAAAATAATAAAATTTTTACAAAAAAAAGCAATCAAAACCTGTAGAGTATTAAATGGGGGAACCTATGTCGCTACCCCCCTCTTTCCATGAAGAGAAACTTGCATCACACCCCCTCCCGTGCCTTGGTTACTTGTCCCAGGCAGAGTAACCCGCCTGCTTCGTGAACATGGGAAAGGAAGTGTGCACAGCAAGCTCCCTCTCCAGCCAGGCAGGGAGGCCAGGCAGCCCCTAATGTACGGGGCCCCAGAGCCTGCTTTTCAGGGGAGGAGGGGAAATGCTAGGGGGGACGAGGAGTATGATCCGGAAGCTGCTATTTTGATCTCCACTGTCTGTCTCCCTCTGCTGGTTTCCTCTTCAGGTTGGGGATAAACGGAGGTTATTCTTTGATCCTTCATATGTCCTTTGACAGACCCAAAACACAATTCTGTAATTGGCTGGTTGACCCTTAACGTATTGAGAATATTTTTCTTAGTCGTTAAATATTCCTTCTTCTAAAACATCATCTTCAATGGCTATTCGGTGTTTTCATTGTATGATGCTCCATAGCTTACTGAAGCAGTCGCCTATTAGTAGATAATTTTTTTTAAATTAAGTTACTGTAAAAAAAAATACACACATACCCTGTTTCCCTGAAAATAAGACAGGGAATATTAATATTAATTTTTGCTCCCAAAGATGCCCTAGGACTTATTTTCAGGGGATGTCTTATTTTTCCATGAAGAAGAATATGGTACGCATTTATTGTTGAACAACAACAAAAAAAGGACATTCATTACCTGTATACGGTACGGTAGTAGTTGTCATCACAAACCAGCTCACTGTTCAGGCAGTGTGAGGTCTCTTTAAATCAGGAGTCAGACACCTACGGTAGCTTTGGGGGCCTTGTATTCTGGGGAGGCCTTATGTTTGGGGGAGGCTTTATTTTCGGGGAGGTCTTATTTTTGGGGGTGTGCCTTCTATTTACAGTGAGAGGCAACACTGGAAGTAGGTCTTATTTTGGGGGGATGTCTTACTTACGGGGAAACAGGGAATGCTGTTTTTCCTCTACCCTTCTGTTCATTTCCTGAAGCTGTATTCCTAAAAGAAGGCGGGCTGAGTCAGCATAGACCACCGCTTTACACTCCGTTTTGTTTTGCTCTATGTGGCCAGTGCCAAGCTGCCATCCAGAGCAGAGACCGGGCCAGTTTATGCTCCCCGTGCCAGGAGGGAAAGAGAGCACCTGTGCGCACCCAGCCAGGAATGAAGGAGCGGGATTAAAGTCATATGTCAGAGTTTGCTGCCTGTGGTCTGGCAGGCTTTCGGTGGCGGAAAGGGGTCAGGTGCATCCTTGGTTGGCAAGGCACCATTTCACTGAGACTTGCCCAAGTGTGAAATGCCAGATTTCCTTAAATCAAGTTTCCTAATCTCTTGACATTACACATTCTAGCATTTAAACAGCCATTTTGGAATTAAGACAAAAGCAAGCATCATGGCGAAAGGACATGTGAGGGAGGAGAGGGGTATAAACCAAGGAAACCAGCTGAGGAATGAAAATGGCAACCCTAACGGGTTTGGCTCAGTGGATAGAGCATCGGCCTGCGAACTGAAAGGTCCTGGATTTGATTCCGGTCAAGGGCACATACCTTGGTTGCAGGTACATCCCCAGGAGCGGGTGTGCAGGAGGCAGCTGATCTATGTTTCCCTCTCAACGGTGTTTCTAACTCTCTATCCCTCTCCCTTCCTCTCTGTAAAAATTCAACAAAATATATTTATAAACAAACAAACAAAACACAAACAAACAAAAAAAGAATCCGGCACCAGGATACAGCCAGCAGCGGGCCAGGTGGGAACTGTAATCGAAACCAGTTTGATAAGAATATAGGTGTCCGCAGCATCTTTCAGTGTTTGTTTTTTTTTCCCCTTTTGGTGAGACTCTTTGAAACCCTGGATAAAGTTGACATTTGCTTCTCATGAAACTCCTTACAAATCCAACAGGCAGTTAGGACGACACAAATAAACACAGCGCGATCTTGGCCACAGGATGGCACTCCGGGTGCATACAAGCGCAAGAGCGCCCTTCTGCCCTGGCAAAGGGCTCCCTGTCCCCTGGGAGGCGGCTCTGAGAAACACTACACACAGCTCTACCTGAAGTCCAAGGGAAAGCCCGCACCTCTCTGAGGGAGGAGTGTACAGTGACTCAGGAGTGAGGGCCCTTTTCTCCATCCCAAATACCTGGGCTCTCTCAGTGTGTTTGTGCCCAAATGCCAGGGAATCTCTAGATCACCTGACCTCTCCTCCTTCTCCCTTCCTTGAGGGTTAGACTGTGGAGAGCAACAGCATTCCTAGTGCTTCATGGGAAGCAGATCCATCCCTGAGCTGACCTCATCGGGAAATGAAACACTGAACTGCCTGGGAATCAAACGGCAACATGCATTTCGATATCCTTAATAGTGTCCAGCACCCAAAACATGAGTATTGTTTTGCTTTCAGCATAATGAATATCCCACTGTTTGCGCGTGAAGTTAACGCGTGCTAAAAGCAGTTGCAGGTAAATCATATAGGAAAATTGACATCGTCTTTATTATTATGGTTATGATCATTATTATTGTTTATCATTAAAATGTGGCGTAAAAAGAAAAGTATCGGTAAGCTTTAAATGTGAAGGCTTCGGAGGCAGCTGCCAGAACATTAGAAGATGACGTAAGTCCTTGGCAGACAATAGGAGCTTGAGCACTTCACTACATCCTTAGTAAACAATAAATAACAGTAGAAAGATTTAGATGGACATCACAGCAACAATTTTTACTGATGGAAAGATAGAGGAAGGCGTCCCAGGCAAGATCGTGGGACAGGGGTGTGGATAGGAAGAAGACAGCGTGGGTTCAAAGGGAACTCCTGTCAAGGAATTACCGGCAAGGATGTAACGCAATGTGGCCAGTCTGACAGAATGACAGGAGGCTTTGAATGCCAAGCTACAGGTGTTCGTGGAAATGCCCCAGACACAGCACAAAGGCCTTAAGCAGGGATGCTGTGCGCTGGAGATGCTGTTTTGAGATCGATCAGGTCTCAGTGCAGAAAGACTGGCTTAGGAACAACGTGAGAGGCAGAGGGGAGATAAAAGGCATGGGATGTGTGAGGAGGATACTGCGGCTGATGGATGTAACAGGGACTCAGACAGGAGTGGACATGGAGAAAAATCTGCAGGTTAGAGCGAGACCGGGAGAAATATGGACTGTGCAGACCAGGTGACTAAGTGCAGCTAGCAATTCAGCCTTCAAACTCACACCCGCAGCTCTCCCAGCATCTGAACACAATCTCCAGGCCTCTCTGCTCTCTGCAATAATTCTGTGAGCTCATCGCCAAGGACCCATTTTTCTTCTTCTATCGTCCCCTGCGGTCTTCATTCCTTTTCCCGCTCCACCGAGAGTCATCTTTAGAAAATATTCACCTCCCTTCCCCTCAAATTATTTGGCAAAACTCTGGATGAACTCCAACCAGCCATCAGCTTGTCCCCACCCCGACTGCATCTGTGCAGGTTAATAGTGATGGGGATTATCCAACCAGACAGAAGGTGTAAATACAGAAGACATGACCTGACATGGCACAGACATTTTACTACATGTTTTTGCTAGGCTCTCTCTCAGCAATGGCAAGCATGTTCACATGCCCCTCCTCCCTTTCATCTGATAATCTTACCTCATCCTCTTTGTGTGTGTATTGACTGATGTTAGAGAGAGAAAAGGAGAGGGATAGAGAGGTAGAACTATCAATGAGAGAAACATTGATCAGTAGTTTCTTACAGGTCTCTAATGGAGATTGAGCCAGCAACCTGGGCATTTGCCCTGATGCAGAATCCAATCAGTAATTCCTGGTTCATAGGTTGACACTCAACCACTAAGCCATACCAGTTGGGCATTGCTTTATTCTCTTTAAGAATCTCTAGAAACTGTGAAATGGGAACTTTACCCTAAATCTAGAAACTCACCTGTCTGCATCCATTTTTTTCTTGCTCTCTTATCACACTGGGAAGAAAATTCTTCCATTAAATGCCAAAACTTTTACATGTTCACTGGATTTGAGCCCTGCCCCATGTTAAAAATGTCTCTTTTGGATTTTTGGTCTCATGTTCTATAATTGGTATTTCCCATCCACACACAAAACATGATCTAGAATCTCACTTATTTAATCACCAAAGATTTCATGGTTACCTATTATGTATCAAAAATTCTATGATGTAGGGATACAATTACACACACACACAGACAAAAAATACCATGAATTCTATCTACAGTCTGCTAGTCAGAAATCTAGTTTTATCCTATCTAATAAAGAGGAAATATGCTAATTGACTCTCACACCCTCACAAAGATGGTAGTGCCCATTGCCAGTTAGGATGGAATATGATAATTAACTGCTCTCCCTCAAAGATGGTGATACATACATCCAACAAAAAGGGAACATGCTAATTGACTGTCACACCCTTAAAGATGGCGGCCCCCACAGCCACAAGATGGCAGCGTCCAGTCCCCTCAGCCCTGCCAGGGCAGCAGGCCGTGGCAAGGCCGGGCCCATGCACTTGCCTTCACAGTGCCCCAGTCCATTCAGTCCCGCAGTTGCCCAGGATTGGCCAGAGGCGCAGGCAAGCCTCAGATGGCAGCCAATACCTGAGGTGCAGGGAAGCCTTGGATGGTGGCTACCCAGCTGCCCATGGCCGTCTGAGGCTCAGGTAATCAGAGCTGGCCAAGGCTTGCACTGCCGGCAGTGGCAGCAGCAGAGGTATGATGGGGCATCATCTTCCCCTGATCTCTGGTCACCTCCCGCCCCTGAGGGTTCCCAGACTCTAAGAGGGGTCAGGACTGAGGGACCCTTCTTCCAGTGCATGAATTTTCATGCACCAGGCCTCTAGTCTAAAATAATAATAATAATAATAGTAATAATAATAAAACAATCCATTTCCATTACCACACAATCTTCTTTAGCTATCAATCATTACTCTGTTCTACTTCACAGAAAAGTTTCTTCAAATAATTGTGTAAATATAACATCACCACTTTGTCATCTTGCAATCATTTTTCAAACAAGTCCAACCTGGCTTCTATGCCCATCACTCTACTAAAACTGCTCCAGTTTAAATCTTAGAAGATATCCCTGTTGCCAAATCCAATAACTGCTCTTCTGTCCACATCTCAGTTGACTCTTCAGCAGCATTTAACAGCGTCATCCATTCTTCCTTCTTTGGGCACTCTTCTCTGGATTTCTATTACACCACACTCTTGCTGGAATATTTTCAGCTCCTTAATTATGCCTTTATCTGTGATTTTTTGGCATCATTAAAGAACCATGCACATGCTTTCTTTTTATCTGTCTGCCTTCCTAACTCCTTTCACTTTTCAGGAATTCTTTCCTGTCCACCTGATGCAATGTGTACTCCCATTTTTCTTTCATGGTACCCTTCTCTTTACCTCCATATATGCAAATGTATTTAAAGTTTGTAAGGATCAAGAGTTTTTTCTACCATTATATATACCACTTTCAGATTACTAAACTGTCTGGTAGTGACAATACATTCCCTTACATGCCTAGCGCCTGGATATTGTAAATAGTAGTTGAATGAATGGAGTAGCTCTTTTGCTCTCCTTGGGTTGTACCACGTTTGAGACTGAGGAAACAGAGTTAAAAGTAACTCCTAGTCTTTTGGAGTAGATAAGAAGGGAAATTTCAATTGAATTCATACTACAAAAAAATTTGAAAGTGGATTGGCACTAAGAGGAAAAAAACTGACTCATTTGGGGACACGAGGTTTGGGCTCTCACTAGTACATTTACAGGAAAGACAGAGCACACTGATTATGCACTCCACCTCTTTCCCATTGTGTAGAAGCCATGATACTTAAGAGGGTTGACCTTCACTCAAGTAGTAAGCTACTTATGTTACTCTCATGCCCCCTTGCCAGGAACTTTTTTTGTGAACTGAGGTCTAAACCAATT
Organism: Lasiurus cinereus; assembly: GCA_011751065.1. Classification (NCBI taxonomy): domain Eukaryota; kingdom Metazoa; phylum Chordata; class Mammalia; order Chiroptera; family Vespertilionidae; genus Lasiurus; species Lasiurus cinereus. The sequence goes on from JAAGEH010000434.1 coordinate 4,118,759, forward strand.
GGTCCATAATACCTTTCTATATAAAAAACTAATGTGATAATTGTCCCTCTGACCATTCAAACATTAGAACAGCCCCTATCATACACACTGAACACCAGGGGGCAGATGCCCGGACCAGTAGGTTAGCTTGCTGCTATGGTCCGACCTATCAGGACTGGGCAAGATGGGCTAGATATGCCCTGGAGCCTTCCCACAACCCTTACCCTGCCTCAATTGTGCTCCAGTAGAGTCACTTGGCCTGACCTGCACCCTCTTGCAATCTGGGACCCCTCGGAAGATGTCAGAGAGACAGTTTCGACCTGATCCTCAAATCTGTGCACCGGCCTCTAGTTCAGTGATAATAGGGAATGCCTTGATCATGAGGCCCAACCCAAAGCTAGGAGACATGAGGAGAAGATTTCTTAAGGCATAAGGGAAATGTCTTCTTTTTATAAGACTGATATATGGAGATGTACCCTTTTCTGCTGAACATGAAAGAAGAAGTACATAGCCTCATTGATTTTCCCATGCACAGCTAAAGGAAAACCATGCTTAGGATAAAGCCAACCTATGGAAAAGCAAAACCAAAAGATAAAAAGAATCAGGCTCCATGGTTATTTCATGAATGGCCAAGTCAATAATCCCTGAAGACACCTAACTGCTTTTCCCTGTTATTACCTAATAAACCTATTAATAGGCTAGAGTTGGCTTGTTTATTTATTTTCACTTTTTTTTTTAGTTTACTTAACTGATGCCTATGGGCAAGACCTTGATAGAACAAGTGAAAGTAAAACCAAGAAAATAGACAGGCTCAATGAAGGAGTGACAGGATTCCCAAAACAATGTGAGGAATCAAGTAGCAACAACAGATGGCCAAGTATTATATCCAAATGAATGGTTAATAGAAAGCATACGTTTAAATATAAATAAATAGGGCAAAAGAAAAAGACCACCTATCAAAGTAATTTAGTTATCTATCCTGTTATTCAGAGGCGTCAACAATCCTATGAGAACAGTATGTAAGAAAGGAACATGAGAAATAGTACTTCTAGGGAGAAACTTCAGTAAAATTCAAATAAATAATATCAAAGACAAGACCACTAATTTACTCTTATATAAAAAACATCATATGCATTTCACAATTGCATCACCACTTATTGAGATATGTCTTTTATTCTAGGCATTGGCGTAGTCCTGGGTCCAGGCAACATTGCCCACAAATTCTTGGGAGTTGTTGTGATCATCCAGGAAAAACGTACAAGGAAAAGAAATAAGGAGCTCCACATATGAGAACACAGGTAATCAGTGAATAGGAAAGGAAAGAAGATCCTTCAGTGGTCGTGGATTGAAAGAAACCTTACTTTCTTTACAGGGAGTACCCAGTCAGTCCAGACTTGACTTAGCATTCAAAGGATAAAAAAAAAAATAGTTTTCTTTCCCAATTCACTACTCTGAATATGAATCACAGATAATGTTCACTCAGATAATGGCAGAGAAAAAAACAGAGTGGACACAAACTATGTGGAGCAAGGTATTCCTGCATTTGGACTGAGAGAAAGGGTGCACCAGGAGAGGCGGCCTGAGGGCGAGAGACATCATACAGCACAGCATGTAACAGGAAAGGGACTGAGGGCAGGAAGCTACTCTTACTGAATCTTTACTTCCCTTTGACACCTGGGGATCCACCTCGTAAATGTCTTTATAACTTTTATGAGCATTCCAAATTCTAGAACTTGATCTAGATCACTCAATTCCTGCTCCATGCATATTCCTAGATAATGTCCTCCTGCCTGCCTCCTGCTTTATCCCACCTTTCAACTCAGAATCATAAAAAAAATATCACAAAACAACAACAACAACAACAACAAAACTATTCAAAAGATCTTTAGAAACACTTCTAAAATTGATTTCAAATGTCAGATTATTTTAGAAATAAAGAAACAGGAGCCTACATACAGAATACAAATTGCCCACGAACACTCCACTTCCTTCCCATCATATATTCATCTCTGACAATGGAGCCTTTTGATTGTTACCCCTCCTGTATCTCTCAGCCGCTTATCCAATAACAGGCATTTCTCTCTCAGACACTCCCAGACAGCTTTCTGTTGTTTACACTAGGCATTATAGCAGCTTCCCATGGAGGAAATAACCTCCATCATGTGTGATTCACTGAGTTGAGCAGCTTAAATTACATATATGTACACAGTCACACAGGCAGAGACACATATGTGACTCCTGTATGTCAAGCACTGTCTTGGCTGTAGATGTATGGGAAGTATAAGGATGATGCTCTTCCTCTCAGAGACCCCATGCCCAGACAGAAAGAAAGGCATAAGACAAGTTCCTGCAATAACCAACAGGTGGAAAGGTAGCCTGTGGTGGTGCTTCCTCTGCTGAGGAGATTCAAAGATGATCGCAGGGAGCAGGAGATGGCTGAGCAGAGGTATGAGAGATAACTGGAAGTGTGTGAGGCAGGATTGGTGGAGTGACCATCTATTGATTATGCCTATTTAGCACCCTTCCTCCTGTCTCTGAGAATGGCAACTTTAATTTTATGAGGAGCCTCACCTGTCCCTCACTTTGATTCCATGTTATACATTCCCCTTGACTAAGGGCCACCTATGTGGTCCAGGTTTCAGAGCATCCCATTAACCTGACCACAAGGTGGTTTAGTGATATATAAAAGACTATAGCCAGACTAATGAAACTTCAATATGGGACTTTTGTTAAAAACAGGTGAGACAGGAGTCTCTTTCTCCTGGAATTACCAATAGGCTAGACTGTAATTTGGAGCACTCCCCCATCACTTGCAACCATGAGAGAAAGCCTATCTGAGCATGGAGCTATTACAAAGGAAAGCAGACATGTGGGGAGTAAGATCAATAACTGATCAAACCATTAGATCCAAATGTGCCTGAAGCTGTGATAAATCTACCTTAAACTTTCCAACAGTGTGAGGCAAGAGTTTTTCTTTTTTACTAAAGCCAGGTTGAGTTGTATTCAGCATTTCAAGGACTCCTAATGGAGAAGGTGCGTGGGTGATGCATGTGAGAACAGATGGATTTGGGGGACAGAAATTGGAGTGTTATGGGCTATTGTGTTGCCTAAAAATCTATATGCTGAAGTCTTAGTCCCCGACACTTCAGAATGTGATTATATTTGCAGACAGGGTCTATAAAGAGGTAATTAAGGTTATATAAGGTCATTAGAAAGGGTTCTAATTCCTTATCAGAGAGGAGATTAGGACATAACCATGCACACAGGGAAGAACCAAATAAAAACAGAGAGATGATGACATCCGCAAGCCAAAGGAGAGGCCATCAAAGGAAGCCAACCGTGCCAAAACCAGTTTGGCTCAGGGGATAGAGTGTCGGCCTGTGGCTTGAAATGTCCCAGGTTAGATTCCGGTCCAGGACTTGTACCTTTATTGTGGGCACATCCCCAATATGGGGCGTGCAGGAGGCAGCTGATGGATGTTTCTCTCTCATCGATGTTTCTAACTCTCTATCCCTCTCCCTTCCTCCCTGTAAAAAACCAAAAAAGAAGCCAACTATGCTTAGGTTTTAGACATTGTGACCCAAGTCTGCACTTACTTGTTTTGAAATATATCAGGAATCCACTACTGCCAAATGTAATCAACCTTCCCTGCCATGTTTGTGGAATAACTCACAAGAACCCACAATTATGATATGTCATGTTTGATAAAAGTCCTGTCTATATATACCACGGAATACTACTTAGCCATAAAAAAGACGAAGTACTGCCATTTGTCACAACAGAGATTGGATCTTGATGCTAAGTGAAAGAAGTCAGACAAAAAGGGCAAGAACCATAGAATTTCATTCATACGTGGGATATAAAACTGAAAGCAACACATGAACAAACAAGAGAAACAAAAATTCTTAGACAGAAAGCAGTATGGTGGTTATCAGAGGGGAAGGAGGGTGAGCGGAGGCAGTAAAGAAAAAAGAAGGTCCAACACAGAGTGACCGAAGATTTGACTTTGGGTGGTAAATACCCCATGCAGTGTGTAGATGATGTATCTCAGAATGGCACACTTGAAACATAGATACTTTTATGAACCAATGCGATCCCAATAGATTTAATTTTTAAAAACTCAAGTTGGTCTCTTCGTATAGTCTGGCTTCTAAGGGTTGTGTTCTGGCTGATTTTTGTTTCAGAGGAGCGTGTGGCTTTATTCTGCCCGTGCCTGGCACAGTCTTGATGAAACAAAGTGGAGTGTGGCCTTTAAAAAATGATGACAAAAAAGCCTCAGTGGTTGAACCTTCAAAAACTTCCCCGCCTCAAGGACATATTCTTCACTGTTCCCGTAATGAAGTCCCTCAGCTCTGGGAGTTAGAGAGAAGAACAAGAAAAATGAAGGATGATCCAAAAGCTAGAGGAAAAGAGACTTCTGTCTGCGAAAGAATTTTTAAAATTGGATTTGTTTGCCCTTAGCTGGGGTGTGAGGCCTTATTAGGAGCTCGAGTCTTCATGTGTTATCTGGACACACGCGGGCAGAGCTGGACGCGGCTCCTCCAGGGAACTCGTCTCCTGTGTTATTTCCAACTCCTCCACTCATTACGGTTGGCCAGCTCTTCGCCCCATCCCGCGTCCTATCCGACATCGGAAAGTGCTCTTCACTCGCTTGACAGAAAGCACCTGGGCTCTCTGGAGGGTTCTCCTGGAGTTTTGAGCCTGGCTCACATAAAAATCATAAGGTTTGTTTCTTTAAAGTACCATTTCACTTTCTGATATGATTGTTTATGAATTTTCAGCTCTCTCTCTAAATCAGCGTCCCTCATGTCAGACTGTCATACACAGCCCTGAGTGTTCTGTGGGGTAAAAAATATTTCTTTTTTTTTTAAATATATTTTATTGATTTTAAGGGAGAGGGATAGAAGGTTAGAAACATCCGATGAGAGAAAGACATCGATTAGCCGCCTCCTGCACGCCCCCTACTGGGGATGTGCCCACAACCAATGTACGTGCCCTTGACCAGAATTGAACCTGGGACCTTTCAGTCTGCAGGCCGACGCTCCATCCACTGAGCCAAACCGGTTTGGGCTATTTCTTTTTTCTTTTTTTAGAAATGATGCTTCCTTCTCATAGTCATCGATGCTAGCTTTCAATCTCAGTGGAGACCTTTTCTGTTGAGTCACTCTAAAAACAACTCCTTCTAAACGCTTTTTATACTTAGTGGGGAAATAAAATCAAGTGCTTGCTTATCATATTAAGTGAATACCTTCCATGTTTAACAAGCATTTTTGTTACCGTTAAACACAATTTCATTCTCGAATAATTGTAACAAAGCAGATTTTTTGCTTTTAGCCTGAAGCATAATAAACGCTCTGAGAAACGGCAGTCGCCCCAAGGGGGGTTGGGGGTGCAATTGTCGTGCACATGCTGACCCCCTTCACAAATAGATGTAATTTCATAGACAGGTCAGGGCTGTAGGCCTCCCTACACTACAGATTTCCAACTGGATTCCTGCCTGAGAGTTTCTGACGTTGCTATAAATACATTTAACAACAAAGAAAAGGGAGGGGGGCTTTATTTTGCTAAAACTCATAGTTACACATGCAATCATATGGCCTTCTGTTTTTTTTTTTTTTTTTAAAGTGTTCGAGTACATCTGCATGAGCAGACAGCTAACTGCAGTTATACTGACTTTCGGAAAAAATATTTATCTGATTCCCCCACAAACAGCAAGGTCAGGCTTTTGCATTCTGCCTTCCCTCTCAGGCTTGCAACCTCGCAGCCCACACGCCAACCTCACAGCGCAGTTATTGTTGCTGTCGCTGATCTGGCACTTAGCATATGCTACCTGGCATTGTTAATTATCTGCTTTATGTACACGCATTATCTGTCCAAGTAGCTGGTTCTCCTTGACGGTAAGGACACTATCTTCGAGTATTTTCTAGCTCCTGCACATGGCAACGTGCTCTTAGCCGGAGTAGGTTTTCAGCATCTGTTTCGGGCTGAGCATGTTGATAATGTAATAAAGGCGAGGCATTATTCAATCTGCCCTCTGACACCAGGCGGATGGAATATGTTCTCCTATTGTCTGCCCTCGAGGTTTGTGTATTGTAGGACCTTACTTAGCACATGTTTGGAAAAAAATGTAGGCGATTTTCTTTCAGTCCCAGTAAGCTGGTATCCAGCTCTTGAACTGATTCACATTACATTCTCCATACGTTTTCTTCTTCTAACAGGTTCTAACAGGTTCTTCCTCGTGGAACACTTTTGTCAGTGGTTTGCCATCTGGCTTTCTATCTGAATTACTTGACAAGCTTTATAAAATGAACATGCCAGAGCCCCACCCAAAATTAAATTATCAGACTATTTGGAGATAGCATCCAATAGTTTCTAGATTTATAATCCTGGTGATTCTGACATGCAACCAGGTTTTAAAATCATTAAAAATCATCCTCAAAGACTATTTTCTTGCTAATGTATAGCCTTTTCCCCTCACCTAAACTATTCCCAGGTTTTATATATGATTGTAAAACACATGAAATAATGGTCCATGCAAAGAGAGGAGAGATCAAGTGTATATAACTTATGTGATTATATGTGTCAACATATCTCATTGCCCACATTGTTTTTAAAAAAAAAAAATTGAGGCAGCTTTCAAAATAATTTGAGAATAAAAGAAATATCCAGGGAGTTAAAACTACACACATATAAGCATAGAAAATAAATAACTGAAAGATACGAGGGTGATGTTTGCAAGCAGAGAAACATAGTATCCTGTTGAAAGGTTTAAGGCAGACCATGGCATTTTTAGAAGCCTGCATTCTCTAGCAGCCAAAGCAAGGGACACACACATAATCTTCATACGGTAAAAGCAGTTCATGCTTCCAGACAGCCATGGATCCTTATAAAGAGGAAGACTGTTAGCTGGGATTGACGGCGTCTCCCACAGAGTCATTGTTGCACACAACAGCGCATTTCTCCCACCATTTCTCAGCGTTTCCGTCACTCCAGTCTGCTAGCATCTTGACAAAACACAATTTGGCAAAAGCGATTCTGCAAGGAGCCTAAACTGTGCAATTATCCAGAAAGCAAATTTTGGAGAATCAATGCCCTTCATTTAGTCTTCCTTAAATATTTTTGCTCATGACTTGTGGTCTGGTTAACAATTTGGAAAAGTTTAAAATGATCTTCTGATAGGAGGACCTGGTAGATTGATATTCTCTGTTGCTAATTCAGGGCACGCTCATTTGTTTGACCATCACCTGTATAGACCAGATAATTCTGGTCTTTTTATTAAAAATAAAAATCCAAATTATGACAGTGCTTGAGATGCTAAAAGACCATCTCTGGTGGCAACTGGGAAAAAGGATTCTTTATACTGGGCCTAATTCCTCCTCAGAAAACAGTTTTTAGTGAGATTTAATGTTGAAGTAAATAGTGCTTACTTACTACGTAACCCAATACACTCTGAGCTGAGCTATACGAAATCTCCCTTAAATACGAATTTCACTAAACCATTGTGTTTGTGGTCCTTACCAGCTTCTCAAAAAGCAGTCTAGAGGTGATGGTCACCCTGAATTGACCTACAATACCTCGTCATGTAGACTATGTGCTTCTGTAATGAGCACTCTTATTCTGAAGTTGAACCGAAAGGACAGAATTTGGATGCAGAGAAGAAGCCAGCCCTCGAGCGCAGGATTCCTGAAAACGTGGTTTTCTGCCTCCCACCCATCACCGGTTGCCTGGCCTAGAAGGTATCTTCTCACATGCAAAAATCAGTGTTTTATGGAATCCATCTCTTCTCCTATGCAAAAATCAGTGTTTTACTTGGTTTCTTAGCATTGTTGCTAAAATTAAATGTGTGAAATGTCGATGAACAGTTTCTGTAATGTTGAAACTGCTTGCTAATTGCAGGTATTTGTTCTTCCTGGTGTTCCTTAAGGGTGCTAGCACAGGGATTGAAGAAGAAGACTTGATCTCTTCGGAATCCATAGGAAGCAGCCACCTGCAGGCTCCCTGGATCCCTCATCTCCCCTCCTCTCTTCTCTTTTTTTTTTTATTGTGTTACATGTATACATATCTCCCCATTGCCCCACCTCCGAGGCATACCCCAACCCCCTAGTGTCTTGTGTTCATTGGTTATGCTTATATGCATGCATACAAGTCCTTTGGTTGATCTCTTATCTACCCCACTTCTCCTTAACCTTCCCGCTGTAATTTGACAGTCTGTTTGATGCTTTACTGCCTCTGTATCTATCCAATGGTGACTCTATTCTCATAGTCCTCCCCTTATTAGCTCAGTCTTAGGCATAAGCACAAAAGATATCACTTCTGCATCATAACTCTAAGAACAGTGGTTCTCAACCTTCCTAATGCCGTGATCCTTTAATACAGTTCCTCATGTTATAGTGACCCCTAGCCATAAAATTATTTTTGTTGCTACTTCATAACTGTAATTTTGCTACTGTTAATGAATCATAATGTAAATCTCTGTGTTTTCCCATGGTCTTAGGTGACTCTGCTAGTGGTTGAGAACCACATGTTGAGAACCACTGCTCTAGAACATTCTTCTTATCATTTTGCTTTTCGCTTGCTGTATATGGCCATGGATGAGGGTTTATTATGTACCACAGTATTCATTCTAGGCACACGTCTTTCCAACTCTTGCCCACAACTAGGCTGTAAGCCCCAGCGATCACACTATCCAGGTAGCGGCGGTGTCCCCAAGTCCTTGGAAGTGTGTCATGCGCAATAGGGGTTCCGTAAAGAGCTATGGCAGTACCTCATTCTTTGGTTCCTGTGAGTGTTATCATTTCCCTTGTTCAGGTGAAGACATTGAGACCCCAAGAGGTTGTAGCATTTGCCTACAGTAAGGAATCTAACATCCGGCAGGGTTGAACCCAGCCCTGTAGAGCTGTCGTGGTCCTACTGTGTGTGACCTGCTCTACCTACACAGTAGGGCCAAGACTGTGACTCTCTGAGGTGCCCTTGGTGCAGCTCAGGGCTTCATGAGCCTCACATCGGTTCAGTAATTGGATTTATACGGGTGTCACTAAAGTGAAATGAGCAACATTCTTGGGTTGGCTTTAAAAAAATACATCATCTTTTCATTTTTAAAAATTTTTATACTTTCTATTATATTCTTGCACGCTGAAGCTGAAATGTCCAAAAATTGACTCTTAGCTGCCTTGTGATTAGAAAGAAAGAACCTAACTATTGGCCATAAGAATCACAGTGTCTATAAACTACCAAAAAAGATCTGTGTATTTTTTTTTTTTTTGGTTTTTAAGAGAAGCATTTCTTTTTCTCATCTCGAGTCCTTTCTTTCCTACATGAACTGTAATAAAGCAATGCCATCCTCCTCTGCAGCCTTGATTTGGGGGAAACACACACTGGAATTAGCTCCCGCAGAGTCCCGAGGTCTCTGCAAACATCTACCTGAGCCTAACTCTTGCACTTCCAGGTTCTGGCTGATGTGGAGGTATGGTTCTCTTAGCACACACTCCAATCCCATCTCCTTTGTGCGGAAAAATAAGATTTCATGCACAATCAAGTTTATCTACCCCAAATCAATAAAAGCATTAAAACAGATATAAAAGAAATACAGTTAACCAATTTAAATATTATTGAAAGTCTTGTAGAGCTACAGATATGCTGAATGTGAAGTTTCCTAGTTGAAAGGTGTGTGGAAAAGCGTTTCAGGCAACACTAGAATGCTTTCAAACTCTGCGCAGCCACTTATGAAAACTATTCAGGCGCTCCCCCTCATCTGAAAGGGAGTGCTTTTTCATAGCATTAGTTCTATAATGAGGCTTTTCAGGCACATTTCAAAGGGTGCATGGTTCACATAAATTCGCTCATAATTTAGCATCTGACAAAAGCTAATGCTTAATTGTCTCTAAAGAGGCTACAGAAGGAAAACATTTTCCTTATTCACAAACATGGAGCGCAAGAGCGGTCCCTCCCGTGACCACCCTTCCCTAATCTTTGCAGGTACAAGGGCTCCACAGAGAGCTGGCCGCGAGGAGACTGGGGGGACACAGGTGCCAGGGTGACTCCGGCCACCCCTGGTCGGAACACCCTCAAGATCAAGAAGGGATCCCAGGTCAACATGGGATATTACTGGCTGCTTCCCTGAGCTAAGACATGCACATTTGCTGAGCTCCATCCAAGTCTCTCAATGACAAATTGAAGAGACATCATCCATGCTCAGGCCACTCCCCATGTGCGTTTAGAGTAGTGAATTAAAGTCCCCATCCCTCAACTCTGCATCATCTGTAAACCAGCGACAACTTTAGTTTAATCCTCCAGGGCTCTAGTATTAAATGATAATGTAGAAAAATGTCCAGTTCGTGTACTATAAGCACCTGAAGTGCTACTATTCTTACTGTTACGATTACATTCTTCCCAACTCTCATATTTTTAGACTCTTGGAAAAGCAACCACACCTGTTCCCTTGCTTTTCTCCAATTATTGCTCTTCCCGTGTGTCATTCAAGGAGTTGGCATGCTTTAATTCCTTATTTTTTCCTTTCATTCTAGAACTTCCGCCAAGTTTAAGGCACAAATGCCTCCTAGGATCGGGGAAAGGGAATGCTTTTTTAAAAAATATATGTATTTTATTGATTTTTTTTACAGAGAGGAAGGGAGAGGGATAGAGAGTTAGAAACAGGAATGAGAGAGAAACATCCATCAGCTGCCTCCTGCATGCCTCCTACTGGGGATGTACCCGCAACCAAGGTACATGCCCTTGACCAGAATTGAACCTGGGACCTTTCAAACCGCAGGCTGACGATCTATCCACTGAGCCAAACCGGTTTCGGCAGAGGGGATGCTTTTAAACCATGGCATCAAGGAAGATGACAAACACAACCGTGAAAGATGGCGTGTTAATAAACAAGGACAGGAGAAAAGCCTTTTGGGAAATGAAACTTTCTTCATCTACCCGATCCTGAGAAAACTGGAGAAATAAGCAAATAGGGAAGGAAAAAAAAAAGTCTAAGACAGAAAGAAATCTTGCCCTTGTAAACCCTTTAAAATCGCAAGTACTTTTCATAACCGTGACACTTAGCACTGTCTGATAGTATCTTTTATTGATTCTCAGGTTTGAAGACGATAATCATTACATCATTATCTGCAGCCTAAGCAGTGTAGCGTAACCTCCTAATTAGGATAAAGAGCAGAGCCAGGAGCGGTCCCAGCAAGTCACAACAAGTCAATATTTTTAATAAAGATTAATTTTAAAAAAACTCTACAAGGTTGTATTTCAGGCAGTTCCGGCTTGTCTATTGATTAACAGTTGGCATTACATCTCATAAAGGGCTCATTATGTAGCGCATCAATCTAAGTGCGATGTTCCCCCCCCCCCCTTTTAAATAGTATCGATTTGTTTTGATGTGTTTTTTAAAGCACAGTTGGGGAAAGAGAAGACTGAGGACAGGATCTGGCTTTCCCGCTGCCCAGTGCATTGTGGGACACCCAATAAAGAAAATGGCAAAGATGACCAATGTCATCTGGGGCTTCTCTGGCTGGCCGAGGAAGTCTGCTGGCCTTCCCTGTCAATCAAAGGGACCCAGTTTCTTAACAGGCATCGCAAATCTCAGGGCCAGTGTGGGCTTGAGCTGGTATCCTCTGGAGGAAGGATGGAGTTTCCTCCTCTCCTCCCCCCCCTAAAATAATTTTGCTTGTGTTCCTTCTCTACTCCCAGCTATTTCCTTTATGGATTTATTTATATGCAAATAAACAACACAGCCCTTTGGGAAGCACCTCTGGTGCCCTTCAGAGACTGCTTTGCCAGGAATCTGCAGGAAGACGGCAGCCACAGGTGCCTGCAGCTCATGAATATGCAGCTCTGACATTTGAAACTCCTCAGCAGATTCCCGAGCCCCTCTCTTCCTTGACAGCCATGCGCTGGCAGTCGCAGGGGTTTTCAAGTCAACAGCATCGGTGGGAGGCTGTGGCAAACACTTCCGGAAGGAATCTCAGCTCCTGCTTCTGAAAAGATTGCAGACCGATCCCCTTCGTAAGAGTTTAAATACAGAGAAACCGCCCTGTATTTTTTTTTTTTTAATTAAAAAAGCCTGCGCCTTGGATGCTAGGTGGCAGTGCTGTGTAATTAAAACTCCGAAGGATCCCGCTAGAATTTGTGACTTGGGCTACCTACTTTTTCTGAACACAATCAGAAGGTGGGGCAATGAGTGAAACACATTTGGAACTAAGAAGCTCATTAAGAGGTCCTGGCAAAGCCTTCACTACTGGAGGGACAGTACAGTATTTTTCAAAAGGAGTCTACACCAGGATAACTCCAATTGTATATGCTATGCATTTTTAAATGACCAAAGTGATGAATCATAAGTTACCGGAAAATGCATTAGTTGGGTAAAACAAACTATATTTTCCTATTATCAATGATACCATGCGTATGTCACACTTTCGGATTTTCCCACTAGTAAATTTTTAATAAGGAAAAACCTAGAATTCCTGCCATCTAGATGCCATACTATAGTGTGACCAGAAATTATTCATTTGTTCCAAATATCTATGAAGACATAGTAGATAGGCTAAGTATAGCATTAGGCATGGGAGGGAAACGAACATGCATAATTCATAGACTCACAGGTATTGTAGTATAGAAGGCAAAACCAAGCAGCTGGCAGATGCTGAGGGTGAAATGTAAGTAGGAGTCTTGCAAGCAGGCACCCAGCAGCCTCTAAAAAATGACTCCACTGGGCCAGGCAAGCCTGCAGTGCAGACCGAGAGACCATGAGACTTGCCTATGTTCCTTCCTCCGAGTGAGTGAAATCCTTCCCCCATAAATGATCTCCAGCCCTCTACTGAGCTGGAAAAAAAAAACACACAACTCTGGATTGTCTCTCTAGTTCTGAGTGGGGACTTTGGAATATGACCAAAGCCATATCCCATTCTGGCTCTATCCTTCACTAGATAGGTGACATTGAGCAGGTCGCTCAGTCTCTGTCTTAGTCGCAATGTCAAGCAGGGTAACACTGGACCTGTGATGGTTGTGCGGGTTAATGAGCATGAGCTTCCTTTTTCAGGTGATAAAAGGTGCTCTAAAATTAGAGTATTGCATCACTCTGTAGATATACTCTGTAGATATCACTGAATCGCACACTTTATTTGACCAGATGAATTTTCCACCTTCTAAATTTGACATCAAGAAAGCAATTAAAAAAGAGATTGCAGATAAACCAACTGTGGTATGTCTATACCACTGACTACACTAATAATAAAAAAGCATTGATATATGGTAAGAAGATGTTAATATATATATAGAATGGTTTGGCCCAGTGTATGCATTCTAAAAATACGAGCTCATCATGTGGCCCTTCAACTATAGCTTGCCTGAGCTTGGAAAGTCACTCCCTCAGCATGCCGGGAAAATCTCTTGAGGCTTCAATTTCTTACTTAACAATGTGAGGCACTGGAATGCATTCCCCTATAATGGATTTTTGTTCGAAGATTACTCTAGATCCCTGGAAATGGCTGCTGAGATTTCCTACTCTTCCCTAACTTTACTCCAATGATTCCCCTTCTGGCAATGCTGTCTGGGAGTTATGTGCCTTGTACCATTGAATGCACAAGCTCTTGTCCACTAAAGTTTCTTCCTTATTTTTATGTACTTACTGGAGCCTGGACTGCTTTTGACTTGTGGGAGAAAGAGAGGATATCATAGCGTAGAATAACGGTTCTCAACTCTGGCTCTGCATTAGGGCCACCTAAGGCACTTTTGGAAAATATACCACTACCATTACCTGACTGGAGACAAATTCATTGTAAACACCTAGTGGCTCCTAAACATGGTTTTCAATAAACTTATCAAGTTATTTCCACTCAAAATGAGGGGTGTGAACCACACTGTTGGGTAAGCCCTGAGCAAGGTGAGAACATGAAAACCTAGAGTGATTAAGAGGTAAGGAGGTATTATTTTAACTTGTACCTTGAAGGGCTGTAAGAGATGCATGAGGAGATGGAATGAAGAAAAGGAATTTCTAAATACAGCAGCACCTTGCTGTGCGCCATCTTGTTCCAGAAGATGAAGCATTCCTAGAGAGGAGTGTATAAATAATCTAAGAAAGGAGCAGAAAGAAATATATTGTGAAGGGATTTAGGGCAATCAAAAGTAAGGCCAGGAGATCAGCAAGGGACAGGAGATGGCACAAAGGAAAAAAGAAGAAAGTGCACGGCTGTGGAGCTAGGACAGAGCCACATGGAGAAGGGACCCTGGCTAATATCTACAAGGATATGATAAGGTGAATCTGTCTGTTGCTAAGTCGACTTCAGTTCATCTATCTCATGCAACCAATGGGCCCCTTAGTCTTCCTTCCTTTGCTGCAAGTTAAACCATACGTAATGCTAGTCACCAACCCAACCTCTGGGTCCATCACTGCTAATCAAATCAAAATGTCAAGTCTACCTAATTGGAAGCCCTGTGCACATTTTTCTTCTGCTCTTAGAGGAATAAAGAGAGCTGGAGAATAAGGGTTACATATCCAAATAGAACACTGTGACAGCGATACTGATGCGTAGACAATGAATGAGAAAAGGAGGAAGAATCATATTTTATGCCTCTGAAATATATGAAATGGGGGAAAGTTCTGAATTAGAACTCAAATGATCATTTTGATTTTCATTTTATAATTCTGATTGTAGTTATTAATGATTATAATTTAAAATTAGAATTGCAGGATCATTGTAATTTCAAAATATTATTTTCAATAGCACCACAAAAAGGTAAATGCCTCTGGATCATTAAGGCTTGACAGAAAAGTTTTCTTATGCCTGTATGTCCCTCAGGCAATGGTATGTTGCAGCCAGCTAGCTCCAGCCTAGAAATGCTGATTGTTCACTTTTGAGGAATTGGGTTAGCTGACTGACATCACATCACATCGGTAGTTTGAAATTGGTCATGGTGGGAGTATTTGACCATAAAAAACTGGCAAATACCACAAGTCAGGGCTCCCTCAGTTCCAGAGTCCATTGTTCAGCATTTATGAGCACACCTACTGCTTCTGGCCCACAGGTTCACCCACCTCCAAGACATGCCATTCAACACAGACTGTAATATGAATGGCTCCCCTGAGAACACCATGCATGTTCCTCCTGAGTTGATCAATATCATAGACTTGTATCTCGTTATTCTGATGTTGATTTGCTAGAGTAGTAGGACTGTTAGGTCACTTCTGTCCAAACAATCCTTATTGAAAATGGCCCACAGTGGCCAACGTGTCAAGAAATTGGTCGCCAGTTTTGCAATGGTTTTCCAACTCTAATCCACCCACAGGGCATTTTGATGCAAACCGCAATTCTTGAAGACCCCACATAATTCAACACTTAAACAATTCAAGAACACGCTTTCCTTAGGAATACATGCCTGTACCCATTAGTAGCATGTTAGTTTTATTTCCACTTTTAATTTTCTTGCTATCATTTCTCGTATTTTATAGAAGTCACTCTCCCACATTAGCAATATAGGCTATATTGGTGGCTGTTACACCTTCTTTACAAAACTGTCATCACATGTAACTGCCTTTGAAATATTAGTGATTTTAAGGAGAGTTTTTGACATAAGTGACAGTATTATCAGGTGTACCAGTTATCAATGCGGATTTTTCTCAATAGATGGAGTTACACATATGGTGATATATATGCGATTTAATATGTATGCTGTTTTGTTGTATTGACAGCAAGCTTCAAAACTTCATATGTCAAATTTTATGTATTATCATAGATATTTTTACGATTAAAAGTGTTGAATTTTGTGCCAAAAAAAAGAGCATTTGAGGGAAGTTTTAATTCATTACTTTATGAAGGTTAAGGAGAGGTGGGGTAGATAAGAGATCAACCAAAGGACTTGTATTCATGCATATAAGCATAACTAATGAACACAAGACACTGGGGTTTAGGGTATGCCTGGGATGGGGTGGGGGGCAATGGGAAGATATGTATACATGTAACACATTAATTTTAAAAAAGGAAAGTGCTACTGAAAAGTTGTCATATACTTCAGAAGCTCCATCTCAAGATACTTGTAAATGCTGGTTTAAACCCTTTAAAAGGGATGATTTCAATGTTAAAGACAACATATAGGTCAACTGAAAATGTTTGAAGACGAGCAATTACAAGCATTATTGGATGAAGATGCCTGTCAAACTCAAAAACAATGTGCAGAAAGATTAAACGTTGCTCAGCAAACAATTGCCAATTGTTTGCAAGCAAAGGGAAAGATTTTAAAGGCAGGAAAATGGGTGCCACATCAAGTGAATGAAAGACAAGTGGAAAACTTAAAAGTCATCAGTAAAATGTTTCAATGGCATGGAAGAGTCCTTTTTGCATCTAACTGTGGCAATGAAAAGTGGATTTACTCTGAGAATCCCAAATGCACAAAATCATGGGTTGATCCAGGTCGACCATCAACATTGACTGCAAGGCAAAATTGCTTCAGAAAGAAGACAATGTTCTGTGTTTCGTGGGATCAGGAAGGTGTGGAGTATTATGAGTTTCTAAAACCAGTGAAACCGTTCATACTAATCGCTACCAAAAACAAATAATCTATTTGAATCTCGCTTTGATCATGAAATGACCAGAATGTGCCAGAAGACATGGCAAAGTAATTTTGCTTCATGATGATGCACCATCACACACTTCAAAACCAGTTAGAGACACGTGAAAAGATCTTGCCTGGGAAGCATTAACCCACCTCTATATTCATCAGACCTTGCTCCTTCAGATGACCACTTGTTCTGATCGATGGCACACACGCTTTCTGAGCAGCAGTTCAAAATGTATGAAGAAGTGGAAAATTTGGTCTCTGAATGGTTTGCCTCAAAACAAGAAAAGTTCTATTGGGACGGTATCCACAAATTATCTGAAAGATGGGGGAAATGTGTAGCTAGTGATGGACATTACTTTGAATAAAGCACTTTTGATGTTTCTCTTAAAATTATCATATTTTCTTTTATTACAAAATCCACATTATCAACCGGTATACCTGATCTATATAATGAGTACTTAGATGTTGTGGTTATAATATACAAAACACATAGCAACAGTAACATAACAATGACATAAAAATAATTTCCAACATTATTTGTAAGTAAAAAAATAATGGTGGGTCAATGATACTAAGAAACAGGTATTTGAAATTACTAACTAACTTACCCTTGCTGATAGTAAAGATTATAATTAATTCATCTGGTCGGCCAGTTTTAAAATTGCACACCCCAACTGTAATGTTTATAAGGTGAAGGAATCACATTGTTTCAAATTTTGCATATACTATACATGTTGTTTTAATATATTTAAGTTGTATTACTCAGACTCACCTAAAATTTGTGTACTAGTCACAAGAATAGTCTGGGATACTTGTGAAAAGTGATGATTCCTGATTTCTACTCCTGTGTCCATAGAAGTTAGAGGGCATTTTTGATAAGCAACCCAAATTGCATCAGAAAGTTCTGGTGTGGGTGGTATAGGTCAGTGGTCGGCAAACTGCAGCTCTGTTGACTAATGAGTTTGCTGACCACTGGGATAGGAGCTTAATCACAAGGAACCACAGCCTGAATTTACTGGAATTGAGAGTCTAGGTCAGTGGTTGGCAAACTCATTAGTCAACAGAGCTGTTTGCCGACCACTGGATAGGTGGTCCAATGAAATACTGATCGAATTCCTCTATTGTTTGAAGATGCAGGCTGAAAATTTTTAAATGAAAGGTTTCATATAAGTCCTTTGGTTCATCTCTTATCTACCCCACCTCTCCTTAACCTTCCCGCTGTAATTTGACAGTCTGTTTGATGCTTTACTGCCTCTGTATCTATCCTTTTGTTCATCAGTTTATAATGTTCTTTTATGCATGCAAGATGAGCATAACCAATGAACACAAGACACTGGGAGGTTAGGGTATGCCTGGGGGGGGCGGGAAATGGGAAGATATGTATACGTGTAACACATTAATAACAAACATTTAAAAAAAAGTCCACACTGAGAACAATAGGAAAAAAAATGAAAGGTTTCAGTGCATATACTCTGAAGCAGATGTTTTTAACATCTTCAAGTTTAACTCTGTATGTAGTGAATACACTGGAAATGTATTTCTTCAACAGGGGATGGTTCAGAACGACATGGAACATCCGAGAGCCACAGGGCAGCTACCTCAGTCTAGCTTCTCCGTCTTAGAAACGCTCTCCAGAGAAAGTGTGTCTGATTCATGCCACGCCTCATTTTAATCATGGACACAATCACCCCCATCTCTTCAAAGTCATTTAGCTGTGAATTTTCAACAATACATCAAGTAGCTTTTCTCTGGGCCCATCTGTGAAGCGCATTTATTTTCTGTGACTGTTTTGCTGAGCACAATGGAAACCTCGACTGCTAATGAAGGGGGGACCCAGAGAACGCCTGGTTGCTGCCGCGGGCTGGGCTGCTCTTGGGGGGAGAGGAGTCTTTTCACCTGAAGCTGCAGCCACAGGTTTGTTGATCTGCGGAAGCTTTTCAACCACAGCCTTTCAGCCGAGCCGTTTCTCTGCTCTCTCCTGAAGAGTGATTTCTATTTTCATCCTGGCTCCAGAGCCAGAAAGCTAAAAGCAATCTTTTCTCCTGTGTTCAAGTCAACGGAACTTGGGGTTCCCATAAGATGTAAATAGCTGAAACTGTTAGAAAGAAGGGCTCTGGTGTGCGGGCATTAGACATTGAAAAAATTAGGAATTGGGGCTCTGGAGGCATCACTTCCATATAACTCTCAACTTCATCGTCTGTAAAATGGGATGAATAATAAAATTGACCTTAGAGGGTGGTTAAGGGGAAAATGAGATAAAGCATACAAAGTTTGGAGCAAAGAGATGGCAAATAGTAAGCATATAAGCAGTCACTATATCAGGTAAGTGGCATATTATTTATAACTAGAGGCGTGGTGCATGAAAATTCATGCCCTGGAGGGGGGTCTCTCAGCCTGGCCTGCCCCCTCTACAGTCTGGGGACCTCAGGGGTGGGAAGTGACCTGGTGATCAGGAGAAAGTGAGGCCTCATCACACCTCTCCTGCTGCCACTGCCAGCAGTGCAAACCTTGGCAGGCCCTGGGTACCTGAGCCTCAGGTGGCCCTGGGCAGCTGGGCAGCTAATGTCCAAGGCTTGTCTGCCCCTTGGGCTGGCCCTGGGCAGCTACAGGGCTGAGAGAACTGGGGGACTCCAGAGGCAGGTGTGCAGAGCCGCTGTGGCAGGGCTGAGGGAACTGGGTACCACCATCTTGTGGCTGTTGGTGCTGCCATCTTTGAAGGTGGGTCCATCAATTAGCATATTCTCTCCTTATTGGCTGTGGGCGCTCCCATCTTTGCAACAGCATGAGGGTCAATTAGTATATTCCCTCTTTATTAGATAGGATATATGATCAACCTAATGTCACCTATCATTAGTGTTACTAAGAAGAAAGAAAGAAAAAAACAACAACAACCCTATAATCTTACAGTCATCATCTCTAGGCAGTCTATGCACAGGGTTGCCAATAATAAATCATTTCTTGCAAGTCACTATAGGTAGGGGAATACTCATTGTCCAGCGATTATAATCTTTGTGATCTGAGTAACATATCAACTGAGTACTGGATGAATAAAATAGTTCTTTTTGTGTTATCATACTGGTGCAAGAGTGAGGAGAACACAATCCTGAACCAAGCACACCTCAACATAGCACTGCAAGTGATAAATATATTTCCAGGGAAACTCATATTATGGGCTATGGCATCTGTTATACCTAAATGCATTATAAATAATTATTCTGAGTCCACATGGATATCTCAATGATAGATGATGATCAAACCATCTAATTGTATCAACTCCTATAAAAATGTTTATAATATGTTACAGAATTTTATCCTCAAAGTTAACTCAATATAGAATTTACAAAAACATATTTTATCTGATTGATTGAGTGGTATAATATTGTAATATTCGTAAAACCTTTGTAGGTTGATTGTAATGTCAAGTAAGACGCAACAGTCACTGTGATTTTTTTCCCCACAATGTCCTTATGAAACTGGTTTAAGAAAAGCAGAATTGTGGGAAAGATACTTTTTTGAAGAAGAAGAAGAAATAAATCAGGTGAGAAGATATTATTTCAAATGAGAAAACAGAAGTTGAACCTGAAAGTTCTTCGGAAAGCAAAAGGCATCCCGAGTCTCTTCCCCATGTCTCTGCCTTTCACTGAGTCCTCACAAGTATTTGTATGTCCAGCACTGATCACAGTCCCCTGGGTTTTATCATTGTTTGCTTATCTGAGTTTGGTAAGTGGCAATCTCCTGAAGGGAAGCTAATGCATTCTCATTTATATGTTTTCTTCCATAGTGCCTAGCATACAATTTTGTTCATGGTATTTATTTGCTCAATACGCTGTTGGAAAACATAATTGAAGTCTGAACAATATTGCTTAAATGTCATAGAGAAAGTGTGCAGAGGCAGGCATTTAAAAAGGTAACAAAGCTGTAAATAGATTTGTCAATTCAAGGATGAATATTAATTCTAGGAAAGAGAAATGAATCTCTTTTTATGTAGGACAAATATTCTAATGCCTAGAACTGCCTTGTAGAATAAGATCGTGTTCTTTCAGGCATGCATTCCTTCAGTTCCCCATCAGGAGGAAGCATAGCAGGTTAGATGTGAACTCTGGTCTTCATTGTTTCAGTTCTAAGTCCTGTGTCAACCACTCTTGGCTAAGTGATCTCCAATGAAGTTAAATCTCTAAACCTCAGTTTCCCTAAGGTATGAAATAGGAATAAGAGAAACCATAATGCCTATTTTATGGAGTTGTCATGTGAGATAAATGGAATAATCTATGCAATGTTTTAAAGAAATTTAGCCACTGCTTTTATTTGAGTCTATTACATTTATAGAACTGTTTTACTCACTGCATGGAGTTTAAGACATTAACTTCCTACTCCTAGAGATTTACACAATGCCAGGTAAGCAAAACACAAAGGACAAAGTTTAAATGCATATGATTAAGTGTCATATTAATTCAGTGGCAACTGAGAGCCAATATAGTTGAGTAAGAGAAGAATATATTTAGTGAGCCTTATTAGTATCAGCTATACTCAGAAAACCAGATCTTTTTTAATTCCCCCCCGCCTCTCTCAATTGAGATTATGCCTGGACTCTGAGGAATATGATATTTCTGGCACTTCAACAGATTTGGGTAAATTATGTGAGGGAAAAAAGTGGTTTTAGAAAGAGTAGGAAATAGTATAAAAATAAATCATTAGCTGCCTTAAATTAGAAACTTTAATCACTCTGTCAATATAAGTTGAGGAATAACAATATTACTAAGAATAGCTAACAGTTATAGAGTGCTCTCCATATGCCAGAAAAGCAAAGATCTTTTCACATGGGTTCTCTCATTTTTCCTCATAATAGTGCTCTGGCCCTGGCCAGTTGGGCTCAGTGGAGAGAGAGTCGGCCTGCAGACTGAAGAGTCCTGGGTTTGATTCCAGTCAAGGCACATACCTTGGTTGGGTTGAAGGCTCCTCCCTGGTCTGAGTGCTGGTCAGGGCATGTGCAGGAGGCAATCAATAGATGTGTTTCTCTCACACTGATATTTATCTCTGTCTTACCCTTTCTCTTCCACTCTCTCTAAAAAATCAATGGAAAAATACACTTGAGTGAGGATTAAAAGAAAATAGTGCTATGAAGTAGGTGCTGATATTGTTATCATTTTCTGCATAAGGAAAATGAAACTTGAAGAACTAAAGCGATGTGTCTAAAGTGCCAAAGTAGTGTTACTGACTACTAAGACCAAAGCAAAAAGAAAGATAAAGAGTGATGAAAAAAGCAATGCAGAAAGGGTGCAGCTGCCTTATTCTTCTAGTTGGCTCACCTAGAAATTTAGAAGCTACTACACAGGGTTGGCAAAAGTAGGTTGACAGCTGTGAGCATACAAAACAGTGTTTATTCTTGTATCATTATTTATTAATTATTGTATTATCTATACTAATAAAAGGGAAATATGCTAATTAGACTTAATAGACCAGAAGACTAGCAAATATCCTTCCAGACAAAGCCATGGTGGCAGGGGCTGAGGCAGAGATGGTTAGTCATGATCAGGTAGGCAGGCAGAGAGATTAGGGTTAATCAGGAGAGCAGGGGATAGCAGTTAGGGGTGATCAGGCTGACAAGGGAGGGCAGTTAGGGGTGATCAGGCGGGCAGGCAGAGGTGGTTAGGGGCAATCAGGCAGGCAGCAGGCAGGGACAGTTAGAAGTGATTAGAAAGATAGGCAGAATGGTTAGGGATGATCAGGCAGGCAGGCAGGTGAGCAGTTAAAAGCCAATGGTCCTGGATTGCAAAAGGGATTTCCTGGATTAGAGAGAGTGCAGGCTGGGCTGAGGGACCCCTTCCCACCCTGTGCACAAATTTAATGCACCGGGCTTCTAGTTTAGTATTATAAACTGCCTTTGCCCACCCCTGTATTCATGGTTCCATCCTATCCTCGGGTGAAAGAGATTTCCACTTTATTCTCATTCTGACCACTGACTTGAATAGCACACACACACAAACAAAACAAAACAAAACACAAGCAATATGGTTCCCAAAATGGAAGAAAGAGGCAACATGTTCCACTAAATGTTGACGTGATCTGATGCACCCTTGGCAATCCAGAGCAAGACTTATGGGCCAAGAGAGCTTTCCAGAACAGAGACAAACCTAGACATGGTAAAATGGAAAAATTCTCATTAACTTAGTTCAGTGGTCGGCAAACTGCAGCCCGTGAGCTACATGTGGCTCGCGAGCCACCGTTTGCCACTCTATTGACTAATGAGTTTGCCAACCACTGACTTAGCTTAAACTGCACGGTTCCTATTCAGAGAAAGAACAGCTATGTGAGGCTAAAGCAACATCCTTGTAACTTTACATCTTCTTAAATGCAAACCATTAAGAGAGCTCTAATTCATGCCATTATACCAAAATAAATGGACGTGTAATTTAAATCCTAAGGTAATATCTGCATGTTCTATGCCTTACGAAAACATTAATTATGTCCATGTGGTTCTACGTTCTTTGGTGCACGCCTGACTTATTTGTTTTATAGCATTTCTCACGTCTAAGTTAGCAGTTCAAATTTATGAGGCCATTCAATTGCTTTCTCCCCAGGATGTGGTAGCTCAGACTGTTTTCCTCCCAGCTTCGAAAGCCATCTACTCTTAGGTTCAAATGACTAATGCAGGCATGAAGCTGTGTCCATTTTTCTTAGACAATCATATCATTGCAAAGAATAAATGTTTACTTGTCATGAGAACCAGAGACAATGTAAAATGGGCAGCAAGAACTAACCAAGAATGTGTATATCAAACCTTTTCTTTCTCTCTGTTTCTGTCTTTTCCTCCCTCCCACCAACACACCCACGACACACACTTCCTAGAGTGCACATCTCTCATGAGTTTATTTTACATTTGAAAATGACATTACTTCCTTTTTAAATGCAATGGAAGATGGAAGAACCCCTCTCTGTAGTTACTTCCATTCATGATGCTTTCATTTTACTGGAAGGAAAGTAAAGCATGAGGAAGTCACGTGGCCAGTGTTGGAAAATAATATCAGGGGCACAGGAGATTGAATGACTGGCAGCACCTGTGGACCACCAATGATCCAACCCCATCGTTGACTGCAAACCACCAGTCTGAGGACCTCGTCTGGTTTGCAGATGTGTTTTACATGGTCTGTATAAGAAACGATAAAAACTAAATTCCTTGCCAATATTTAAAAATGATTCTTTTGTAACACAGATAACATTTAGATTTCTAGCTCCCTTTCATATCAGAGGATCTGCTACCACCAGGTCTGTATCGCGTAAGGGAGCAACTGGCGGGGAGTTGGTAGCCCATATATTGTCTCTGTGCTGCTTTGGCCGTGGCTCATTCACCCGTGCTGCTTCCTTGAGGCACATGAATGTAGACACTGTCCCGCTTATGTGCAATACAACAAAGATCCCCCCTATGGAGAAGTGCCATCCGTGGCCCACCAAGAGAGCACAGAAAGCAGGCTGAAATTTGAAGCTTTTGAAGAAAGCTCTTGGCAAACAGGACTCTGATCTGCAGTCAACATAGTATTACTCTATTCTCTCAGAACTAATGCCCTCAGACAAGGACACCAAGCCTCCCTCGCGCTGGCATCGCCGTCGGTTCTACCACCGCAGCATATGGTGCCCGGTGCTGCAAATGTGGCCTCCCTGAATCCCAGAATTCAAGACTGGCAATCCTAACCGGAATTCCACTGAGGATGCCTATGCATCTCTAATTCCTGCAGTGAGGGGCAAGAATCTTCTGGCATCTGCTCCAGAAAATCTGTGCGTGCCTTTCATCTGAAGAGCCTATCGAAATTCCTCACCTCAAGTTCATCTCGCTCCACTGTGGTTTGTCCACATTAATCTTCTCCCTGATTTATCTCTGCTTATCCTGAACAGCTTGAATGCAATCGCTGCAATTACTGGACTTTTTTGGGGGAAATTATTCTGTTGTCTAAGTGACCTTACTATTAATTTTATTTTCTAATATCTAATTTATGGCACCCTCCTCTCCCCACTCCACCCACCCTCACCGTTTTAGGCCATTACTTATTTGTTTCTGTCCCAGACAATCATTTTTATTTTCTTTCTCAAGTCTTATAATAATCCCTAACAGAAGCAAATATGTACAGCGTACATAACACCCATAGCAAAGACACTGAGATGCAAAAATTTACACAATCCACTTTCTCTTTTCATTGCACATGTAAACCTGTCCCTATTAGAATCTATGAATGACAGATTCTCTTTTTCTCGATTTTATAACTCTTCACATTTTTTATAACTCAACCAACTTTTTTTCTCCTTTTTTGTCCACACTTCCTCACTCCTTTTAAACTTTTCTTTTTTCTTATTTCTTTATTTTTTGTCTTTTTTTCTTTCCCTCTTTATGTGAGACTGTTTTCATTTGCCTACAGAAGCAACATTTTTCTTTTATACATTTTAGAAAATATGAGAAAGTATAAAAGATGTGAGAAAACTCCATAATCATTAAAAAAAAAAACACCCACAAGATAACCACCAATAACATTTTGCTACAGTCCCATTATCATAACATGGCATAGTCTAACCCAAGAAGAGCTCTATCAAAATCAATGGTCTCTAACCTATTTTCATGAAAGCCTCTACTGTCCAACTTTTTTCAAATGCAGATGACTTTGCCTCATTCCCATCCCAGCTGATATGAAAAGGAAGTTGTAAATTTCTACAATAGTTTGGGGAAGAACATGATTGCTTCAGTCCAGGAAGGTGAGAACCTGATTGTGAAAGTGGTGATAATTAAGCACCTTTGTCAAGGGAAAGTATAGGGTCTCTTCTCGATGTGCCATGAAAGGTAGAGAGCAAGAAGGGTGTTTCAGAGAGAATCTATGTTGTGAAGAAGAGAAGCACAGGGTTTGATCAGCAGGAGCAGCATCTGAAAAACATGAAATGGTCCTACGATGTAGAGCAGAAACAGAAGTGACACAAAGTTATGTTAGCCCTATGGATTGTGAGGGTGCTGAATGTAGGCTAGAAATGTAGGGAACAGGAAGTCCCTCAGGATTTCAAGTAGAGAAGTGACATGTCAAGGGTGCATTTGGGAAAATGACTCAAGAAGCACTGGATGGTGTATGGTGAAAAGACCATGAGTGTTGAATTGGATTGGTGCAGATTCAAATTCCAAATATTCCCTTTACACGATGTGTGTGTTCTTTAGAAAATGAACTAAAATCACTATTGCTCAGTTTCCTCATCCATAAGATACAATAAACAACCACACAGGGTTTGTTCAAGTTTCCTGGGAGCAGATGCTGAGGGGAGGATTCATGTGCAGGTGTTTATGAAGAAAGCTCTTCTGTCAGGATGCAAGGGAGAGGGAAAGGGGGTCAGTCGAGTGAGAACATGATTTCAGACTAAGTCCAGAGATTAGCTTCAACCTCATCCAACCAGGTGATTCTGGAGGGCAAGCTCTACTTCAGGTATATTCTGAACAAATACAGGAAGCTGGGTTTTCCTACCCCTAGGAACCATTCATGAATGACTGGGAGGATAGTGGATATTCCCTGGAATATGCTTATTGAAGGGTAGGATTTTGAGGAGTGGAACTAGGTAATAGATTCTACTATGGACATGATTATCCAAACCATTGGATACCTAAACACAAATGCAAGGTAATTTCAGTGTAATGAGAAATATAATTCATCATTGTTCGTCTTTTAAATCCCTTCAGCAAAGGAGAAAGGAATCCTGGGGAAGATATGTTCTCTGAGGATGAAGATGAATGGCTTGGGAGGCAAACTGCCTATGGCCAGAAAGAGGTAAGAGAACAGAAGAAGTAGTAGTGAAGGGAGGTCTGAGGGGAAAGTAGGAATGAGACCATTAGATGCAGCAGGTGATGCTGGAGAAAGATCCAGAGGGAGAACTCAAAAGGATCTGAGGGATTTGAAGAAGGCTATGAACGTTGTAAAGAGAGGAGAAATTTGGGAAACCCAATACCTCTTTACCAGTATTGTTCAGAGAGTTTTGCTATGTGAATTTCTTCCCATGAAAAGCCCACAACAGCTCTGTCTTTAACTGCTCTATTCGAGAGTGACAGTGCGGCATGCTTAAGTGTATGTGTTGGAGGGATACCAGAAGGCTCCTCATTGTGGTTCTAACTGCCTTGAAGTAAATTATCTTTGGGTGGTGCAAGAAACTAGTTCCCTGTAAGAAAACTCTACCCAGCAACTCCAAGAGCCTGGTCTCCAGGCAGTCAGAAACAGCCCAGATACAGAGCAGGGACTGGAAATGGTGGGGCGTGAAGAAACTGCATCTGAACTCAATTACATCAGTCAGCCAATCAGTTCTCCAAGGCACTCGCATATTATTCAGAGTAAAAGTTAAAACAAAAAAAGAAAATGGGAACTAATCATAAAAAAGCCTAATCATGAAAATAGAGTACACATGCATCTCTAAACAAAGCACTCTTGGAGCCAATCACAGGCACAAAATGAAGAGAGATACAGTACAGTTGTCAACTGGCTGAAACATCAGGAAGAAACCCCAAGTTAATCAGAAGGCATTCTTTCCATACAGTTGGCTCCTACTCATTGCAATCCACTGTGCTAATGACCATTACTCAAAATGACATCGAAACTAAAATCACCATTTGTTCAAGTTAATTTCTTAAAAATCTGTGATTTTCCTCTATGGCATTTAATATTTATGAATCTTAGCTCACTGGAACTTCTCTATTTTCTGGCTATTACCATTCATTTTCAGGATGTAAAATGGAGGTCATTAAAGTTGGACTTTTCCTTTTCTTTTTCACTTACCTGGCATTACATCTTTAAAAAGGCAATATAATTCCAATCACATGCTTGGCATACAATCACAGTGTTACCATTAGCTGAATATTATGTTATTGGGGGAGGGAGGTGATTCTAGTCTCATTAGCATACATGCATTTCTCAAATCTGGTTAGAAAGGGAGGACTTTTGTTAGGGAGATCCTGATTTCATTCTGACTTCTATCATAAAAATGGGAAAAATCCTCAAAAGAAATTGAAAAGTGCTGGCAAGGAAGAACTAAAGTTGGCAGGCGTTTTTATGGCATGCTGGGCACAATGTTCTGTGTTCTCCTTCCTCATTCTGTCCTTCCCTGGACTTTCTCTTTTGTCTTAGAATTCCTTTGGGAATCAATGTTCTTGGAAGCCAGTGCCATGCCAGTTTGTCTGGGGCCTCAGACTGTAAATGGAATGGGTTCTATAATCCAACAAATGAGATATTCTTTCATTTTACCAATCTTTGCATTCTGAAAATAAAAGTGTATATCCTATGAAGGAATTCGCTCAATTGGAAATCTCTAAATCTTAGGCTACACTGAGTAGTGGGTGCTACACTGAGATACCCCACACCCTTAGGGCATGCTGTGCCCTCCATGCTTGGCATCACTGGAGACACAAATTTTAATTAGATACATTCAACAAAAAGGAGAGTTCAATCTCCACAATATCCGATATATTGATGGAAGAGTTATTCTTACAACTTTGTTTTTTCTAATGCTTCCCCATCCCACTCCCTATCCAAACTTGGAAAACAGTTCTTTCTAA
>JAAGEH010000434.1:4157028-4172620 GCA_011751065.1 Lasiurus cinereus
CCTAAATCGTGAATGGCAAGATACATCCCAAGGTGCCTAGCAAGGTTTATGTTTAACAGTGAGAGAAAAAGAAAGATGCGTATGCTTGCACGTAGGAGAACTGGGTGTTTAAAATGTGGTACTGCCACGTGGTAGAATACTCTATACCCATTAGGAATCCTGTCAAATAATGCTGCTGTGGTGTGGGAGTGTGAAGATTGCAGCACGAAGTGAAAAAGCATATACTGAACCCGGCATCATATCCTGTGGCTGTCGGGAACTAACTTCACCCAGTGGCAACTGCGCAAATGTTCGTCTTCCACTGGGTAGTAAATACAGTGGTACCTCGAGATACGAGTGCCCTAACATACGAGATTTTTGAGATACGAGCCTTCGAGGGAGCGATTTTTGCTTTGAAATATGAGCAACATTTGAGATACAAGTAATTGCTCGGATCGGCCAGCTGCACACGACCCACCAGTTTACCGAGACTCGAGCATCTCATAGTTTCCCACGCCTCAAGGTTACAGAACGAATTAAACTCGTATCTCGAGGTACAACTGTATAAATCGGAAACCTAACATCTCCTTCAGACCATGCGTGATTCTAGGTAGTACGGTCATTTATGAAGTAGTTTGCTAGAAAAAGAGCCTTGTGTGTGTTTTCTTGGGGACCGCTGATGACATGGTTCCTTCTGTCTCCAGCTGCAGCAAGTGGCTTTCTACTGAGGAAGGTCATGGAGAAGGCATGGCTGCTGGTGTGACCTGTGAGCTGGGCACGGGCAACTGTCAGCTCCCCGTTCCCTCCACTTGCCTACCCTGCACTGGACGCTGCCCAAGGACACAGCCCGGAGACAGGCCTGTAGCGAGGGGACCATCTAGATCAGTGGTTCTCAACCTGTGGGTCGCGACCCCTTTGGGGGCAGAAGGACTCTTTCACAGGGGTCGCCTAAGACTATTGGAAAACATCTATTTCCCATGGTCTTAGGAACCAACACACCGCTCCTCGGTGTAGCAAAGTGTAGCAATGTAGTTTACTGTTGTCATATGAAGACTGGTACCCATGCTACACCACGATTCAAGACAAAATTTCATTTATTTGTAATTAGAAATAAATATTTCACAATATACAGTTACATATTGTTTTTGTGATTAATCCCTATGCTTTAATTATGTTCAATTTGTAACAATGAAAATACATCCTGACTATCAGATATTTACATTACAGTTCATCACAGTAGCAAGATTACAGTGATGAAGTAGCAACGGAAATAGTTTTATGGTTGGGGGTCACCACCACGTGAGGAGCTGTCTTACAGGGTCGCGGCATTAGGAAGGTTGAGAACCACTGATCTAGATTCGAATAGTACGGATGAAAGCCCTTTAAGATTTGCTGGGTGTGGAAAATGAGTTGTGTTGCCCAAGACAAGCCTCCTAAGTGAGCTCCGTGGCTTATTACACCTGCCACTACCCATCTGGAGTGGCTGCCTTGTTCTTTGATGTCTACCTGCCCTTGGAGGGGGGATCTGGGTTCACATTCTTCCCTGGAGAGCTGCTTAGGGGGCTGAAAAGCAGCCCTTCCTTGGTGTGGTCATTGTCCCAGGGGAGAAATAAGGGATCAGACAAACTCGGAATCAACACAAATTACTTCATAGGTGAAGATGAGTGGAGAGGACCAAAAATAAGTGTTGACACCGAAAAGCAAACACGTAAACCTCCTCCACAGAACAAAGACATCATGGGTCTTGGGGTCATGTACACTTGATCCAAGCCCCCAAACCCATGTGTTTACTTCATGTACGGAAGGACCAGGAGCAAAAATGCCAAGTCGTGTTTATCACCTTCTCTGTCACTAGATTCCACATTTCCCAAATATATTCTTTCAAGATTTGTGAAACCTCACAGGCAGATGAAAGAATGTTCGGAGTGGGTGCAAATTTGGCTTTTTTTAAAAAATATATTTTTTTATTGATTCTTACAGAGAGGAAGGAAGAGGGATAGAGAGTTAGAAACATCAAGGAGAGAGAGACATCGATCAGCTGCCTCCTGCACGCCCCTTACTGGGGACGTGCCCGCAACCAAGATACATGCCCTTGACCGGAATCGAACCTGGGACCCCTCAGTCCGAAGACTGACGCTCTATCCACCGAGCCAAACCGGTTTTGGCCAAACTTGGCTTTTTATTTTCCTGGGAAACAGTGGTTCCGAGGCTCACAGCGCCGGTCCCGTTACTGGTCCAAGATTACAAACCTCGCCAGACTCACCCCTCTGTGGCTTGACAGTCAGGTGTCCCAGTGTTTGCCAAAGCAGCACAACCAGGGGGAAATGACTATTTCCCTTTTATGCGAAGTGAGGGGTCTCCCCTCCTTTTAGCCGTCGTGAAGATTTACTCATGAAGACTTGAGATGGAGTCTAAAAAAAAGGAAATCTCAAGTTCAAGCGGCTGGCTGCGGGTCTTGAGAGGTGCAATATTCAGGGGAAAAGGAATGCCATCTCACCCATCAGGAGCCACCTAAGAGCTGGATGAGGCAGGCCGCCTTCGGAGCAGTGACCTTGGCCGCAGGGCACCACAGGCCTAGGGAGACCGCCCTCTCCCACCCGCTCCCTCGCAGGGCTGGGTGACGGCCAGTTCCGCTGAAACGGTGTGTCCTGGACTGGGTTGGTGATCAGGGCTCTGGTGCGCATCGGGAACCCGGAGGAGACCACCGCATTGGTTTGACAAGCTTCTGAGAGCTGGCATGAATAAATTCACGCGGCAGAATGATGCTGATGAACGGAGGATGGCAGCCAAACTCCCAGCGATGCAAGATTAGTGACTCATCAGCTCTAACACCTGCCTTCCATCACATTCTAATAACAGGTCCGTGCGCTTCGCTCACACAAAACCACCACAGCCTTCGCCAGGGGGCCAAACGCAGCGCCGCCTGCTCCAAGTTAGGGCTCAGGGTGTTTCCTTCAAGACAGGATGCATTTCCCCGGTTCTTGGAAAATTAAGAGCAGTGGCAAAGCGGCAATTCCCACCCCTCCACCCCCTTTTTTATTTTTATTTATTTATTTATTATTTTTAAAATATATTTTATTGATTTTTTTACAGAGAGGAAGGGAGAGAGATAGAAAGTCAGAAACATGGATGAGAGAGAGAGACATCAATCAGCCGCCTCCTGCACGCCCCACAGTGGAGATGTGCCTGCAATCAAGGTACATGCCCCCAACCGGAATCGAACCTGGGACCTTTCAGTCCATAAGCCGATGCTCTATCCACTGAGCCAAACCGGTCTCGGCACACCCCCCTTTTTTTTTAATGGAATGGAGAGTGGGGGTGACTGGGAGTTCCACAGGCCAGGTTCCTGGGAGAGCAGGCTGAAGGATAAATCCATGCTGCTAACTGTGCAATTCCACTTTCCTCAGCTAAAGGGGAGACATGGGGGGGCAGAGGGATCGGGGAGGAGGGAGAGAAGAGGAAGCCCAACAGCTGCTGATGGGACTCGCCTGTCACAGCCTGAGGAGGAGAGAGACTGACCCCGGGAAACACTCAGGTGGGGCCTCTTTCCAGGGTAACCAATGGGAAATCCCCCAGAACACTACCGTATTGTCCGGCGTATGAGATGACTTTTTCACCCAGGAACATCTTCTCAAAAGTCGGGGGTCATCTTATACGCCGGATGTCATCTTATAGGGTGGGTATATCCCAAGCTCTGTATTTTAGCTGGAAAAGTTGGGGGTCGTCTTATACGCCAGAAGATACAGTCCTTTGGTTCATCAGGAGAAGATGCCCGGCTGCTAGCCTCTGTCTGGGAAAGCTAAGGTTCAAGGCACAAACAAATGGCTCACCCCAAACAAGCTAAGATCTCCAAATACACTGGTACCTCGAGATACGAGTGCCCTAACATACGAGATTTTTGAGATACGAGCCATCAAGTGAGCGATTTTTGCTTTGAAATACGAGCAACATTTGAGATAGGAATAATCACTCGGATCGGCTGGCTGCACACGACCCACCAGTTTACCACAACTCGAGCATCTCATAGTTTCCCACACCTCAAGGTTACAGAACGAATTAAACTCGTATCTCGAGGTACCACTGTACACCAAATGTTTCCGCCCCTCCTGGATCTGCAAGAGAAGGCCATCTGAGCTGGTGGATAGAGCGTCAGCCTGCAAACTGAAAGGTCCCAGGTTCTATTCCAGTCTAGGGCATGTACCTTGCTTGTGGGTGCATCTCCACTGTGGGGCGTGCAGGAGGCGGCTGATCGATGTCTCTCTCTCATCGATGTTTCTGACTTTCTATCTCTCTCCCTTCCTCTCTGTAAAAAATCAATAAAATATATTTTTTAAAAAAAAGAGTAGCTGATTCTCACAGGACCTCTGGGACGGATGCGGGACAGAGTAGCATTTTAACCTCTAGCAAAATGAACAGAGATAGCCAAGCATTAGGGTGATTCTCTTACTTATGGCTGTTTCAGCTTCTTCTCAGCACAGCTCTGTGCTAACCGCAAGGACAAATCTAAGAAACTAATAAAAGCCGACAACAAAGTGTGTGAAAAGCCATGGTTGGTGGTCAGGAGGAATTACCCGCGTGATGGTGGGGGGAGGTATGTTTGGCAGAAGACACATGGGAAAGTCTCCTGTGATTTTTTCAAAGGGAACCCGATGCCTGAGAATGAGGCGAACACTACACCCTCACAAAGAAACAATCCCTGGTTTGTAAGGTGGATTGGCCCCTCTTCACACAGCTTCTATTTACAGCTCTGATTTCTATTCACACAACTGGACTTCCCAGTCCGATCTGTTTAGTGCTGTAACTTCCTCTCTAGCCGGGGGTGAGATCACCCCTTAGACGTCGCATTTCTTTTCTCTGCGGGGTACTTCCCCATGCAGGACTCGTGGCCCTGCCCCACATTTGGGATGTCAGCCTGTGCAGACCCAAGCTTTTTTTTTTTTTGCGGTGATTGACAAGAGAAGCCAACGGCACAGCATCCCAAGGGCTGTTTCCAAATTTGGTCTCCCCAAAGGGAACCTCCCGCGACTCCTCCAGGCATGCTCTAACACCGACCCATTTTCACAGCTTTGTTCTCGCACCCAATTCCTCAGCAAGCCTGGCACAAGGAAGGCGGGCTGAAGAGCCGCTGTTATCTGTTTTGCACAAGACATCACCCCTGCACCCCTTCTTCAGTGTTCACCCCCAAAACTCCAATCCGAAGGTCAAGTGTCAAAGGTGAGAGACAGTACTTTCAAAGGCAGTAACTGGCAGACAATCCACCTCTATGAATTCAGAGTTAACATTCTTTGTCTTGTTTCCTCTTCATTGCAATATTTTAGTAGCTCTTGTTCAATGAAGGAAAGATTCTTCCCTCAAATAGACTTGCAAAGGGAAATTCAGGGGAGAAAAGAAAAGTCAGTCTTTAAAAGAGGTGATTGAGCTTGTAATCATCAGAGCCACGCTCTAGGATATTTGCTGCATTCCACTCGGTTCCATGTTTTATCTGCTCACCCCAAATTATAAGTACCCTAAACCATAAAAGAGGAAAGAGCTAGACTTCATCAGTATTTCGCTAAAAAGTCCCCTGCCACCTCTGCAAGAACTGAGGGTGTCCACACAACTTCCATGGGAGCAGAGGGGAACATCCCTGTGGGCACAAAGCTTGGCTGAGGACATAGGTGTTCTCACCACAAAACCCTCTCATCTGGAGTGAGGCAGGTGTTGCCCCCTGCAACTTAGAGACACAGGGAAGGTTCCTGAGGGGCATGAAAGGAGCATGGAGGTGGTGGTTAATTTAACAATGTCACTTTCTAAACAGCAGCAGCCAACAAATAATCTCCCAGATACGAAACTAAATCATGTCTAGTCCATCCCATGAGCTTCCTGGGGTCCCACTTCACAAAGCTGGCCCAGGGCCGAGCAGATAGGAATCTCGTGGAAGAGTGAGATGCCTAAAACAGTGACCAGATGGAGCTGCTGACAATCTGGTGAATCAGAAACACCTCCCTCCTGAAATTCCAAGTATTTTCGTGTACCTACTCATGTGCATATCAGTTCAGGGTTTCAGTTAAGGATGAGAATCACTGGGGAAGATATAAATGTAATTTATTTTGGCCATTCACAAGATCATTCTGGCACACTGAAGTCTCCATGTC
The DNA here is from genome assembly GCA_011751065.1 of Lasiurus cinereus. Taxonomy (NCBI): domain Eukaryota; kingdom Metazoa; phylum Chordata; class Mammalia; order Chiroptera; family Vespertilionidae; genus Lasiurus; species Lasiurus cinereus. The sequence continues at coordinate 4,163,142 of JAAGEH010000434.1, forward strand.
AACTAGGTTCTTAGGTTCAAGATGCAGGAGGGAAAGTGGTATGTGAAATGGGTGATAGTGAGAAAAAAACAAAAACAAGACAAAAAGAAAAGGAACCTAATAATCACCTCCCTGCCACCAAAGCTTCATTCATGTAACACAAAGGGAAAGAGGAAGAGGGAAATAGAGAAGTCACAAAGGAAAATATATTGATTTTTGACATTTGCTACCATCGTAAGAAAAATCAAAGAAATACCTTGATTATAATGCTTACTAGAGGCCCAGTGCACGAAATTCCTGCACTTGGTTGGGGGAGGAGGGGGCCTCCTGCCTGGCCTGCACCCTCTCACCGTCCAGGAGCCCTGTGATTGATCGCCCCACAGAAGGAGGCCCTGCCCACTGCTGCTGGCCAGGTAACCTGGGCCTCCCTCTTGGGGTGATCATGGGGTGATGGTAGGATCCCCCAACCAATCGCATTGCACATGCCTTGATGGCAGCAGTCACTGCTGGGTCGCCACAGCAACCTGAGATCCAGGAGAGACCAAGAGGTCAGCAATTTAGGCCTCTTACTAGTCCCCGCCCACCCAAGCCTGCTGCTTATGCAGCCTCGTTCAGTCATCCATTCGGTCATTTTGGATGTGACAGATCTTGGCTCTTGATTTATTAGGATATCTGAAAGTTTCAATAATCAATGGGGGCTAAAAGTTAAGACTACAAGGTGCATCCTCAATATCTTTTCTGTGGGCACTCAGGTCAGATGCTAGATCATAAAATGAGGAAGATTCAGTTCTTTCTCTATGAAATGAGCATGTGGAGTGCCCTAGCTTACAGGCAGGGCAGATAGGGAGCATTAAATAGGGATTTGCAGACTGACTGTTGGGTTCTATACAAATGTCAGCTATTATTTTTACTAAGAGCTGCAGACTGTCAATAATATTCAGATTGGATAAAATCTCAGGAGATCTTAGAGTCCCTTTTGCTTGCTCCTACATTAACCTAACAACCTGCCAGCAGAAATATGTCCTCTGAACTCTGTGTAGAGGGCTGTGGTAGACAGTGGACATGCAGTTCTATCCAAACAGAATGAGTAAAGCAGCTGAGGTCTGCAATTCAGGCTGCAGCCCTGCTAAACCAGCAATGACTGGGCCAATTATACCTACTGTTTTCCTAATGTTTTAAAACCGCGGTCTCCACAAGGGACTACATGCCTCAGGTGGGAGGGCGAGAAAATCACTGGGGCAGAGGGAAGAAAATATGAAAACTACTTTTCCTTATTTCTTTAACTTTTTATTTATTTACTAATTTATTATTATTGATTTATTTCAGAGAAGAAGAAAGACGGGGAGAGAGATAGAAACATCAATGATGAGAGAGCATCATTGACTGGCCACCTCCTGCATGCCTCCTATAGGGGATCGAGCCCACAACCCAGGCATGTGTGCTTGACCAGGATCAAACCCGGGAATTTTTTAGTCCACAGGTCCATGCTCTATCCACTGAGCCAAACCAGATAGGGCTCTTTAAATTGCTTTTTTTTAGAGAAGTGATCATTTTTACTTAACAATATACAAGGTTTACTAGTACTGTTACACAAGTATTTAATCCTATCTAATAGAAGAGTGATATGCAAATTGACCATATCTCCATTACATCCACAAGCCATGCCCACCAGCCAAACAAGATGGTTGTGGCCACGGAGCAAGCAGGAGGCTTGGGTTTCCCTGGCAACGGAGGAAGCCAAGCTTCCTACATACGCTGGCTGGCCCAGGCTCCCACTGAAGGCTACAAGTTTCAATTATAGAAGATAAATAAATCCCAGATACCAGGGCCTCTGCAAACCACAAAGGCCCCCCTCATCCAAGCTGCCCCATTGCCCAAGGGAACCCCCACCCTGATCCAGTACAACCTTCAGGGCAAACCAGCTGGCCCCAACCTCTGCACCAGGCCTCTATCCTATCTAATAAAAGAGTAATATGCACATTGACCATCACTACACCACATAAGATGATGCCCCCATGTGGTCAAAGATGGCTGCCCCATGTGGACACAAGATTGCCACCACAAGATGGCCAGCAGGGGAGGGCATTGGGAGGGATTAGGTCTGCAAGGGAGGGCAGTGGGAGGAATCAGGCCAGCAGGGGAGGGAAGTTGGGAGGGACTAGGTCTTCAACGGAGGGCAGTTGGGAGGAATCAGGCTGGCAGAGGAGAGAAGTTGGGGATGACAGGGCCTGTAGGGAAGGGCAGTTTGGGGGGACCCAGGTCTGTAGGGGAGAGCTGTTCTGTGAGGACCAGGCCTACAGGGGAAGGCAGTAAGGGCTGACCTGGCCTGAAGGGTGGGGGCAATCAGGCTGGCAGAGGAGCAGTTAGGCATAAATCAGGCTGGCAGGGGAGTGGTTAGGGAGTAATCTTTCTGGCAGGCAGAAGTGGTTAGGGGCAGTCAGGAAGGCAGACAGGTGAGCAGTTGGGAGCCAGCAGTCCTGGATTGTGAGAGGGATACCCTACTGCCCATTTAAACGGGCAGTAGGATATCCCTCTAGGGGTCCCCAGAGTAGAGAGAGTCCAGGCTGGGCTGAGGGACACACCCCCCCATGCACGAAATTCATGCACTGGACCTCTATCTATAGTATGTAGTTGGAGAGTGTGTTTAAGCATTTTACAGGTAGGTGGGTATGCTCAAAACATTTAAAATATATACAGTGGTACCTCGAGATACGAGTTTAATTCGTTCCGTAACCTTGAGGCCTGGGAAACTAAGAGACCCTCAAATCGCGGTAAACTGGTAGGTCTTTTGCAGCTGGCCGATCCGCACGATTACTCCTATCTCAAATGTTGCTCATATTTCAAAGTAAAAATCGCTTGCTCGACAGCTCGTATCTCGAGGTGCCCTGTAGTTCCTTTTATATGGACAACATCGCTGTATCCTCCCAGCTGTGTTACCTCATCATTCCCATTATAGAGCTACAGAAAGCGAGCCTAGGAAGCACGTCGAGTGCACCTCACTGATCGGCAAACAGGGAGCCTGGGGAAAGGGATTTCTGCAGCATCACATCCAGCAGGACCAGACCGAATTCCAGCTTTGGCTCTAAGGCCTGTACCCCAGAGCACGCTGGACCCTTCTGAACTCAGCATTTGGACAAAGGACTCAGAAGATAAGGTGAGGGCCGTGGAACTGGTATCATATTAAACCCGAAACCACACGTGGGCTGCGAACATCAGAAGGAGAGATGGGATGACCTGGGTGGTCAGTGCAGAGCTGCTTCGCTAATGCTGTAGAGTAATAAACACACAGAAGTGTCAGACACACAGTGACCCCAAGCACTGCACTGTGACAGCCAAGGAGGGCCCCTGAAGTGCTCCCAAAGGTACCAAACCTGGTGGAAATGAGATGCTTCTCTCCATCCCCAAAGTAATAATAATACAGTGGTACCTCGAGATATGAGTTTAATTCGTTCTGTAACCTTGAGGTGTGGGAAACTATGAGACACTCGAGTCGTGGTAAACTGGTGGGTCGTGTGCAGCCGGCCGATCCGCGCGATTACTCCTATCTCAAATGTTGCTCGTATTTCAAAGCAAAAATCGCATGCTCGATGGCTCGTATCTCAAAAATCTTGTATGTTAGGGCACTCGTATCTCAAGGTACCACTGTAATAGTAATAATAGCTTGTTACCACCACTGTGTTCATGCATATACTATTGGCAATTGGCATTTTCAGTGTTTCTCGCACTTTCTACTTGACTTCGTGTCAGGAGCTATGTAAATCTAACTCGTGTCTATATTTAACAATATTCCCGCAGCCAGAGGGAAACTATATCCCTTGGTTTCTGCACTAAGGTCACAAGAAGCTGAAAAGGTAATTGCCTATTCTGGGCCATCACAACGTAAACTTCACTTTGTCACCTTGCTCTCTCCTCCCTGCTTTCTGACTCAAAACTATGTTCAGAGCCAAGAATTCATTTTCGCAGATGTCTTCAAAGGATATGATTTCAACAACAGGACTTAGTATAATTCCTGACAACACCAACTAATCTGTTCTTTTGGGTGACTTTTGTGTACCACAGGTTGAGTGGCCAGAAATGGGCCTACAATAAACCTCTTTTCCTGAATTTGGAGATTTCCAAGGCATGTGTGTTTCTGGGCAAAATAATAAATGTGAGAAAGCTTTGTTCGTTCACCAGTCAGAACGAAAATTGTAAAATTGCCTCGAATGTGTAAAATGAGATGGGCATTTACCAATTAATCGGCTATACTAGTTGTCGTAAATTAATTATATGACTCCATTTCCACCTCTAAAATCCATAGCTGATATGGGTCTTAAAAATTGAGTACGTGGCCATTTTTCTGTACCGTTCAGGCGATTCCTCCTGCTGATTTTGCAAGTTCGCCTGCTTGGCTCTGAGCCACTTACATATAAAATACATGTTACGGAATCACAGAATCTAAAGGCTGGCAAAAGTCGTTTCAATAAGGTAGCTGATACCTTATTTTCAAGAGGAAGTAAGAACGTTTCCGAATTGAAGAAACAAACAGCTGAATCTGTAAGTAACAGGCAAGAGAAAGGACTTAAATGTATTTAACAAATATTTGCTGAGCGTGGGACCCTGGCCTGAACCTGGGCCCACAGTCATGGTGTTCACAGACAAAGACAGAGCCTCACAAATGATCAAAATGAAGGGAGACATCGGATGGGTCATTTAGCTGACAAGGAAGATGCTTAACAACATGTTATTAACTCTTCACCATGTGAATACATTGGTGGCTCCCAGGGGCAGCTACAATTTAAACATCTGCTTTACGAAGAAGTATCACCTCTCAGATGTTTACACCGGGAAACTGAGAGGAGACAGTGTCCTAAAACCTGTATATTAAGGAAGGGAGAGAGTCAGGGCCAATAGCAATATCATTTTTACTGCCCTGAATGCATCATCAAAACAGCATCACTTTCGCGCTTGGCCTCTGGACCATCCCTTCTAAGCATGCCTCTGAATGTGAGGCATACGTAGATGACAATGAGGAATTATGCACAGCAAATCGCAGTGAAAAATAACATAATGGGCCTTTAAGTGCAGCCTTATCTAAACTGTGTAAGTGAATTGGTTCCCCTTGCTTTAATTTGCAGGAGAGGCAGAAGGACAGATACGAAGACCAAATGGGGGATAAGTTTTTTCAAAACACAGAGCAGTTTACTATCAGCATCTTTTCTTGAGTTTAAACACAATGTTAAAAAAAAATTTTAGCCTGACCGGCATGGTTCAGTGGTTGAGCATTGACCTATGAATCAGGAGGTCACCTTTTGATTCCTGGTCAGGGCACACGTCCAGGTTGAGGGTTTGATCCCCATCGGGGAGCATTCAGGAGGTAATTGGTCAAATATCCTCTCTCATCATTGATATCTCTCTCTCTCTCTCCTGCTCCCTTCTTCTATAAAGTCAATAAAAATAGATAAAACATGTTTAGTTGTAAATATTTTTAAAAGTATTCATACGAATGGGAGAGCCACACATTACATAAGCTCTCCCCAGATATGACTTTTTTGTTTTTTTTAACCTGGGAGAATTTTCTTGTAAAGGGAATAGAGGAGGAGTAGAATTGTGAATTACTGTAGATCTAAATGTTATAAACGTAGGAGCTTGGTAGACTTGTATGGAAGCTTCCTGTATTTCCATATCTCCTCTTAAAAATTAAGAACTTTCTTCTCTGACAATTTATGTGGGGATAAAGTAAAAATGAACGTTAAAAGTTATGGATTTTTTTTTAATTTAGAAATTTTCTAAAGTTGTAAAACCAATGAAGATCATTAAAAAGTTAGGAAATATTTTAGAAAGAGTTCTTTAAAGTCATTTTAAGTATTTTTTTCTATGCACTGTTAGTCAAAGATTATGTATTAGAAAATGGAAGAAAAACATCAGAATGAAGTACTAAATTAAAATCCAACAGGATTCAAAATACTTTAAAAAGCAACAAAATTTTTTCAAGAAAATAAGAAATATTTACATAATGTTTAATGGGTGCATGAACTTATATAGCAAGCTATATGAAGAATAATTAAACTTAGAAAAAAATCATTAGAAATATATGGATATAGTGGAACTTTCCCACATGCAGATTTTTTTTAAAAATTTAAATCAATATTATCAATGTTGTTTTCCATCCAAACACCCAAATAGCAAGTGTTAAAATAATGTTTACTGAAATGTATTTTGCTGTATTTAAATTGTGATAAGCAAACAAATTGAATCTACATATGAATTTAATAGGGATTATTATTTATCAAAAATTGCAAAATCTCCTTTAATTTAACTCGCATTATGGGTAAAACCTCAAATAAGTTCTGCTGCTTAAAAATGGCTGTGCTCTTTTGTATAAACAAACCAACACTACCCACACAGAGTGTCTGGACTTCAAGAGAAAAGAGAAGTAATTAATTCCAAATTCCTGTGGAAGAAATCTAAGATTTCAGACAAAATGTAATACGTTGATTTCTTCAGTTTTATAACAAAACAAAAGTGTAAGAGCTGCATTCTGTTCTAATGTTTTTTTTAAAAAAATACCTTAACATATTAATCATTCACTGCACTGAAAACAACATACCTCACAATTTCATTAGGCACAGAATTGGCTCTATAGACTTTTAAAATTCCTTTTAATATAATTATATGCAAAGGTAGTCATTCATTTAGATATTTTCCGTTGGATGCAATAATATTTCTTATATTTATGTTGACCTGAAGGCTCATTTAGATCTTGTGTGCTTTGCACCACAGTATTTCTGTTCCCATATTGACCTAAAGGTAGGATATGTGCACGCACACACACCACACATGCCACACACATAAGTTGTTTCCTATTCAAAAACAGAACCAAAAAAAAAACCAGTTTAAAATGTAAACACTTGTATTGATAAAAAAATAAAGAAAGAATGAAGAGGAGGAAGGCAAAAGGGAGAAAGGAAAGTTGGGAAGAAGGAAGAACATCAGTGATGATAAGAAAGAGAGGGGTCAAAGGCTGTTGCTACATTTGCTCCACCAACAACATTAAGGTCTCATTTCAGAGAAAACCAGACCAACCAGTTCAGCGTCCTTGCTGTTGGGAGTTCTAAGACGCCATGGTTGCTGTACCCAGACTTCCCACCAACCCTCTTAGGACAGCCATTGGCCACAGACAGGCCAGGCTGTTTCTAGCAGGTCTCCTTGATGGTCAGCTTGAAGACACTCCATAGGCAACTCAGAAACTCAAGAGCAGAGGAAGCAGAGAACCTACAGCAGGCAAATCTCAACCGGCCTCCAGTAAGAGGGCCTGTAAGGCGTGGTGACTTACATCTCCAGGGAGAATAGAGAACTGTGAGGAGAGGAAGGAAGAGAGAAGAATTTGAATGATCTAAAAAGAGCTGGAGAAGGGAAAGGTGAGCAGGGAGACAGTGGAAGAATCTAGACCAATGGCTTCAAGGTGACTAGGCCTTGGCCTCTGTCCACTTTCCCAATCCCGCCTTACGTGACTATCCATCGCGTCTCATGTTTCTCTTCTGTTCTCCATCTGGGATAAAACATCATCTTTTTTTTTTTTTAAGATATATTTTATTGATTTTTCACAGAGAGGAAGGGAAAGGACTAGAAAGCCAGAAACATCCATGAGAGAGAGACATCGATCAGCCGCCTCCTGCACACCACCTACTGGGGATGTGCCCTCAACCAATATACATGCCCTTGACTGGAATTGAACCTGGGACCTCTCAGTCCCCAGGCCGACGCTCTATCCACTGAGCCAAACCGGTTTCGGCTAAAACATCATCTTTATCACTTGAGAACTCTCCACAGGGAGCTGCTGTTAGGGGATCCCAGCTTGAACCCTGTGCCCAACCACAAGGACCATTTCTCCTGGCGTGCCCTGAGACACTGTATGCTGGTCCCCACCTTCACCATGAATTTCCTGTCTTTTCCACCTCTCCCACCGGCCACACAGACATTCTTAACTAAGTCAGGGCAAGAGACAACATAAGTTAGAACTCAAGTTATAAGCTTAGAACCGGAAGTTCAGGGAGGCCGCAGGAAGCCTCTGCTATTAATAAGCCTTATTTTACTAAAGGGGGAAAAAAAAAAAAACATGCCTGCAGTGTATTAAATCCTATAGCAACTTAGCAACTGTTAATCCCCTCCAGGAAAAAAAAATAAGAAAGAATGCAACTGATAAATTACTTCCCGAAAATGCAATGCTCAAAGCAGTAACCACAATGCAATCATCACTGGACTTGATTAAACGTAAGAATAAATCTGTCTTTTACTTCTCTCTCATCCCATTAATACGCACAATAAAAGGAACATCCCTTTTAAAAGGTACCTCATGGTCAATTCTCCCCTCCCTCCCCGCCCTTAATTCTGTAACAAACAAAGGTAAAATCAAAAATCATGCCAGCAAAGTATAAGCTTTTCCCCATTCTCCTCCGAGGGATGGCAGTGCCAATTAAAAAACACACTTCCTGCAGGTCTCGGCTCTGCTTTTTCTCCTTAACTCCTTAGAAAGAGGAGAAGAATCACAAAGTGCGACAGCTTATGCATCATCGATATTTCGGGCGAAAAAAAATCAAACCACTGCTCTCAATGGAAATGAATGGGACGTCTCCCAAATAACATGCGATGTTCACGAAGTCTGAGATGAAAATGAACCTCTAATTTCCCAAAATAGGCGCTGAGGACACTGTCTTTGTGAAAGCCACAAGAAACAGTTGGGCTGTACAATACAACACGGTCAAACTGTGCTATTTCCGCACCATCGGGAAGACAGTGGACGTATTTTATATGCCTGTGTACACGTCTCAATGTGACTTTTTCCCTCTGCTGAGATACTTGCCTTTGATTTTATTTTTATCATTTGCGCTCTGAAATGTCAACACCACGCCATTCCTACAAAACAGCCTTTTATCCCAGTGTTTGGGGTGGGTATTTTTTGGTTTTTTTTTTTGAAGTCCACGTTCCAGTCAGAAAGTAAGTCGTATCTCCAGATCTCGTTTTGTAAAGGTTGTACTCGCCGCAGGCTTACCACCACGGCGGGGAGTCGGCGTGGAAGGGATCGATAAACAGTATTCGGCTGTTTGATGATGAGGCTCCACAGGACACCCTGGCTCCGCTCCGCTGTCTGTGCTCACACGCCCCCCTCGCCCACTGGGAGCTGGCACTGATGCCCGGGGATGGACCGAGGGTCCCGGGAGGATGAGAAAGTCCCTTTCTTCACCCCCCCCTCTCCTGGAGGGGCTTCCCTAAAGCTGGGGGAAATGTGGACGCTGCGAGATTGGGGTGCAGATCAGAGACAGATGTGCTTTCCGTCTGGAGTCTGAGGGTGCAGGCTTGACATGCAAAAGGATGTGTGTATCAGTCGGCAAGTTCCACTCTGGCAGGAGGCTTATGCCATAGTCTCCTCCCCAACACATCAGCCATGATTTTAAAATCTATTTTTACTGATTCTTTTATTTTATTTTATTTTATTTTATTTTATTTTATTTTATTTTATT
>JAAGEH010000434.1:4172630-4310212 GCA_011751065.1 Lasiurus cinereus
TTTTATTTTATTTTATTTTATTTTATTTTATTTTATTTTATTTTATTTTATTTTAGGGAGAGGGGAAGAGTGATAGAAACATGCATGAGAGAGAGAAAGTCATCCATTGGCTGACTCCTGCACGGCCTCCCTCAGGGCTCAGCCTGTGACCGGGCATGCACCCTAACCAGGAATCGAACCGTGATCTCTTGGTTCCTGGACCGATGCTCAAATGCTGAGCCACACTAGCCAGGCCACCTGTGATTTTAAAAAATTATCTCCTGTGGTTGCAGGGTGATGAGCTTATATTAATGCCCCCCTTCATTGGCCAAGTGGATTTTGGGAATCCTACGCTTGATTCGCCTCCAAATCAAATGTTTCCCATTCTCCATGCGTCCCTGGGAGGGCACACTTCCTGGCAGGGTTATGACTGGTGTAGGGTGTAAGGTTATAGTCGCTGCTCCTGTTCCTACTCACAGGGAGGAGCTGATGGATTCAGGCCTGAGACTCGGGCTTTGCGCCTTTGCGATGGGGACAATCAGGATCTGCTGTGGTTAGTTTTTTTTTCCAATAAGTGTACTGAGACATGCATTTAATTACAAAGACCTCACTTTGTTATCCAGGCAAAGAGAAGTAGCACGCGTTCACCGGTGGGGCCTCTGGACACCACAGCTAGCTTCCATTCTTTCCTAGGTCATGGCCATCTTGCCATCACATTGCAGCTACTTCCCCTGGCACAATACTGGTGGCTGCTTGTCCCTCATCCTCTCTCACATCACATACCGTATTTTCCGGCGCATAAGATGACTTTTTAACCCAAGAAAATCTTTCAAAAGTCAGAGGTTGTCTTATACACCAGGGTGTCATCTTATAGGGTGAATATATCTCAAACTCTATATTTTAACTGGAAAAGTTGGGGGTCGTCTTATATGTCCAGTCATCTTATACGTCGGAAAATACGGTACTCCTCTCCGCAGACTTGAACTTTTCTCTGAACCTTGGCACCCTCCCTGGTCCCTTGGGGAAAGCCAAGTCACTTCTCCTTCATGTATTGGACCTTCTCATCCTCGTTCCCACAGCAGTTGATAAATATGGACAGAGAACCTACAGCGGGATACACACAAATAAATAAGGAAAGTTCTACAATGAACTATGCTCCCTGCTTCCCAGCTAACCCACTGCCAGGGATGGAAATGCAGCCGCAATATGACATTTTGGGATTCAAACGACTGGGCAACTCTTGTCCATTCTAGGAGAGACTTAGAGAAATAGGTTTGGGATTGTGGTGTAACTACCTGTTTTCCTTATTTGGAGTGACTCTTTTGTATTCTAATATTTTAGGACTGATATTTATCAATATCTCAAATGCTACTACTATACTGTAGGATTGCTACCTCTTCAGCACTAACACCATTCATTAAATCATGTAGGTTGTCAGGTAAAGTACAACAGAAAAGAGTCCTCTCACTCTATTATGCGGAATGAATTTATTTCCTTTCTGTCTCCACCTCCCCTGGCTGGAGTACACCTAGTTGTTACTTTGATAACTGAAAGCATCATTAATGTGATAAACCGAAGAGCCAGCTGTCTTGGGTCAACACCCTCAGCAACACTAGGAACTTGGAAGAGCTTTGACATTGCAGTTTCCCTTTACATCCTCTCAGCTAACATTCTTCGGTAGAGAGACCCGCAGCCTGTAAAAGTGGGAGGAGATGGCATTAAAAATAGACCGTCTATCCAAGTTCCTCATCTAGACCAACTTTGAACTGGACGGCGAACCTGGACAGAGTGTCTATTTTGAAATATCGTTCCCTCCCACGTTCTTTTCCAACCTGGCAGAGTTCTGCTCCCCTATCGATTTTTATAGTCTCGAGAAACGATAGAACTATCTGTAAGACAACTTCAATAACTGTGAGAGTGAGGTCCGGCTTCAGAAAACAGAAAATCTGACAGGGAAGAGGATCCGCTCCAAAGAACCAAGGTTTTGAAGGAAGACAAGCATAGCCTGTAATAGGGTGCTTTGGCCACAGTGAAAGCAAAGGTGAATGTGGATCTTGGGGCTGTATTTGCCCCTATCTTTCAAAACTGCTAGAGGAGCAAGTGAGATGGCAATTGTGAGCCTTCCAGCACAGTGTCCTAAATAATACACATCTAATAAGCGGTGCCAATTTTAATAAAGTTGTTGGAATGCGCAGCCCAGACAGGTGGAATAATAAAATGATACAGAAAGCTCAGTGAGCTTGGAGGAGAGAGAAGGGGTGACTTCAGGTAGCCGGTGGCTCAAGGGTGACTCCACAATGGGAGAGAGCTGTATATAGTCACAAAGAATGAACTAAGCACAGAGAACTTAGGTTCACACAAAATCGAATGTAGGTCTCTCTGCCACCTTTTTTTGGGGGGTGGGGAGCAGGGGGGTGGTTTTCAATGCAAAAACAAGGGAGGCCTAGGAAACAAGGGCCCTTTATCAGGTTAATGGCAGTCAGAATGGCCCCTTCCCCCAAAATAAGATGGCAGAGATGAAAAAAATGAAAAAGCAGAAAATACAAAACTGACCGTTAATTTGTTGTGAGGTAGAGGAAAGAGACACCTTTCAAGTCCAGAAGTCTGAGAATGTGACAAAATGTTAAACAGAAATGATTAATCAGTGTTGGAGTTGATATTAGCTTTAAATCACATAAGTTACCTTGGTTCTATGTCATTTATAACTTGAAAAACAAACTGCCCTATCACTGCCCATCTGGAAATAAGATTACTGATGCTTAACATGCTTCAGGGCATATTCAGAATTAAAAAAAAAATGAATAAGTACTTTAAAAATTTTTAAAGAACAAAAATATTTCAGCACACCATCTTAAAACTACATAACGTGGCATCTATAATACCGATTTGCACTGATGACAATGAAACTTTGTCACGTGTTAATTCTACTTACTAGCCGTCACTCTGCAGTATTTTGTGAAGCAAGGTCTGTATTTAACAGCACTAATGATATGCCAAAACAGCAGTGTGGGGAGGGAGGACACCAGGGAGAACCCCAAAACAAATGCGCCCATCTGGAGGAGGTATTGCTCCATGTGACAGAGAAAATTAAATCTTCATGCCTCTGAAGGGCGTAAGAATAAGCCCAAGTTGAAGGTGGCATTGATCTCAATCACTGTTTATTTGTGGGTGTTTAGACATATTACATGCAGGATATGTTTCCATTATTGTTGTTTTGAATAAAACACACAGCATTTCATTACAAGAAAACCGGGGAAACAATTTTCTCAGTGGCAGAACTCCAGCAACAAAGGGAAAAATAATCTACAAAACCATAGTTCAGTCAAACTGCTCAGCCCTATCTTCCCTTCAAGGGGATGGGGGAAGGAAATCAAGAACATAATTGATTCCCTCAAATGTTTTTAAGGACAAATTTTCTACCTTATTATACATTTTCTGTTTTAAAAATCATCTGTGATGCATTAACCATGATTAAGATATGTCTGCAATGAGTTTCAGCAAGCAAGTGGTTAACATTCGTCATGACCTTTCAAAATAAAATTGAATTCTACTTTACCTGAAAACTTTTTATTGAAATATTACTTTTTCTTATGTATACAGCCTGAAACTTACTTAGGGCACTATTTATTATTTGGACACGTTTAGTACCACACACACACACACACACACACACACGCACCATACGCGCACACTCATCCTATACACACACAAAGCATCGCCTTAAAACAAGTGAGAAATTCTCTCTTGGGAAGCTCAAAACTGTATTAAAATGATAAAGAGAAAGTCTTCACTTTTCCTTCATTAACTGAGGTAGACAGGAGTGATGTACACAGACTACAAAAAAAATTAAAATTAAAAATTAAAAACTCACAACCAGGTTCCAGCATGCTCCTGGTGATAATAATCATCTGTGCTTTCTCCACCCCACAAAGTTTGTTCATTTTCACGAGGACATTATAAGCTGTGATTGAAAAAAAAAATTGTACCCAGAGGCCCTTCCAATTATCCACACAGGTAGCCTTACTCATCTGGGACCACCAACAGGTATGGGTCAGGATTTAAGGATTCAAAATAATCATTGCAAAAAAAAAAGCACTTGCATGCATAATTTCTCTTTTCTATTCTATTCCCCCATGTGGGAAAGCAGAGAGAAAGGAAGCAGAAATTTAGTGTTTCAAAGGCATTGGTAAGTCAGCAGGGAATAAAATTCAGGCTTGTCCATTGCTTCCTGTAGGCGGTACACAGATTCTGACAGTCACACCCCAGATACCTCTGCCAGAGCAGTAATATGTCACCTGCTATAAATATTCACACTTTGAGAATTCTGGGCCCCCCACTACAAGCCAGAAGGTAATCTATTTTAATAGTTCACATGCATATTTAGATGGGGACAATGGATGTGGTCAGGAAGAGAAACAAACATCACTTTGACTTTGCTCTCGATGTTCAAATCCATGAAAGAATCCAAATTAATTTTTGAGAGAGAAAATCATGTAGGAAATAAAGAAAGACTTTTCTAATGATTTCTCTTAAAACATCAAAAATCAAAAATGAAAACCCAAAATATGAATAGTTTCTGCTCTGAAACTACCACCATCCTATCTGGGAGGCAGTCCGAATGGCAAGACAAGTCCAGAGCTAGGGTTTTTGGGTCAAAAGTCCCCATCTGGACTGCACGGGTCCCAGCCGCACTCCCCTTAGGTGCATGGTGTTGGGCAAAATGATCCTTCATTGAGCTCAGGATGGAAATCCATCAACAGAGAAAATGATGAGAACCCACTGGTACGGTGGTTAGTTGCTGCAAGGAGATGCTCTCTCCAAAGCTCAGCACAGAGCCAGTGTTCCATAGATCACATAGATTCCGTGATGTCAGGCAAGCTTTCCCCAAAGGCCCTCAGAAAATATCTTCCCTTTGGATATGCAAATCCCAGGATCTGATGGAAATGGTCTGTTGAACAGTGCACTATATACCCCAGTATGGTGGTCATTCCCATTTGTTTGGCTACTCTGCTCATTTTTGAGTGCCTCTTTCATGCTATTGTGAAATATTTTGAACATCATGCCAGCTGTTTGGAGAAGACACATGGGCTTGGTATGACTTCAACCAAGGTTAGTTTGGATGCTGTAGAGTTCGCCAATCAAAAAGGAGGCAAGGGCATTTCATGCAGATTTTGCAATGATCCCTGGGGCTATGACCTCCCAATTCCAAGTGTCATGTGAAAATAAGCTAGCTTACCTGTGTTCACTCCCTTGATCAGTTCTCTACTCTTCTCCACCCTGTTCTGGTTGCTAACAAATTCAGCTCTAGAGACAGCCTCACTGCCCTGTAGAATGCTATTGGCTTCAGCCAATGGGGGACACAGCAAGAGTGCAGTGGGCCAGTGAAGGGGTTCTGCTCCCCATTTTATCTTCTTCCCTGGCTCCCTCTGTTCCTCGGAGGGGCCATGGTCCTGTGGTGGCTGCATTCTTCTGCCACACCCCTGCTACCAGCCCCTCCTTCACAGCTCCTATCCCCTTTGGCCCGGGGTGGCAATGGCTACCCCCCAATTGCATTCCTTATTGACTCCCTGAACCCTGCCGAAACCTTCAGGCACAGTTCCTTTATTGACCTCTTCATCGAAACCTTTTGCAGTGTGCCATCTGTTTCTACTGGGCCCCTGCCGGGTGTAATGACTCTAAAAAGCATTCGAGGCAGTGGTGATGTTGGTGGAGATCACACAGAGAGGCAGGTCAGAGAGGGTTGGACGGATCCGATGACCATTAAGGCTTGTAGAAATGGAGAGAGTGAGCCAGGCAGCTCCCGGGGAGAATCATATTCTCGTTGTAGTGAACAGCAAGTTCAAAAATAGAGGCCTATTGGACATTTTCAAGGCAGGCACAGAGGCGAGGGTGGCTGGAACAGAGTGAAGGGGACAATGGCCCTTGGCTTTGAGATGGCCTAAAAGCCTGGGCTGGAATGAGGTCATCCAGGTGGTGAGTATATAGAGAGAAAACTGGGGGGGCCCAGACAAGATCTGTGGAGGCCAAGGGAATGGACCAATAACCAGCAAAGGGTACTGAGAAGGAGAAACCAGGGCGGCATGGGAACAAGAAAGAATGATACCTCAAATGTCAATTGAAGAAAGAGTCTTAACCAGCATAGGACTGGGTCAGTCACATGAAAACATACTCCTGGATTTAGCCATTGGGTCTGTGGTTAACCTCGCCAAGGGCTTCTTGGGATGAAGTGGTTAGAAGCCACGTCTAACTGAAGTGGTTTCAACAGAAAACAAAGGAAAGACTAGAGGTCGATGCTTTCGGGAATAAATTAAACAAGAACAAAACCCGAAAAGCTGGTCTAATATCATGCCAATGATTTCTGCGTCTTGCTGTCAAACCCCCAGAGAGAGCATGGGATGGAAGCGTAAATGCCCCATGACTCAGACAACTGAGCTGGTGAGTGATGTGCCGGGGGAAGCTGTGGATAGGAATGGTGAGTTTAATCGATATATTAACTATTATCAGAGGCATGTCCTTATCCCAGAAAGTTCACACATTCGATTCGACCTAAACAATGTCTCTTCTTGTAAGAAACTTCATGCGAACACACACACACACACACACACACACACACACACACACACACACACACGCACACCCGCTCCTGTGCCCGCCACCAGACTTGGATTTACTCGTATGCAATAGGTTGTCACGCTGTATATGAGATTCAAACCAAATCCGATTTTGAAACCGCCCGGCAAACCAATGAGGCTTTACTAGGTTGGAATCGTAGTTACAACTTGATTGTACCTGTTTCCCCGGAGAAGGAATTGAAAAGAATCATATTTGTTAATCCTCCTACAAGGACTTCCCTGGTGTCTTTATCCCTTCTTAAAAACAGCGCAGACTGCTCTCCAGGTAGAGGAAATCAGATTGCATGTAAACACTCCATCCTGTACGTGTACTCTTGTGATGCGAGCAGGAGAGTGTGTGAAGCCTGCAGCAGGTGGGGGGGTGGAGGGGGGGAGGCAGGAACAGAGGGGGCATGAGGACTGACAGCTCCGAAGGAGGGTGGGTCTGCCGTGTCCTGCTGCGTATCCTCATACTTCCCTCGGTGATAGATGCTCTCGTCTGCCCAGGGCTGTGCTAAGCATCAGCTCCATATCAATCACTTGGCCAGGCTATTCTTCCAGGGAGTCCCTTCCTCCTAACCCAGGAAGCCTCAAAAACATTCCACATGACCTTTAACCCCGCTGATCCCCTTTTATTTCATGGCACTGAGAGGAAGGGCCAAAGAGGGGAGGGATAGGAATCCTAATGGGATTTTCTTTTTGGAAAAAATACCATATATATATATATTTTTTTTTTTTTGTAGAAAGGATAACATTTCCTTCATGACAATGCAACTACGGGCAAGTAAGTGAAATGTTCAATTGGCATAGCTGCTAATATTGCTGGGGTGCTATGGCCTATGAGCTGGGCTAAGTGTGTTCCATGAGGTCTCAAACCTCTAAATGGCATAGTGAGGACAGGTGGACTGACTACCCTTTAGATTTCACAGGGAGGGAAGAGGAGGCTCAAGGACTGAATGTGACTCTCGGGGCAGGAGGCCACGTGCAAATGGAAGAGTTGGGATGGGAACACAAGAAGTCTGACCCCAGTGTCTGCAAAATATAACATCGGGGTGATCCCAGCTTCCCTTGGATGGGTATTTAGGATGAAGCATGGCCCGGGGATGGATTTTATTTTCATGTTTTTCTTTCCCAAACGACAATGATCCCATTTCACAGATGAGAACATCGAAGAGTGAAGGGTTGGCATAGAGTGTCCTGGCTCACACTGCCACCAAGGGAGCAGACTGCAACTTAAACCCAATTCTTCTGCCTCCTAAGAAAGCACTGCACCCCCTGACACAGACGCTTCCCTTCCAAAGTTTAATTTCTTTGTTATAATGAACCATAGGCACTGTTTTCCAACATGAACACACGCTGGTAGCACACTTTCCATGGTCAAGGCCGTGCGTGAGCTGCTGCAATTGAACGCAAAGAAGAACTGTCCCTTCCATCAGTAACCTTAACGCTGGGAAAACAAAGCCCAAAAGCTCATACAAATTTAAGGTTTGATTCTGTTAAATGGAATTCAAAACATGTTCTGCGCATGTCAGAAGGAAGCATGTGGCTCCTTGAATGGAGAGAAAAATTCCTAGGATGCAGCCATCTCTGGAGGCTTGCGGAGCCACTAAAGTTCTGGAATGAAGCTTCCGTGGTTCTAAAAAAAGAGGTGGACTTTGGGGGAAGGAAATGATACGAACAGAAGATGAGGAAAGCCGCGTGTACAATTGAGGGAGAGACAGCTGGCAAACACAGTGGGACGTGGAGGAGCGCTTGAATGCAGGTACAGAATACATGGAGAGATGTTGGACCTCGAGCGAGACATGATAGCAAACACGGCTTGAAGAAGACACATTTCAATTGTAGATAAATATCAACAATGCAACCGTATGCCCAGAAAGAGAATGAAGCTACCACTGCCTAGAGCAGTGGTTCTCAACCTTCCTAATGCCACGTCCCTTTAATGCAACGAAAATAATTTTATGGTTGGGGGTCACCACAACATGAAGAACTGCATTAAAGGGACGTGGCATTAGGAAGGTTGAGAACCACTGGCCTGGAGGGTTTCCATGCAGATTTTTCGGAAGACCTACCTGGCATCCCTGGTCAGCTGGCACCTGCTTACACGGGAAAAGGGCAGATCCGTGTTCCCTGGATAAAGGCTGCTTCAGGCTGTTCTGACGAGTAAGTGCCCGAAGCAGCCATGTGCTTAGCTGCCCTTCCTTTATGAGAACTATTTTTTTCCTCACTCTACTCAAGGTGTGGCTCTAAAATGGTAATTCTTAACCTGTGGGAGTAGGCACACCTCGCAGTCACGTGATCTTGTCATCCCCCTGCTGCTCCTTGGAAGAGGGATGTCCATTCATTCAGTCAGTCAATGGCTGTTTGCTGAAGAACCACAAAGTGCCAGGCCTGGTGACAGGTTTGGAGAAGCAAAAATAAACTGCCTCCCTCTTTAAAAGCTCTCAGTCTGCCCCAGACAGACAGGTCTGAGTGGGCACAGTATGTGGCTGAAGTGCTGTAACTGTGCCACACACAGAGTGCTTGGTGCTCACATATCAGAAAGCCTTCATCTGCCTGGTGCATGCTGGCATGACTTCGAGAGAGAGAGACATTTTTCAAATTGTTGACACTGTTAGAGATGTCCCCCCATTTTCCCTATTGACCCCCTCTATCCTGCTCGCATCCCCTCCCCAGGCCTTCATACACTATTGTCTGTGTCCATGGATTATGCTTATAAATTCTTCACTTAATCTCTTCCTGCTCCACTTCCCACTTCCCTCTGAGATTTGTCAGTCTGTCTCTGGGTTTTGTTCATTTTATTCTGTTCATTAGATTCCACATAAAAGTGAGATCATGTGATACTTGTCTTTGTCTGACTGGCTTATTTCCTTCAGCATAATACTCTCCACATCCCTCCATGCTGTCTCAAAGGGCAATAAGTCCTTCTTTATTGACAGCTGCAGAGTATTCCATGGTATAAAGGACCACAGCTTTTTTATCCACTCATCTACTGGTGGGCACTTAAGAAATGTTTAAGTTGAGCTATGAAGAATAAGTAGCATTCTCCAGGTGACTAAAAAGGGAACAGATACTCCTAACAGAGGTGAAGAATGTCCAAATGCTTGAGCATGTGTGTAACTATCCGAAAAAGTGATCCAGAGCCAAGGTTAGGACTGGGGAGGGTTTGAGAGGGGCTGGATATAGCACAGTGTTTTAACTTGATCAGTTATTTCATGTGTACTTCAGAAACAACCACAGATGAAGAACTAAGGAGTAAATGGATAAGAACTGACCAGAAGAAAATCCAAGCCCAACTTAAATATATCATTAGAAAGGCAATCTAATGTTACTTTGTGAATTTCTCCATAGTCCTAGGTAACTGAAGAGACCATTGTTTGTCAGAATTTGGAGGTAGAACTTAATGATCCCAAAAAATTGCCTTTGTATTTTTTGTCTCTCAGTCAATAACACCAGATAAAGAGTTGCTATTAACCTCCCTAGATGTTCACTCTGACAATGTGTGGGCCAAGCATTTTTCTGCGAGTGTCATCCAGGTGGCTGTGGTTTGAAAGGGAAGAAATGAGGTAGAAGGTTTGGTCTTGCCCATTGTAGAAATTTTAGGCCAAATCCAAGACCCGCCTTTGATGAATCTGAATCTGGACCCTGGGACACAACCTTAAACACCGTCTTTGCTGATCCTAGTCTCAGAGGACTTGCCAAGCTGGGTTTGAAATGACTAAAAATACCCTCTCTCTGGCTTTGAACCCCTGTACCATGCACGTCCAAAAGATGTAAAATTATCAGAGAGGAATGTCATAACATTATTAAGAACAAGCAACTTCTCTATTCACCAGTAAAAATCAAGTGAGGTTCAGACAATTTATTCAGAATTTTGTAGCAAGCAAATTGACAGAGGCAGTCCAGAATTCCGGTGATTGACCTGTAGCACAATGCCATTCCCATCACCTCAAGAAAATTTCCAAATTCTCCCGAATTATTAGAATGTGTTCCTCCCTTAAATAGTATTTACACATGCCCAAACCTTCTGCATGGCCATATTCCATTTCTTATTAACCATGTGGTTATTCACTCACCTTATTATCATCACTAACATCATAAGAAAAATAATGCCGTGCCCAGCATAAGGCTTCCAAGCATTGGGTTCACCAAACCTATCACTGACCTCAATTTGGCATCTCGGTCTTGTGGAAGAGACAGTGAATGCTCATTTGTATCCATGCTCTTTCTTCTTCATGGTCACCCTGCCAGACCACGGGCTCTGCCTCCCTTGAAGTTCATGTCAGAGGCCTGATCAGTGGCCCCTGAAGGGAAATGAGGCCCACCATTTTTCAAGCTGAATAAATGAAGGAAAGCTTCCCAGTTATAATCCTCACTCCTTCTTCCAGCCCCACCTGCAGAATAAAGACCCCAACAACCTAGAGAGGGTTGAGGCCACAATACAGAGGGGTCTGGGTCTCATCCCCCTGCTCCCCCAAATTCCCTGCTCCTGCAGACCTGCATTGCACTGCATGATATGAGCAAGACATAAACTCTTATGGTGGTAAAGCACTGAGATTTGGAGGTAATTTATTACAGCTGTTAGCTTACCCTGAGTAATACAATTCTTCATTATAAGAAGCTAATAGCTACAAAGAACTAATATTCAATAACAGATTCCAAAAGAGCATACATTGTAAAGAGATTTTAATAAGCTATTTCATATTGCTGACTCTGAGAATACGTTTGGGGAGGGGCGGAAACCACAATGCTACCCTTTCAAATAAAAACATAATCATGAGATTTTTATGATCAATCAAATTTTCCTACTATAGAAATCCTTAGGTCATGATAGATAAATTCTATGAAGCACACATTGTAATATAAGATTGGTATCAGATACTCAGGCATTCTAATAATCAAAGCAAGGATGGACAAATCTAATTTAAGTTCGTCCTGCTGAGTCATTCGAGATACCTATCTTCCCCAAATGAACATAATCCATTAGCATCAAAATAACAAAGTTCCCCTAAACGCAGACGGGCTGGGCTCTGTTCATGACTTTTATCAGCGTGACATGTGGTTAATATTCATTTATCAAACAGTAAGGGCATTGTTTGGTACTCAAATAATTATCAGTTAATGAAGCTTTAAAAAGAAAGAGTCTCATATCTTGATTGAATTATTCTTTCTCCGGTGCTTACCCTCATATTTCAAAATACTTAAAAATGTTCCAGTAGTAAATGAGGTCACCTTATGTATGCTCAAAAGCAATAGGATATTTCAGCCTCAGAGCACAATAGTAAGAATGTCAGAGCACATTCATTCAATTCCAAAAACAGGTCTAATGTTTCCTACTTGGCTACATGCCTTTTACAGTTGCATCGCTGGTGAACACAGATAATCTCTAATGTCCTTTTATCATCAAAAGGGAAGTCCCAACAATTCCATTTGATAGAAGATGAAGGGTCTGAGAGGTAAAGAAGCTCATCTGAAGCCACCCAAGAGTATAGTCCTTGATGGATAAAGACTTCTAAAAATCTCATATTGTTGGCTGCTTGTCTCATTGCCTTTAAAATGTTTAGATTTAATTTTTTAAATATATTTGTAGTGATTTTTCATAGAGAGGAAGGGAGAGGGATAGAAAGTTGGAAACATCCATGAGAGAGAGACATCGATCAGCCGCCTCCTACATGCCCCACACTGGAGATGTGCCCGCAACCAAGGTACATGCCCCCGACCGGAATCGAACCTGGGATCTTTCAGTCCACAGGCCGACGCTCTCTCCACTGAGCCAAACCAGTTTCAGCTTAATTTAATTTTTTAATTGATTTTAGAGAGGCAGGGAGAGGGAGAAAGATAGAAACATCAATAAGGAGAGAAAATCATTGTTTGGCTGCCTCCCATATGCTCCCTTGCCCTCCTGCCCCCCCCCCAAAACTGGGTATCAAGCCTGCAACCAAGGCAGGTGCCCTGAGTGGGAGTCAAACTATGATCTTCTAGTTCATGGGTCAATGCTCAACCACTTAGGCACACCAGCTGGGGCCGGTACCTTTTTATTCCCACCCTGCCCCGTTCCGAACTGAGATGACAGAGGTCCTCAGGAATACTTTACAGGCTAGGACACACAGTCTCCTGATTTGGAGGAAACAAAGAAAAAAAAAGGATTATTTACTTCTCTAGCACTCTCAATGCAATTGCACGCGCGCACCAGAATGAAGGACATTGGATGCACAATAGCCGTTCCCAGCAGGTGGAAGGCTCAAAGGGGCGGGAGTGATATGAGCATCCAGCTCGCCGAGGATTCAGAGGCTGCACCTTCGTCTCATCTCTCTTTCCCTCCAGGTATCCAGAGGAGTTGGCTAGGGAAGCTGTGTCTACTGAAACCTTCAAAATCGCTTTGTTTTGCCTCATTATAGATTCGGTCAAATACTCCAGAGACAGGTGGCGTGCTGGGAAGCAGCCGCTTTCTGGAATGAATGAAATAGCCAAATCTTCCCCATAATGTAGTCGGGAGCATCAGTAGCATAGCCTGTGGTTACCATAATCAGAAAGCTCCAGGGAAACGCTGTTTGAAAAGACCTCTCCCGTCATTGATGCCCGTGTCAAAGCCCAGTGCAGAGGCAGGTAACGCATAGAATGGAAAAGCCCAGGTAATTCACAAGTGTATTATCTTTTCTTCCTCCATTATCATGATTCACAACTTTCCTCTTTCCAGAAGAATTTGTTCTGTTTTTACTTATTTTATTTCTTTTTAATTTTTTTAATGTGTTTTTAGTAATTTCAGAGAGGGAGAGGGAGACAGAACCATCAATAGAGAGAACCATTCATTGGCCACGTCTTGCACACACCCCTACTGGGGAATTGAGCCTGCAAACCTAGGCCTGTCCCCTGATTGGAAATCAAACCCGGGACCCTTCAGTCCTTGGGCCAACACTCTATCTGGTGAGCCAAATTAGCTAGCGCCAGAAGAAGTTGTTTTGAGCATGCCCATTTCCAGTATGATTGTATATCGTATCTGAGAGGGGTGCCTATTCATATTTAGAAGGGCCACTCCGAAGTCAAGATTGGTTCAGCTTGGTGGTTCCACTGAATCAAGCGAGACCTTTTTTTTTTTTTTCAAATCAAATGTGGGCACCTCTTCCCTTGAAACTCCCCCAAACATGTATCCACGACAAGGGTTTCATTTGCACATCGCTCATTAACATTTGCAGTTAATGAGCCAGTATTAGCTCATTAGCTGCAAACGCTTCACCTTCGCTACTATTTTTAAAAGCCATGCTGGTCCACAGACTGCAATACTGCCTTGGCAAGATAGAGCTGAAACCTGTCTTTCCTCTGCCATGCACTCTGCTTTCTTTAAGATGCACTTGGTCATGAGTGTCAGGCTTCTAGAAATAAACAAACAAACAAACAACTCCACTTGCTTAGGGTTTCCTCCCCCAATCCCAGGGAAATGCTTCTCATGAAGGAGTCAGTGGGGCTTTGGAGAGGTACAGAGACTCTCTATTTAAAATTCCAAAGGGTACTCAGGCTCTTTCTCCCGCTCTTGCAAGATTGACCATATGTGAAATTTGAATGTAGATCACAGTGTTTCTACTTAACAAGATTAAGGTGTGATTACATCGGTTATTTCATAATTTCGTACTTTCTCCATTAGGGGAAGGCAGTATTTAAAATCCCTCTCAGTCGTTCTGAATCACATGCTGAAGTGGAAGATAACCCTGGCCATCCTACTTTGCCAACCACTTCACTTCTTTTGTTTATATTTTCTTGTCTGTTATTTCTCAAAATATGTCTCTCTCCTACCTTCTCCACAATAGTTCAAATTATCAGCCCCCTTACTTTCTTTACTTTCTACTTTCTAAGCATGGATTTTTTAAAATATTTTTTATTGATTTTTTACAGAGAGGAAGGGAGAGAGATAGAAAGTCAGAAACATCGATGAGAGAGAGAGACATCGATCAGCCACCTCCTGCACACCCCACAGTGGAGATGTGCCGCAAGCAAGGTACATGCCCCCAACTGGAATGGAACCTGGGACCTTTCAGTCCGCAAGCCGACGCTCTATCCACTGAGCCAAACCGGTCTTGGCTCTAAGTATAGATTTTTAAGATAAAGCTGTCCAATATTGACAGAGAGAGAGAGAGGCCATAACACTTAAAAAAACAAAACACTCCTATAACAGTCTTAATTTGCAGATAGATATTCTGTTTACAGTGATACCTTGAGATACGAGTTTAATTTGTTCCATAACCTTGAGGCGTGGGAAACTATGAGACACTCAAGTCGTGGTAAACTGGTGGGTCGTGTGCAGCCGGTCAATCTGTGCGATTACTTGTATCTCAAATGTTGCTGTTATTTCAAAGCAAAAATCGCTCGCTCGATGGCTCGTATCTCAAAAATCTCGTATGTTAGGGCACTCGTATCTCGAGGTATACCTACTTTCTAAGGAGGGGCAAGGCCTAAGATACCTGTTTAATTGAAAGGAGTAATTCACAGCCAAACTGGTGGCAGATGCTGCATACCATATCAGTTTCTTGGAGAGCCACATGCATATTTGCATATTATAGTCCCTTGCATGTCCTGTGGTAAAAAAATTATGTTCACTTTTCTTTAAAGAATTGTGTCATATCCACAATTTATTTGAACATAGGCCTTTATTTTTTTTTTACTCTTAGGACATCCATTAAGATTTATCGGACACTGGTGTTCAAGGACCACAGTTTGGAAAATCCAATTAAAGTTGGAAGCATATTGGTTTGAGGGTTCAAATCTCTAGCTTTGATACTTACTGGCTGTGTGGCTTTGGACAAGATAATTAACCTCTCTGAGTTTCGTTTCAATTTTACATTCTAACCATGAGCATCTGTGGTGTTCCAGACCCTGGGCTAACTAGGCACAGAGAACCCTGTGGTAAAACAAAACAGACATACCACACCTTCAGGTAGAACAGCTAAACGTTAAACAAGTACATGTATCTTTGGGTTATTGACAAGTGCCAGGAAGGAGAAAGAGTAAGTGGAGGAGAGAATGACAGGGAAAAGTTAATACAGATCGAGTAGGCAGGGGCGTTCTCTGAGGAAGTGACAATTCAGCTCCTGAAAGACATGCGCCATCCAGCTAAGCAAATGGTAGCAGTGATGGAAAATGTTCCAGACGCAGGAAAAGGCAAATGAAAAGATCCCAAGACCAGTTGTGCATGCTCTCTATTTTTAAGAGAGAAAATATGAAACTTAAAAATTCGGAAGCTACAGCCTCCTAACCTTATTGGGCTTGCTTGTATCGGAGGAGCAGCAAGGACCCTGTGCCTGGAGCACAGCAACCCTGTTGGGGACAGGTGAGAGCAATGAAATACACAGGTGTCAGCCCTCCGCCTGTTGACCCACACTCACATGAAGGAATCTGGGTTTTACTCTAAGTCAGTGGTTCTCAACCTTTCTAATGCCGCGACCCTTTAATTCAGTTCCTCATGTTGTGGTGAACCCCAACCATAAAGTTATTTTCATTGCTACTTCATAACTGTAATTTGTAATTTTGCTACTGCTATGAATCATAATGTAAGTATCTGTGTTTTTCTGATGGTCTCAGGCGACCCTGCTAGCATTTCTCCCCCTGTGGGTCATATATATATATATATATATATATATATATATATATATATATACACACACACACACACACACACACACATACATATATATACACACATATATATATATATACACACACACATATATATATATACACACGTGTGTGTGTGTGTGTGTATTTCATAGAGGGTAAAGGAGAGGGAGAGAGAGAAATGTCAATGATGAGAGAAAATCACACTGATCAGCTGCCTCCTGCACATACCCTACTGGGGATTGAGCCGGAAACTCGGGCATGTTCCCTGACCAGAATCAAACTGTGACCTCCTGGTTCATAGGCCAACCCTCAACCACTGAGCTACACCAGTTGGGCTGATTTAAGTTTTTTAAAGATTGCACATGGACACAAGGAGAGTAGTTAGAAGGTGGTAAGGAAGGACTTCAGTTTGCTCATCTACAATCCTAGGGCATTAACTCTTAACTCATATTGTTGTATGAAAGTATTCAAACCTGTATAAGATCCTGGAACTGAAAAGATGCTAACATAGAACTCACTGCTCCCAGTATCTCTTGAGACATGGAACCCAACCCACGTAGGGATGTCCATCCATTGACATTGACCTCTCCCCTCCCCGCCTTGCCTGGTCCACTTGACTTTCTCAATTACAAACTCTTGAGTCTGTTTGCATCTCAAAGGAGCCGCAGTGAATATTGGCAGAGAACGCTTTCAGGCTCTACCTTCCCTCTCCATTGAAGGGTGAAGTGTGCATGCCCCCAGCCTGTCCTTAGGAATTCAGAACCCATCATTCAGGGGTGTCAGAACAGCCAAGTAAGGGTTCAGATGTGCTTGCCTATCCAAGCAGACTGGAAAGGCCCTGGGGGTAGAGGAGGGAGTGATGCGGAGGCAGGACCAGAAACTAACTGAATAATGACTAACCACTTCCTAGAAAGAAGATCCCTGGCCATTGAGACACTTGGCCTTTTTAAAAGTTGAGATCCTGCTTTAAAAACAAAGAAGCCACCCAGTATGGGAAATAAGAGATACAGGGAGAAATTGTGCATTAAAGAGACTTAAAAATAGCCCCAGACAGGTAAGTTTCAAACATGATATGGAGAAATGGATCCCGGGTGAGAAAGGGAAGCAAGAAAGTGGAACCATAAAATCCGATTAGTGATTACATTTTGATGGATGGCAGGGTTTAAAAAAAAAAAACTTGTGGTGGGATATGACCTCTGTAGGACTCCTGGGCAGGAGTGGGAAGGGGCTGGCCAAATTCTACTTCCCGATCTGAGTGGTTGTAAGTGGGTGCTGCTTTATGATAACTTAGCAGGCTGTACGTTGGTTTGATTCAGTTTTCTTTATCTGTGTTTTCCAAATAAAAGGATTAACAAGAAGAAATTAAGAGCAAAATATATACTGAATTTTAGATGTCAGTTATTTCAGTCAAAGCCATGATACAAATTTTTAAAGTAAAAAAAAAAAATAGAATAGAGGTTGGGGTTCACCAAATGATTTGATTTATGCCTCTATTGGGGGAAAATATTACAAAAGGAGAGTAATGATCGTGTCAGATTTCCTGCCAAATTTTTCTCCTTTCTGATTGTACATCATAAATGACTAATTAAACTGTTGTTTCATTACAGAATTCAATTAATTTATATGTCACTTAGCTGCCCCCATATCTTGATTTTGTAGGACAAAAATATAAATTACACGAGCAACAAGAAGACAGTCCCACTGATAAAACTTTTAAGATAGA
Organism: Lasiurus cinereus; assembly: GCA_011751065.1. Taxonomy (NCBI): domain Eukaryota; kingdom Metazoa; phylum Chordata; class Mammalia; order Chiroptera; family Vespertilionidae; genus Lasiurus; species Lasiurus cinereus. The sequence goes on from JAAGEH010000434.1 coordinate 4,190,550, forward strand.
TTATAAAAATTCTTATCTCCAAAACAAACTAGACAATTAATTTTGTAACTCATTTTAATTTCTAAGTAGTAATTCTCCAATATCGTCTCTGGGCTTTAATATGGTAATAAACAATTAACAACTACAGGTTGTCACGTTCACATAGATATCAAAATATTTTCCTCCCTAAACTGCCTTTTTTTTTCATCCCAGACCTCAGGAGGCACCTTGCAAGCCTAAAAGTCCCTAGTGACTGTCAAAGACCCTCTGCTTGTGCCAAGTTTCCAGGGTCTCTTATTATGACATCTGTGGCTATTTGAGCACACATTCTCTTCATGCCCTCATGAGATTATATGGTAGCAATTGGGATGCTTCCTGTTTAAGTACTCTGGAAAAAAAAAGTAAATCATTCCCTGGTGAGCAGGAGAGGAGCCCCCTCTAAATGAGGGGTGCATCAATAAGCAAACCACCCTCATTTCACTTTGACATACCCTATCCGGGTACCACGTGGGATCTTTTTGTCTTCAACAAGGAGAGGCTTTTGAAACCTAAACACTGGAGAACAATAGCAGGTGGAAGGCATTCTTTGCACAAAGCAAATGGGACCACGGGGGCCACTACATGAGATATTTTTCCTACTGTAACAGATTGCCAAATTATCACAGCACCGAACGGCATTTGAGCCTACAGAACTTCTTTATTAACTCAGATGCTGGGATATTATGAATCGCACCTGCATGAAAACAAATGGCAATGCTTAGTTCATAAAAAACAAAAAACAAGTGTGCGTTTTCAGAAGTTGGAAATACCACAGTATATGCATCTACAAACAACAGGTCATAGTAATTTACCATTTCCTCTGCCTCACCTTTAGCTTTAATCCCCCTTCAAGTACAACTGTGAATATACAACCTCAATATTTCAGACACCGCGAGGTGTCAAGTCTAGCCATTTGGACTCGAAATTCTCACAGTCCGGACACTTTATGAAGTGTTATTTGATTCTGGATAAAGGCTCGATGGGGCCAGGTGTGTAACAAAAAAATATATAAAATAAAATAAAAAAGCTTATTTTGCTCTCTTTGACTCTCAACAGGTGAGCTACCCGACTGGAATGGCTCATTTGCATGCCAATACCCATAATGCTCCATTGGCTCTCCGCAACCTCCCAGTAGTGTGGGGGCCCACTCTGTGGCATGAAGGAACTTGATCTCTGACTTGCAGATTAAGAAGAGTTTCAAGCTAGGAAAGCAATGACAAATGAAAACCAAAAAAAAACTGTCACAGCTTTCACAGGAAGACTTCATGGGTGACTTTCCATTTTGAAAAACAAAAACAAACAAACAACAACAACAAGAAAAAATCCTTGTGGGGCAAACACTACAGAAAAGATTTGCTCTTTTTTTTTCACCTGTCCTGTGTGGTGGAGGTGACAACGGTGCGATATTTGCAAATCCCATATGCAGCTCAGTGTTTGCAAGGGCAAAAAGCAGGGGAGGAGAACAGCCTTGACCGGACCTCATTGCTCCAATGGCCATCGCATGGAGCCTGAAGCTGAGTGTGGGGGAAAGTATCTGTCCATGGTACTGAAGTAGTGATGGCAGGGGCCCGCAATAAGTCATTTCATTGGAAAAAAATTGCAGGTATGTCCAAAACATGCATATTTCCTCTGCAGCCTCCTTCTCCAGCAATTTATAAATAGATTGTCAGGCAAGTAATAAAGGCGCTTGTTATTTTTATTCCTTAGCAACTAGACAAAAACCCACTTGTCCCATCACTTCATTTGCCCACTAACAAGACATCTGAAAGTCATAAAGCCTAAGTGCTTTGTGATAGCGATACCCAGACAACTCAAGAGCGACCAGGACGCGGTTAGTGGGATGCAGGGCCGCGGGAATCGTTCCGCGGAAAGGAAAGAGGCCGAGGCCAATGCTACTCAGACATATTGTCGTTTTCCCCACACGCTGCATGAACACACGTGTGCAGCCAAGACCTGCCAGCTTCCCCGCGCCTCCTGCATGTCATTCAGGAGTAAAGACACTGAAATGCAAATGAGTGACAGAGTCCAGCTTACAGGGAGCTCCTTGAGTTGGTTTGATTTTTGTTTTTTTTTTTTGTTTTTTTTTGGGGGGGGGTAAATCATTCTTTATTTCAGTACTTAACTGGGGGAACCACACACTGCTTAGGGTACTGGGGAGTAGCTGGAAAGGCACAATTCTGTGAACAGGGACTTAGAGCAACACTTCCTACATCCTGTTGCTCATGATATTGAGCCCAAGAGGCTCTAGGTTCCCCCAAAAAGAGTTCAGGGTGAGTTGAAAAAGTGCTACCACCCCTTCTTGAATTACTACCCCATGCACGTTCAGGCATCTAAGGTCCTGAGAAATCTTGAATCACAGGGTCCTGATTGTTTCATGAACACTCTCAATTTCATTTGACCATGCCACGGGAGGTGGGGGACTTATTATCTTTTTGACACAATATGCCACAGAACATAGTTTGGAGATGTTTGGTCCATAAACCATAACGATCTTTTAAACACATTACCCAGGGCGGGTCCCTGAATAAGCGAACGCTTTGTTCCACTTCTTGCACCAGCCCTCTTGACTGAGCAGAATCTATATACATTTTCGTGAAGTCTTAATCTTGGATGTACAAAATGGACCCTATTCCGCAAAGTATTCTGTTTTTTTGCCACTTCATAAGCAATACCGAAGAAGCATAAGAGCTTACTATCAAGTCGGTTAGGATAGAATTAGGTTCACCTAACAAGACACCATGAAAGATTACAAGGGAATACCCATGACTTTGATGCTTTCACAAGGCAAACAGGATTGGAATTCTTTCCAAAAGTAGCTTCTATCTATTCAGCACTTTCTATGTGGCCAACACCCTTCTAATTACATCTGGATCTGAGGGCAAGTCTACAGATTAGGTTCCAATTTGTGCCCATTTTCCAAATAAAGCAATTCAGGAAACGCAACGCTAAGTAAATTACAAAAGGTCGCCCATCTATTAAGTGACACAATGAAAGAAGATAATAGTGGACTAATCTGAACATGATAATAGATCAAATGACAGTCATTAAAATGCTGCATTCTGATACATCAATGACAGAATCAGATGGTGTCTGTCACACAAAAAAAAATAGAAATAAAAAAATAGAACATTCTTAAATTAAAATACGGAATTTTCTTTAGGATTAAAACACCACAGCAACAAATCCATAATCATGTTCTAACTAGCCGATGCTTTAGTTTAATTTTTTTAAATGTGTGATTTTGATGAAAGAAATATGCGGATCCTTTGTGTTTTGACATGCTTCTGTCCTTCACGTGCCAGATTCATGCCGAATTTGCATAACTCAACAAGGCAACAGAGAGGGATCATCAAGTCTCTATTTACTGCGCGGCTCATGACCCACCCAGGACACTACAAAAGGATACATATTCTCAGCCCATGTAAAATGCTCACGAGATTTTCAATACACTTTTCAAACTCCATCGCTTCAATAAGTGCGATTTTCACCGACGAAACAAAGGCCCTATTCTTCAACACCCGTACACAAGAACGGATCCATTTGCTATCTTTATCATTTAGCTTTAGATCAATTGATTATTGGCAGGCTACGTCTGGTCCGGACATCATAAACAGAAATATTCATCTCCGGAAGAAAATTGGCGTTCAGTCTCATTCTGTGCACAAAGAGAGCGTGCCCTTGTATTTCAGCAGCTGAAAGCAGCCTTTATTGATTTCACGTTGCACTGAATTTGTTACAGTTTCTGCAGAAGATGTGTAAACTCTATTTAGCAATGTTTTTAACTTAAAGGTGAAAACATATAGATTTAAATCCAGGGAAAGGGGAGTATTAGACAATGTGTTGGATTTCTGGCATATCTGATAATTGCATTAATTATGACAGGCGTTGTTTTTTTTAGATTGTTTTACAGATTGGGTGAGAGGATTAAAGACCTTTCATCTTCATTCTTAAAGTCAAACTGATACAAACTTTGATAAATTAAAAACAACAACTATATCACACCTATATGTATGTGTGTGTATGTGTGTGTATATATATATGTGTGTGTACACACACACACACACACACAATATATATATATATATATATATATATTCAAATAATTACAACCCTAAGGTATCCAAGTCATAAACATTCCCGAGAGAAGGTAAACCAGTCTCAGGTAACTAGAACACTTTTTTATCAATACTTTTTCAGAAATGCTTACACATATATCCTTACTATGGGCTATGCTTGAGAAGTTTCCTTTCAGTTAAACACTAGGTAAGAGCTGCAGAATTGTGGGTCGACATTAAAACTGTACCCCTGGTTTGGACCCATAAAACCGAGCACCGATTTCCTTCCCAATTTGACAGGCAAAGAACTCTCTCTCCTAATAGCTTTCACATTACAGTCTTTCATGACATAAATCTCAAGACAAATTTACAAGCAGATCTGGACCGTGTGGGCATGTGTACATACAATTATTCTTATGATGATGATATTTGAAGTCCGGCTATGTATCAGCCAAGCCTATACTCTCCCGTCTCTAAAAGCGAATAAACCTCAGAATAAAATTTCTGCCCCATTTCATGCAAGTCTCCTTGTGGAGGGAAAAATAATAGGGAAACAGGGAGCACAGCACATAAATAAGTAGAAGAAATCACAGCAGCCTGAAAGCATGTACAGAGCCTTGCTTCTCCAATGTGATTATTTCCCCGACAAAAAAGTAGCAAATGTTGTATACAAGTGCGTCTGCCAGTGGCTCCGGATTGAGCCCCGCACACCGCACTGGCTTAACTATTAGGCATCTAAATGGAGCATGCGAAAAAGCCAGAGTGGATGCAATGCCTGGGTGGATGAGGCTCCTTTTCTTTTGACTTGGAGCTGCTGAATGTAAAGAGAGTCAACGGGGATTTATTGACCTCCCACCGAGTGGAAAACCACATATTACCACCGGGTTTTAGGGACATTTTTAAAGAAGAACAGAGCTGGGTTTTTTGTTTTTTTTTTGTCTTTTAGCTGTAAACAAGGAGGGCTCCAAATGGCTACTAAAGGGCATGTGAGGATGGTCATTCTGTGGCAGCTGCAGGAAAGTGCCTTCCCATGCCCCTGTATCGTAACACTACATGCCAGCACGCTGCAGCGATGTCATCAGAAATATACACCTGGTCTTCGCCTTTAGTTCCTGGCGCACCTGAGTTTATGTTAATGGGTGACTCTTGGAAAGTCCTCAAGAATGGGAATGGGGGGGTGGCTGTTTGCCAGAGGAGCCAACCATGGCATCAGTGGGTTGGAACTTGCACCCCCACTCCCAGCCCTCCGCTCAGAGAGGGGCTGGGGACTGAGTGCAATCGCCAAAGGCCAGTGACTTCATCGTCAGAATGGAACCCCCATCAGAACCCCAAACTGCAGGGCCTGAAGGGCTACTGGTTTGGGGAACACGCAAAAGGTGCTGAGAGAAACAGCAGCTCTGCACCCTCTTCCACCCCTTGTTCTGCAAATCTCTCTCGTGTGGGTGCTCTTTAGCTTCAGCCTCCATAATAAACCAGTCAGAGCTGGTAAACCATTTTCCTGGGTCCTGTGAGCTGTTTAGCAAATTATCGATACTGAGGAGGGGGTTGTACAAACCTCCTCATGGATAGCTGGCCAGTCAGAAGTTCAGAAGGCCCCTGAATTGCCATGGGTATCAATTTTATGCAACTGAGCTCTGAATTTGTGCTGAATCCAGGTGGTGAGTGTCAGAATTGAATTATCCATCAGAAGATGCCCAGTTGGTGTCCACAGAGACCTGAAGAACTGCTTTCTATGTAAAATCCACACACTTGATGTCAGAAATGTTGTGTGAGTAAAAAAAAAAAAATTCTTAAGAGTCGAAGAGCATTGTATAGTCAACTAATTCTCTACCTAGCGGTACCCCTCACTTACTCAATGGACACCTTGTTGAAAGAGGATATATTGATAAAATATCCTCCAATAAAAAATAAAATGTTTGAGAAATTCCCCTGCTTTTCATTTTTAATTGATCTCCAGCTGGCAGAGACTTCCTTTATTGTTCTCTGTCTTCCCAATCTGCTTTCTGGGAATAAAAATTTTACTAATATCTAGTAATCCCTAGTGGAGGAGAAGTTTATTGAAATAAACTTCAAATCCATAGTTTTGTAGAATAAGCCAGGAAAAACTCCAAGGACATCTGGGTTGTAGTCCTGGTTTCATCACCTAATATTCTCTCAGTTCCTCTGAAGTGAGTTTTGGGGACGATTACTATCATTCTCCTAAGACTGTTATAAGGATTACATGAAATCATAACCAGGCTCAGCCCATCATTTTCTTATAAATGAAAATTTAATCACACTAGCCTGGCTTATGACATTAAACATAATTCAGAGGAGAAACCAAGATGGCAGTATAGGTAAACACCTAAACTGCTGCCCCTCACAACAATTTCAAAACTACAACTAGAAGTCAAAACGGACATCATTGAGAACCACAGGAAGGCTGGCTGAGTGGAAATTCTACAACTAGAAGGAAAGAGAAAAGCACACTGAGATTCAGAGGAGCTGTAGCAGGCAGATGTACCGAGACAGGCACGTGGAGAGGGCGGGCAACTGAGTGCGTGGCTGGCTTTCTCAAGTGGGAGGGAGAAAATGCTTCCAACTGCACTGAACTTCAGTTCTGGGTGAGACTCTGGGGACCCAGATTCATTCTGGGAGAAACTGGACTGTCTGGCAGCAGGTGGAACTCGAGGGTAGTTTTCTCTCAGAGGTGGTGCAGCGATTACTACAGGACACTGAGACACAGGGGCCTATTAAGGTAGGGCTGAGGGGAAACCAATGCTGACTGCTCTGCCCTGAGACTCCACCCCATCCCAGCTGAGCACAGAGGATTTTTGCAAGTCTTGTCTCATAAAGGTATCTCCAGCACAGAAGTTCTCCCAGTGTAGACACAGCTGATCTTCACAGCCAATTGGCCTGGAGGTCAATTCCTCCCAGTGATACCAACAGCAATCAAGACTTAACTACAACAAGGCTGTGCACACAGTCCACTAAGGGGTGCACCAAGCGTGTCCAACTCAGGTAACTAGGGAGGCTGAGCCACTGAACACTATAGGACACCTAGAACATAAAGCCACTCTATCAACTCAGGGAAGCAGCCAAAGTGCAGAGACAAAGAAACAAGTCACAAATGAAAGAAATAGAGAAAAACTTATGATTGTATATAGAGTTCAAAACCACAGTTATAAGGTTTTTCAAGAATTTTTTTAGAAAAGGCCGATAAATTTAGCGATACCCTCGAGGCTATGAAAAAGGGCCATCTAAAAATTAAGCATACCCTGACTGAAATAAAAAAATATTATACAGAGATCTAACAGCAGGCTAGAGGGTCACAAGAATCAAGTTAAAGATTTGAAATAAAAAGAAGCAGAAAACACTCAACTGGAAAAGAAAAAAGAATCCAAAAATATGAAGATAGTGTAAGTAGCCTCTGGGATAACCTCAAGCATACCAACATCAGAATTATGCGAGTGTGAAAAGAAGAGAGAGAGCAAGATACCAAAAACCTATTTGAAGAAATAATGACCAAAAAGTTCTCTCCATCTGGTGAAAGAAATAGACATATAAGTCCAGGAAGCACAGAGAATCCCAAACAAAAGGAATCTAAAGAGGACCACACCAAGACACATCATAATTAAAATGCAAAGAGCAAAATACAAAGAGAGAATATTAAAAGCAGCAAGAGAAAAAGAGTTAGTTACCTACAAGTGAGCACCCAGCTGACTTCTCAACAGAAACTATGCAGGCCAGATGGGAAAGGCAAGAAATATTCAAAATGATGAAGAGCAAGAACCTACAACCAAGATTACCCAGCAAAGCTATCATTCGGAACTGAAGGCCAGCTAAAGAGCTTCACAGATAAGAAAAACCTAAAGGAGTTCATCACCACCAAACCAGTATTATATGAAATGCTGAAAGATATTCTTTAAGAAGAGGAAGAAGAAGAAAAAGATAAAGATAAAAATTATGAACAACCAATACACATCTATCAACAAGTGAAACTAAAAATCAAGTGAATAAAAAAATCTGATGAACAGAATAAACTGGTGAATAGAATCAGGGGTGTAGAAAGGGAGTGGACTGACAATTCTCGGGGTAAAGGGGTGTGGCGGGTATGGAAAGAGACTGGACAAAAATCATACACCTATGGATGAGGACAGTGGAAGGGAGGTAAGGGCAGAGGGTGGTGTGGGAACTGGGTGGAGGGGAGCTATGGGGGAAAAAAGAGGAACACTTGTAATAATATGAATTATAAAGATTTATTAATAAAAAACAAACAAACAAAAAAAAAACATAATTAGCTTGCAACCACTGCCATGAACCAGCTTCTATACTTTCCAGTCTCCAGGTTAAAAATCTTCTGAAGCTTGACAGGATTAGTCTGCAATCTGAGCTACCTGGGTTACAGTTTTAACTAAACTTCCTGTGAGATGTCAGACCCCAGAGAAACTGTTTAACTTCTCCAGGTCTCGGTTTCTTCATCTACAAAAGACAGAAGCTATATTTAATCAGGTTGCTGTGAGAATTAAATGAGTTAATGATGCAAAGCACTTTGAATAGTTGCTGGCATAGTAAGGACTATGTAAGTATTAGCTATTGTAAGAATTTGAAGAAGTGAATTCATAAAAAACTCTCTATTCTAAGACCAGAACACTGTTCAGCCCTAAAGATGTGTTGTGAATACATGATGATAAGCTAATTAAATTTAACTGACCCCAAGGTAAGTATTTAGGAATATACATTTTTTAAGCTTGCTATACAGCAATGATTCTTTTTTCCCCTGCCATGATTTTGTTTCTGAATGCTCAGAAACAAGATTATAACAATCTTAATTCAAGTAGAAATTAATATTTCAACACTAGTTCATCAACATAGATGATCATCAAAATGCATTGCAATTCATAGTGGGGTTGCCCAAGGAAAGTGGGGACAGACAGAATCAGGAAAGAGCAGAAAAGATGGAAGAAAACACATAGTATATTTTTAATGAAGAAACATTCATAACACCTATGGTATTCTTTTTAAATCCTCTATTTCCCCCTTTTTTTTCTAACGTGTGGCTGTTCTGCCCTGAAGGTGACTTCTATTGAAGAGGCAATGAAGAATTTTCTTGGGTGTTTTCTTTTCCCTTTCCTTCCCTCTTTCCTTCTTCCTTCCCTTCTTTCCTTCCTTCCATATAGCAATGGCAATGCCCTCTTAATGCCATGCACTCCACTGGGCACTGGAAATGTGGCAGTGAATAAAACACCATAGGTCCCCAAAGTCCCCACAATTAGCAAGATGGCCACAGATGGGAACAAAAATGTGGAGGGACAGCCCGAGGAATGCTGGAAGAAGGGGGAAGGAAGGTTTTCTGACAGAGGATCTAACTGAGTTGCATCTTCAAGAAATATTAATATATCAAATTTTCTGTCATTGTGATGCTTTTTGTTTTTTTTTAAGACCGGTTTGATGTACATTCTCACAAGCATTGGTGTTGTATTAAAATAAGGATTTTTTTTTCCTTTCTAATAAAAAAAAATCACCTTTGTTTCTACTAAAAAAAGAAAAGAAAAGAAAAGAAATATCGGAAAATAGCTTGTGGGACCAGGAAGAAAGTGACTGAGCGAGCAGGGCAGGTGACCCACGCAGAGAGGAAACCTGATGAACAAGCATATTGAGAAGCCGTGTGATCTGCAGAGGGGACCGGAAATCAGGTGTGTGTGGGCGGGCTAAGAAGGAGAAACTTCTGGAATGTGCTAGATTAAGTGACAGCCAGCTGGAGGGAGGGTGGAAGAGGGAGGCGGGCTTAATTATTTAACAGCTGCAGGCCTGCCTTAACCACAGACTGGTGACAGTCCTGAAGGTCTGTGGAAACTGGGAATTGACTTCCAGGTGACCATTTCCAGGGACTTTCTAGAAGGAACAGCCATCATGCCCACTGCTTCTGGCTGATGCATGACCTTCCCGGACTGCTGCCCACACTCTTCCAATCCAAAGGGGCAAACGCTTCTTCCTTACCCACAACACACCGACCCCAGAACTAGCTTCCCTCCACCTTCTCCCAGCTCCTTATCTGCGGGGAATGTAGATTCTTTCGAAACAACTTACATCTTTCTTCCCTAAACTTAATGTATTAAAGAACCCCCCTCCATCCCGGCTGCAGGAGGGCGGACATACTTGTCTTCCCCAACTTGCCCTGTGCACCTAGCTTGTGGGGCAACAAAGCCTGTCTTTCAGCAAATCTTGATCTGTGAAGTTTACTGTTCAACAGCACTGCCGGTACTCTATGTAATTGTTCCAGATTTTAGTCAGCATTTATTGTTTTTAAAAAAACTTATCAATAATACAATGTAAAAATAGAATTTATATCCTATTTTGGAACGTGCACTTTTTTTTTTTTTAAGGAACACACAAGGTCCTTTTTTCTGGATGGAAAATTCAATAACTAAATAACAAAGATCTGATTTGGGCCACACCCTTGTGGACATTAGGTATATGAGCAAGAACACGGGCCTCAAGGTTTACTATCAGCGGCCAGGGAAAATCAATAGATATAGTTCAACTGCCTAAAAGAAAAACATTCATGTTTGTATTAAAACAATAAGCTAGTTCTCATTTACACTACCTAGGGAAATGAGTGAACTAACTTAAAATTTATCAGGGACTGTGTTCCTTCGTAAGCTGAGTCATAATAAGTTTTCTTGTTAAGAGATTTAGTCCATTAGGTCATTCAATTCACCCATTTATTGAGCACTTACTATGTTACAGAATACTGAATTAACAGAGTTGCTTGGAACACCTCCACAGACAAAACGGACAAAGAAAACCTTTGATTTGCCTCTCATTCCTCTGACCAGTCACAGTAGAGAAAAAAAAAAAATCCTTGATTCCTTTCTCGTCACCATGATTTTATAATCTTTCTAAGAATATACTTGAATATCAGCTAAATAATTGACGAGAATGCAAGAATGACAGCAGTCTGGCCACATTCCCCATTCTTCCTCTTCACTGAAATCTACAGACATTTGCATTTTTTATTTAAATGGTTCGTTTAAACTATCTAAATATAAACAACAACAACAACAAAAAACATCAAGGTATCTATGTAAATCTTGGTGGCCCAATGACATTGTAAAAGAAATATATAAGACTACAGTGGGGTCCTGAGCAGACACAGAAGTCATGGAACCACGCTATGAAATGCGATGCCCATCCCACGTTATCTACTATTTCCAAGATAACAACATCCTGCATTGTTGAGCAATAATTTGAAGGCAGATTGAATGGAGTGTTGCAATTTTCAGAGGGGGGTGGGGGGGGAGGGACAGTCTGCACATTTTTGCGATTTTTCTTTTTTTGACACATTTAATTGCTCTCTCATACACAAGGAGAACAAAAGCAGCAGCATGCCATACTTATTCAATGAAGGGAGAGCCACAGGGGTTGCGGAACATTCTTCCTCCAACACTAGCCAAATTATCTCAGTGCCCAACTTGTAAGAGGCTGCAATAATACTCGATCATTTCAGAGCACCGGTAGGGCGATGCATCATTTTAACAGCACGATGGCAGATTGTGATCATCTTCATGTTATAGGAATCTCGAGATAAGTGGCGGGCCTGGTGAGTCATTTTCATACATCCTCATCCCGCATGGAAACCTTAAAGAGATAGTCAGAAACCGGCCTCCTCTGGCTGGGGCTCCTCATGCACTCCACGAGGAAGGAGGCTGCCGCGTACCTGGAGGTTCGTGGGTAAAGTCATCGTGACCTTCCGTGTTCACCGCTTGAACAACCCAAGGGAGACAGTGCAAAGTCACCGTGATGGATAGCGTGCCATCTAGTAAAACTGCCGCGCAGAACAAGGGGACTCCGAGAAAATGGACTGGAAGTGCCACCAGGGCAGGGGACATGTCACTTACAGTTGCTGATTGATATACTCAGTGCCTGGCACCGTCCTAGAGACTGATTAATAAATGTTGTTTCAATAAAGGATGCATGTGTAACAATGATCAATGTGTGCCTTGCTGATAGCTTTGCTCGTGTAAAGCAGCCCCTGTCAATCTGGGTATCTGGCCCCCAAAATACATTTTAAACAAATTAAGAATTTTTACTTGTCATCATAATGTATTTGTTTGCACTGAACAGCCACTGCTTAAGTATTTGAATAAAAAAGACATTCAGCGTGTTTATGCCAATTCAACCGCCATCAACATCCGCATACCCACAAAAAAATAAAAAAATAAAAATCATCATCAGAGATAATCAGTTCTTTTGGTAAAGGCACAAAGCGGTTTGGAAAAACTTAATTGAAAACTGGACACAACTGGATGATGATTGATGATGAATGCGTTGGTGATGAATTAATTTATTTCTTAATGAGCAGGCTCAGATCCTTCATTTCCTCGAAGAGATTAGCATATTTAAATACAATATGCTATGTTTTCCTATAAGATCTAATCTTTTAAGCACCATGCCTGGTTCAAAGACTCTTTTAATGAAGGAGAAAGAAAAAAAAGAATAACTTGATGTACAGCTAAAGCTGTGGAGGCACGTGTTTTAGGAAAAGGTGAGTCATAACTCGTGTTTTTATACTTGAAATACAGATGTTATTCTTAGAAGCTGTCAAGCCCAGACTAAGTGAAAAACTTGTATTTCAAATGACGTGTCACTGAAAATGGGTTGGTTTTGTAACTGGACAACCAAGGAGTCCAGGATGCCTGTCACTGTTTGAGCCAATTAATCCGAGACAGGGTTAAATCATACATGACCATTCATTCTCATGCTGCCAGCAGTAGGGGAGAGTACCAGGTCACCCACAAAAATCTGCTCTGCCCCCCAGCATCAGCCAGCTGCTTCTATTGGGTAGAAGGACACAGATTACATGGGAAAGTATGAATGACATGCATGGGAATATAGACACAGTTATAATCATTACAGATTATAAATTATGTGGGTTGGGGGTCAGCGGTCGCATAGTACGGGTGCCTCTGGGCACCGCTGGGACCAGATTCCAGGCAACAGGGACTGGGTGTTGTAAAGAACAGGTGCCTCCGGGACTAGATTTTTCAGCCACAAGGTTGTGAATCTTTCCCTAACCATAGCCAGCTTTCCAGATAGGAGGATGGATTGCATCCCAATGTTAGCTCTCATGTCCCATTCTGATGTTAGAATGTGTTCTTTCTCTAATCACAATGGAACCATCATGGTTAATAGAGCATGATTAATATTTCTTCCAATCATAGCTGGTCCCCACTATTCTATTTCTGCCCCCTAACAGTTCCTCCAGTCCTTATGTTGCCACAAATGTACTATCACTGTCCCAAATATCTATCTATCTATCTATCTATCTATCTATCTATCTATCTATCTAAAGTCTAATATGCAAATTGTTCCCATGGGAATTAGTCTGGGAAACTGATTGCTCACTATGACATGTATTGACCACCAGGGGGCGGTGCAGAATGAAGGAAGGTCCCAGGTTGCCAAATGCCAGCTGGTAGCCCCCAGCCAGCAGCCAGGGAAGGGAGGCCCTAGATGGCAGCCAGAAGGCCTCGATCACCCTGATCACTTAGGGACCCTACCTGTGCACGGATTTCATGCATTGGGCCTCTAGTAATAAAGAATAACCTGTATTTTATGTCCAATTATGACTGTTCCATTTTTCTGTTCATCTGTTCCTTGTGTTGGCCTATTTTTTTTTCTAGAAAACTTTAATTTCTTTTAGGTTTCAGTGGCTTCCTTTCTTTTCAGTACTCTTTTGAAATGTCTTAAAATCAGGGATGAGAGATCTGATGTAAAATTCAAGTGACTCAAGAGTCAGTGAAGACAATAAGGGAATAAAGATGTCACTTCACTTAAATTACACTCCAGGTCATTTTTAGGTTCCAGGAAGTCAAGCTGGACTTGTTTGATACTTGTTTCTCTGTCATCCACGTTGGTAAGTTCAGATTTTACTTGGATCAGTCCCCTTATCCAATTACAAGCATTTTTCACAGAGAGCCCGTCTTTTATTTCATTTCTACTCTTAATAGTACTTGGTAAATGATGTCCAATTGGACTGAGAATGAAGGCTGTGCCCAAACTATTAAAAATCAAACGTGTATTACACAGAACCACAGACCTAAAGTTATCAATGGATCTCCCAAATGAGGACAGAGAATAATATGGAAAGAGGACGCTATCCACAGATCTCCTCAGCTCTCCTGGGGCATTAAGAGATGACCTGGGACACGAATGTGAATGAACTCTTAGTGAATGAAATTTCTGACCAACCAGAACTCCTGTGGCCTTACCATTCAAGACACCATAGCTTTCACTGTAATAGTGGCCTTCATAACAAGGCGAGTGAGCCCGAATTGTCAGCTCCATTAAGAACTGGGTCCCAGAAGGCCTGGCAGAGAGCGTAGGTGATTTACAGCCCCCAAGAACGCTGACAAACTGAGACCAGGCTGCCTTTATCCAGAAAGCATTCCGTCTCAATATAAACGCAGAATAGCAGGGGGATTGTGTAGCACGAAACAGTCCGATAAATTAAGCTCCCATCTGTCACAGGGAGTTCCACCCCAGGACAGAGGTCACCTAATAATAATAATAAGGATGATAATGAGAGCAATAATGTGAATAATGACAACATCATCATAATAGGTGTGCGAGCCATAAAGAGTACAAGGGATGCTCATTGTCAACTAGGCCTCGCTGAAGAGCAGCTTTGACTGTCTTCCCAGAAGATGAGCAGATCACATTCAAATGCCGATTGTTCTCAACAGGGGCCGAACCAGTCAGGATTTTCAGTCCTATTGGCATCCAGCGACACAAAGCAGCTGGATGACAGAATCGGTCAAAAATCGCTAGTGTACTTGACACAATATGGGGAAGTGTAGTAAGAAAATGACTGATTCACAAACATACTAAAAAAAATGAGGATGTCTGAACAGTCAAATCCCTGCCCCCCATGTACTGAATACCTCTCTACCTATGAATTCCACTGTTGGCATACAAACTAAAAGACTAGACAATTCTATTGACTTATAACTTGGCTGGATTAAACCTTTGGGATGTCCCATTCCTTCTACCTTTAGTTCCTAGAGCTTGGGTAAGAATTCAATGGGTGGAGCACCTATTATATCTCATACATCTTCTGCAGAGTTGGCAGTATCAGCCCTGTTGATGGGTGGGGAATTGAAAAACTTGCCCAAAGGTCAGTGGTCGGCAATGGACAAAGTCAGAATTCACTTCCAGATCCAGCTCCCTCCTAAGGTAGGCTGCGCAATGGACCGGCAAGGATGGCCATGCCTCAACTCCCTGGACCTGACCTGGTGAAAGGAGTTTGCAGTTGTGGTGAAGTGAAGACTCTCCAGATGGAGAGATTATGACAAGGATCCTTCCAGAAGAAAGGCAGAGAGAGAGATTCTAGAGATGAAGCAGAAGTGGCAGAAACAGAGATGAGAGAGATGTGGCCACGGGGCAAAGAATGCCACAGCACCTAGAAATCATGGCCCAAACCGGTTCGGCTCAGTGGATAGAGCGTCAGCCTTCGGACTGAAAGGTCCCGGGTTCAATTCTGATTTAGGGCATGTACCTTGGTCATGGGCACATCCCCAGTAGGGAGTGTGCAGGAGGCAGCTGATCGATGTTTCTCTCTCATCAATGTTTCTGGCTCTCTATCCCTCTCCTTTCCTCTCTGTAAAAAATAAAAAATATATATTTATTAGAAATGAAAGAATTCTCCCTGGGAGCCTCCAGGAAGAAATAGCCCTGTGGATTTCAGCTCCACAAGACTCGTTTGGATTTTTAACCTCCCGATTGGTAAGAGATCAAATCTGTGCTGCCTCCATCCACTAAACTTGTGATCATTTGTTATAGCAGCACCAGGAAACTAACACATTACCCTGAATGGCGATGCTCTCCTCACTAAAAACTGAGGCCACAAAGTCATCTCTGCCGTTTTGATGTAATTAACAACATCTAGCAGGTGGGCGGGGATGAATAATCAAATTTCTCCCAAAGAAAGAGGGAAAGAGATGAGATCTTAATGAACCCTGTCTCTCTGGGTCTATGGAATTTGAGTCACTGGTCCTGTGAATGTTAACTGTTCAGCAAACCTGGCCAGGACACAATAACACCCACTACACTGAGGAAAAGAAAAAACAAACAAAGCAAAAGAAATCTGAAAGAAACTTTCTACCCTTTACAGGTTTCACTTCGCGGAAATTGGAACGTAAGAAAATGAAGAGGGGCCAGAACAAGGCATCTGGGTTTTCTTCTGAGACAACAGTTCACCCAATCAAACGTGATCCTGGCCGGTGTGGCTCAGCCGGCTGAGCGATGCCCTGTGCACCCAAGGGTCACCTGCTCGATTCCGGGTGAGGGCACAAACCCAGGTTGCAGGCTCATCCCTGGCTGGGGTGCGTGCGGGAGGGGACAGATCAATCTTTCTCCCTCACCCTGATGTTTCTCTTTCTCCAGCAAATAAATAAATAACCTGTTTAGCTGAAACCGGTTTGGCTCAGTGGATAGAGCATCGGCCTGCAGACTGGAAGGTCCAGGGTTCGATTCTGGTAGGGGGTGCGTATCTTGGTTGCAGGCACATCCCCATTGGGGGTTGTGCAGGAGGCGGCTGATGGATGTCTCTCTCGCATCGATGTTTCTATCTCTCTCCTTTCCTCTCTGTGAAAAAAAAATCAATAAAACATATTTAAAAAAAAATAATAACCTATTTAAAGAAAACCCACGTTATATGCCAGCTGGAAGGGGCTCACCGCGTTCCCGCATCTCTTCCCACCTGCAGCGCGGGCCTGCGCCCTGGGAGATGCGCTCAGAGCAGGGAAGGCTCCCAGGAGCCCGCACACACCGTCCTCACAGCCACTGCCGGTGGTGGTTGTGTATTTTGTTTTCTTCTTCTTCTTTTTCTCAAAATTAAAAATATTTAATGAGGTGTTTACGTCACACCCATTTGGGGAAACGAAGCTTGTATTTTAAGTCTGAATAATACAGCTGCTTGGGCTTTAAAAAAAACACTCCCTTCATTTCAATGTGAATACAGCACAGCTGCCTGGATGAGCGGTGGCAGGCGGGAGGCTGGCGGTGCCATTGGTCCCAAGTGGGGATGTGCGATGATGTCGCATCACCCCTGGCTCCTCTGCAAAAAATAACCCCCGTCTCCCCGCCCTGCTGGGTCCAGAAAAGGGGTTGTGGGTCCACTGGGGCCCGCATCTGAACCCCGAAAAGCGAAGCACGTGCGGAATGTGACTGTGTGGGGGGGTATATTTAGTGCCTCTGCAAGCGCGGTGGTCATCCATCCTCACGGGGCTCTGCAAGAATAGGCTTCGTTAGCATCCGCTGCACCAGTCGCTCTCGCGTGATGCGAAGCGCGCGCATCCTCTGACATTTGGTGCTAAAAACTCTTTGCAAAATGTCAGCAAGTCTCCAGACTTGCACTCGGCGGATCGGGCCTACTCAAAATCTGCTGCGAGCAACCACTGCGCATTTGGTGTGCTTTCCCCCTTCGCGGTGAATATTCATACAGGAAAGGCTTCACTGTTCGAGAAGTGTGTGTGTGTGTGTGTGTGTGTGTGTGTGTGTGGAGAGGTGGGTGGGAGGGGGGGTGAAGGGAGAGGGGGAGAAATGTTCTTCCTGTAACCCCAAGATGTAGGAGACACCGATTTCCAGCTCCAGACAACATCATGCACAAAGGAACAAGTCAGACTGAACAGAATTATAATATAGGAGGTAAGATACAGGTGTTTCTACAAATGGCAGGGGTGCACAGGAAGCCCATTCATGACCCCCCACTATTGCGAAGGTTGACATCCAGGGAAAGCAAACACACTTCAGAAAACCCATAAACCGTGTTTCTCTTTCACATGATTGCCAACAAACGACTTTAGAGCTATTGTCTCTAATGGACGTATCCATGGTCATAGCTAAACTTCATCAAGCTCATCAAACCAAAGTTCATTCCAGCCCAGCCTGTGTGGCTTGGTGGTTGAGCATCGACCTATGAACCTGGAGGTCATAGTTCCATTTCCAGTCAGGGCACATGCCTGGGTTGCAGGCTTGATCCCCAGTGTGGGGCATGCCAAGAGGCAGTCAATCAATGCTCTCTCATCACTGATGTTTCCATATCGCTCCCTCTCCCTTCCTCTCTGAAATCAATAAATATGTATATATATTTTTAAAATAGTTTGTTCCAGTGCCCTTAAGCACCAGACGACGGCACTGACTTGGATTGCACTGTTCTACAAGGTGAGGGTAGTGGATGCCAATAACTCATGTTTTCAATGACAGCCCACAGTGTAGACCAAGCATGTCAAACTCAAAGGCTGACACAAGCCCTGCAGGCCTCGAGTTTGCCATGCTTGGTGTAGATGGTGCTTAAAGGAACAGTGTCTAGGCTTCTGCCACCTGACTGCTAAAGCTTCCTCTGGACATCACACACTGTGGAGACTAAAGCAGGCATGCGGGCCACCACTGGACCCAGCTCTTCCCACTGATGGGGCTCCTGAAAGTCCCTTTGACCCTCTTCTACAGGACTTAAAGCAGCACAGGTCACTCAGATTTGCTAGCTTAAAAACAGGCATCAAAGTTAAGAGCTGGCCACTTAGAAAGTGCAGGATATTGACTAAAGCAGAGCAACAGTCCTCAGGACTGTGGGAGACAAGGAATCATGATGTGGCAAGCACACGTGGAGAGGTAGCAAGAGCTGGGGTAGCCGCGAGGAGAGATACAGGCAAGTCTCTAGCAGGAGAGAGAACTCCTATCAAGCCTAAAATACATGGAAACATCTTTACTGGTACTAGAGGCCCGGTGCATGAAACTTGTGCATGGTGCGGGGGAGGGGGTCTCTCAGCCCAGCCTGCACTCAGGGAATGTCCTACTGCTGGTTTAGGTCCAATCCCGCAGTTGGACATCCCTCTCTCGCAATCCAGGATCACTGGCTCCTAACCACTCTGCCTGCCTGCCTGATTGCCCCTAACCATTCTGCATGCTTGGCCTGATCACTCCCAACTTCCCCCCTGCCAGCCTGATTGCCCCCAACTGCCCTTCCCTGTTGGCCTGATCCCCCTAACTGTTCTCCCCTGATGGCCTGATCACCCTCAACTGGTCTTCCTTGCCAGGCTGATCACCCCTAACCGTCTCTGTCTTGTTTCCACCACCATGGTTTTGTCTGGAAGGTCTCCTGGTCTAATTAGCATATTGTTCTTTTATTAGTATAGATAAATATGAGCACATCCATACTCACAACAGCCTCACCGCCGCACCTTCAGTTTTTTTGGCACTCACTTGACTCCTGCATTTCAGATGTGCCGGCATGTAAGGAGCTATGGGTAATGTCACACTGCTTCCTGCGTCCCTCTTTCCCCCCGGTTTGCCACTTTATGAAGATATTTTCCCTGCTTATCATTGATCGTAATTACACACAAGTCACTACTCTTCATTAAAGACTTGGCACAGATGCGCAAATACTTATTGACACAATTAAGCTTTGACACCATGGCCATCAAATTCCTTTTGTCTTTATGAGGTATCTGTCCCATATTATTATTTTTTTTAAAAAAAGAGGAAATTATCTGTTTTAACCAGAGCTAAACTCACTCAGGTTTGTTCATCATATAAATAAAAAGAAATACTAAAAATAGCCAGTGTTCTATGCGGTATATTATTGGAATTCATAAAGAGGAACTTATAAAGCAAAGTTAAGACACTGAAGGACAGATATCTAAGGCAATGAAGAAAGAATAATTCAGCATGGAAAGCTCTAAAATAAGAGAAATTCTGTCATTACCAATGGCTACAAATGCAGCGTGGTGATGGATATTCAAACCATCTATATGTCTAAGCATATAACCGAATATATTATCCACAACCTGTTTCATTTCAATTCCCAAATTCTCAAAATTGACAGAGTTGTATGTGTGCTAATTTAGTCAGTGCGTAATTACTCTGGCCAGTATGAATATTTAGCAAATGTTGAAAAAAGTATGATAGCCATTTTTCTTTCTAAAATTAAAAAAACGGGGAACAAAAAATTTAAAGCCCTATGCAATCACTCCCATCAAGAAAGATAGTACCATCTACTCTCTTCCAAATATAGTTTAGGTCACATCTGCTCCAAGAGAGCTTGAAATATTATCATAGGAATGTTTGGACAATTAGCAATTAATTCCCATTGACTAATATACAATAAAAGTAGAGCTGCATATGCATGAAGCGAATCTCAGTGTGTGGTCTCCCTTCCTTCCTGATCACATTTCCACATGGCTAAAATCTGGTGGGTGAGAATTCCACAGGCAGTCTGAATCAACGGCAGGGAAAAATTCACACATGACACTACATGGGAACTGAAGGCGGCAGAACACAGAATAGATCTCAGTGTTAACACAAAAGGAACCTTGGTTGGTACTCAGTTGGTTAGAGCATCACCCGAGTACACCAAGGTTGTGGGTTTGATGGCTGGTCAGGACATATATAAGAAGCAACCAATGGATGCATAAAGGAATGGAATCACAAATTTATATATCTGTTTTTCTCTAAAATCAATAAAGAAATTAATACTAAAGGATATTGTTAAAATTCTATATCCCACTATGCCTTTACGCCCTCTAGAATCCATCTGATTTTAATGGTAAATGTAGAATAGGGCTTGCATAATTTTAATTGTGTTCGTAAGTTTACCTTTGTTCTTTATTATGTCGTTGATAATAAATATTTTAAAAGAATCCCAATTCCCATATATAGCCTTCTCCCATCTGGTGTCACCCTCTCCCCTCAGTCACCTGATTCCTCAAGTATTAGCAAGGGACCATCCTTCTGATGAATAATAGCCTTAATGCCATTCTGTCACCATGCTTAGAGGATCCCCCACCCTATATAAGAATATATAAAAATGTTTTTTTATATTTATAAGAATAATAAATATTCTCCAACTAATACTATTCAGCATTATATACTGTATCTCAGGCAAAATCTGAAAATTCATTGATATGAAATATTTAGTCCCAGTTCTAAAAGCATGAAGTTACCTATCTTATAAAGGGAAAGTCTTAGCTGAGGAATGAAGAAGGCAGATAATGAACTGGTTAATAGTAAGCAGATATTGTATAGTACTGTGTGTGTCAAATGTCAAGTCAGCAGAGAAATTAGCATTGTATTCAGTGTAGAATTTTGCCACTTTTTAGTTGAGAAACTTAAGTCTCACAACCTCTAAAAAAGTAATCCCATCACTTACAGAAACAATGTAAAAATATATATATTAAAATGACTAGCACCTTTCACTAACCAATAATAGGAATAGAGAATCAACTGTTAAAAAAGCAAGAAATGTCATATCTGAGATCTTTACGATCCCTGGTTTTGACTTCTCAGTTTTATTTACAGTTCCCTTGTCCTGAAACTCCCTCCCTCATTTATATTTTCCATTGTGCATATTTGTCAGTTGCATTAAATATTTTGGGGATATGGAAGACATAACAAGTACATAATATACATATATGAATTACATAGAGCATACAATAAAACGTTTTGTATGACAACCATTAGTTGGTGACTGACTTTACCCAGGGAAAATTCTCCTGTGTGTGTGTATGTGTGTGTGTCAAAAAGCCTCCTAATACTGATTTTACCAAGATCATTACAAACAGGTCTATGTTCAGAAGTCCATGAATTTGTTTGAAATTTTGAGTTTTATGTCCTAAATTCCTATTTCTTTTAAAGGCATAATGCATAAAATAGAAGTGATAAAAAAAAGTGAAATTTGGTCACACACATACAATTCTTGGACTGACCTGTGCATGAACTCCTACTTCTCTGGTATTATTATTTTTTGCTACAGCTTCAGAGTCCATGAGAGGAGCACCTAGGTCTTTGCATTGGGTGGGTCTTGCCTGCCCACCACTCAGCTTTCCCTCAGGGTCAAGAACAAGAAAGGAGTGAAAATCGCCAGGCCTCATGTTAGTATATAAATGAACATCATACACAATCACACAGAGAATCTCAGCTGACCTTCCCAGTACCCATGTCAGATCAGTGAAATCATTGTCATTATTGTACCCATTATATAGATGCAAAAACGGAGGCTCAGTAAAATTCGAGGCCTTGCTGGACATCAGAATTTCTGAGTGACAGACCAATTTATGGCATCGGTCTACTACTATTTCAATTCTCTGGCAAGCTGCTCCATTGGCTTTTATATAGTTCAACGTCTAGTCACTTCCAGAAGTCACTGAATTCCTTCTCTAGCATTCCATTCCTGGGTCACTCCTGGGCTTTCTTAATAACTTTGTTTTGAGTAAATTTTTTACAAATTCATGATTTTTTTTTTATTATAGTCAAATGGTATATCTGACTCTTAGAAAAAAAGCAAGATATGCCATTTCACACTCCAGCTAGATGGCTCTTTGATTCCCTTTTAGGTAAACATGTCAGATTCCTTTCTAAATCTTGGAAAGCAAACATTAGAGATCCGAACAGCCGGTTATGAGGATGACTCTCCAGCTCCTTCTCTCTGCCTCAACTTTCAAGCAACATTGGCTAAATCACTTTATAATCTGACTCTGGAAGTAGTTATGCCAGCATTGATTATATAAATATTTTAAGCTGCTCATCTAGATAGATTTTTATTTTCCCGACTCTTACCCTGAGAAAATGGATTAGATGAATTTTCTGGTCAGTTTGCTACTCCATCAAGAAAAGCAAGGGCGTCAAATTTTGAAATGTGAAAATGGCTGATTGGTCTTTAGTGAAAGAGTCTAATTTATACCAGTTTCTTTGAAAACACATGGCTAGTTTCTGTTAATAGCCTAAATGATCACAGTTCCACCAATTAAAGTTAACAAGCCAGTAGCCAGTGCAGCTCGCATCAAGAAACAAATATATTTGGCTCCCAACTCTAAATCTAGGCGCAGAAAGGAGAAGTAATGGGATTAATAGAATCCACATTTTGTTGCTCATTTCCCCAACTCTAGATATATTCTAAAACAGATTAAGTTCATTAGTATAGCTTTACAGAACACTCACGGCTTGAATCAACTCTCCAGTTTTACCAGTAATGGAACATCTGGGAAGATTCCTAAATTTAGAGCTGGCACATATTTTATTTCTTGTTTTTTTTTTAATATACTTTTTATTGATTTCAGGGAAGAAGGGAGAGGGTGAAAGAGATAGAACATCAATGACGAGAGAGAATCATCTATCAGCTGCCTCCTGCACACCCCACATTCGGCATTAAGTCCACAACCTGGGCACGTGCCCTCATCGGGAATCAAACCGTGATCTCCTGGTTCATATTCGAGGCTCACCCACTGAGCCGCTCCGGCTGGGCACCTGTTTTATTTCTTCACTAGTGTTCTCCACATGCAGTTTGTGCGAACCAGAAAAGGGTTCACATCTTCCCCTCCCCATATTTTTATAATTATAAATTCATCTATTATTGATGACAAATGATATTAGTCTTCCACTTACAGTGCTGATGTAAAACTTACTGTGAAAAGTAATTATGTTGAAAAGGTGGGATGGAGAGGTCAAGGTCACTTAACACACATAAAAAAGATAGAGAAGATCCGTGCTGTGGACTGGGCGGTGCTACCCCTTCCTCAATTCATGTCTGAAAGCCCCACTCCCCCAAGGTGACAGTATTTAAAGATAGGCCTTGGGGGGTAATGAGGATTATAGGAAATCAAGAGAATAGGTCCCTTGAGAGGGATTAGTGGTTCCATAAGAAGAGAAGATAGATTGGTTTTTATCTGCCAAGTGAGGACAGAGAGAGAAGGCAGCCTGTGCAAGCCAGGGAGAGAGCCCTCACCAAGAACCGAGTCAGCCAGCACCTGGATTTCCCAGCCTCTAAAACTGTGAGCAACAATTACCTGTTCACTTTATGATCTTTTGTCATAGCAGCCAAGATACTGGACACAGAGAATTTAGAGGAACATACAAAATTTCCAACACTCTGGTAAGAAAGACACCATAGGAAGAAGAGAACGGGGTGAGCTGAGAATGCAATGGGAACTGGATCAAATGTAGGAAGATTTCGACCTCTCCTGGGCCATCTCAGTAACAGGACCTCTCCCCATTCTAATGATATTGCAATGAAAAAAAAATAGCAAAATGGAACTGAAGAAGCACCAGAGGTAGGACACCATGTGATGTAATTAACTCCATCCCAGGGGCAGGTCTGCAAAGAAATTGGACAAGAACCAGCAAAAAAAGGAGTAGAAAGATCTAACAAGGCTACAGCCCTGAGAGATCCTGAATATTGTGTTGCCTTGTTGCTTTTTCCACTGATTTATTCACAACCGGTGCCCATAAGCCAACCCAGTAGTAGGCTTCCATTACTTCTAGTCCATTTTATCAGTGACTTCAGGCCGAGACTTGGGACTCAGTGTCCTGAGGACCAGGGTCGCGGCAGCATCATGCTGAAGGGTTCGGACCTCAGTCAGGAGAGAGAACCACACATCACAGAATAATAGCCCCACTGGGGTGACCTGAGGACATGCGAAATACTCCAGAGACACCTAAGAGACTACACATTTAGAAACTATCGATTGGATGGCAAGCTTTTTAAACCTAAAATGTAAGTAAGAAACGCATGCAGAGGTTAATCACCCTCTCTCATTAAAAACGGAACTCAGAGGCTGCCCATATTTGTGCAATATATTAATGAGCTAGGTGGGCTCTGGAGCTGGGAGCTACTTTGTTCCCTGTCTCATTAAAAATGGAAAATCCTTAGGTACTAATGTACCACTGAAAATAAAATCGACTGCTCTGCCTGGCTCTTTATGGCACTCTCAATAAATCAGGGGAAGTAACCAAGTTCATGATACGTCTCTGCGAGAATTGTCCAAAGAGATGCTATGCCTTTCCTTACCTTTTAAGAACTAGGGATGTATAGATTTATTTACAAAATACAAAAAAAAAAAAATAAGAAGAATATGGCCAAATCCAGTTTGGCTCAGTGGATAGAGCGTTGATCTGTGGACTGAAAGGTCCCAGGTTCGATTCCGGTCAAGGGCACGTACCTTGGTTGCGGGCACATCCCCAGTAGGGGGCATGCAAGAGGCAGCTGATCGATGTCTTTCTCTCATCGATGTTTCTAACTCTCTATCCCTGTCCGTTCCTCTCTGTAAAAAATCAATTATATACATATATATATATATATATATATATATATATAAGAATATGAAAAATGAGATAGAACAACATATTCTATTTATTGGCCAACCCTTGCTCTCCATGGACCTATCATCCAATGCCACATGTCAGGAATTCCATTCACAGCCGGACCAGGTGGAAGGGCTCAGTGTGCTGAGAGGGGACATGTATGTCGCACTGAAATCACTCAGTGACATAGATGGCTTTGGTGTCCCTGTTTCGAACCAGGGTCGGTTGTGACAGTCGTAGGATGCGATGACTAAATAACAGCAATAATCAAAACGGCGCGCCGAGCCCCAGAAAACCAATTTGGAAACAATTACTGGCAAGTTATTATGGGGTGCCTCTGGACACTTGCAGCGCGATCCCCCCAGCTCAGCTCTGAGGGCCATAATGCGCGCTGTGTATGCAGCTCGCTGCGCGCTCTTGAAAACGCACTCGGCTGTGTTCGGTGTTGATGAATAAGTCCACTGGCCTCATCCACTATCCTTAGCGACGGATGTGTGAGGGGCCAGCAGTGTTTCCTCGGCGACCTCCCGTGCAGGAGAGAGGTCGTTTTTTTGTGGGGGGTGTTTGAAAGCTATTTGGGTTCTGCTGTTATGCTTTAATTCCAGCTCCCGAAAAGGCCAGAATCAGTGAGGGGAAGACAGAGTACTGGGAAGACAGAGATTTCCTTAGCCAGATGGGGCCGGTCCTGGCCAGTGAAATCCCTGTTTGCCCGACACAGCAGGGAGGAGAGCAGGGGAGAGAAAGCTGTGCAATGCTAGGACGCTCATCTCTAGATGAATAGGCTCCATCAGAGTGTCACCCCGCTGGGCCAGGCATTTGGTCAGCTCTCCACTTGCCGGATGAAATGAACACTCACCACCGAGTTCTCCTGAAAATGGAACCGGGAGAAGGGAACACGTGCACGTTGTAAAGATCTGCAGCTGCACATGAACTGCTCTGAGCAATCGCCCGGTTAGAGAAGTCCCTCCCCTCCGCTAATTCCTCTCTGTTCTCCTTCCAATGTTTTATTGGGCTTTAACCATACAGGAGGGGGAAAAAAATCAAAATTCATTACCTACAGTGATGTCACCAGGATAATAGCGGAAAGGCTGTCCAATATCTGGCTTTTAATGAGTCGTTGGCCACATCAATGGCAGTTTCTTCTCAAGCGTCCTATTAAAATGTTTCTGCTATTCAAGCAATTATTTTTTTTCCCCTCATCAATAACCATTTCTTCCCTTGACTTTCAAGAGTCCCAGCTTTGCCGTTATTGTTTATGTGGAAACATGTTATTTAACACAGCAAAGTTGTCGCTGTATTTTGTAAAGCGGCACTTTTATGTTTGATAACCATTCTATAGATAAATATTCTGCAAACCACAGTTCCCTGCCGGATCCTGGATTTCCACAGCTCCGTAGTCGGAAGTGAACATTCTGTAGAGTTTTTGAGAGATCTGGAGTGGATGCCACAATAAAAAGTTCCTGAAATCACAAGAACCACCTTTGGTTCAAATTAGGTCTTGAGTTTTACTTGTGGCCTTAGAAATAGTCCATACATGCTACACTTCATGTCTCTTTGTGGAAAATGTGAATACTAGCACGTTTTCCTTGAAATGTTAAAGGAATGAAATGAGGACATATATGTTGAGATTGCAGGGAGGAACTTAGGTGTCTGAGAAGTGACAAGGATACGAAACGGAAGTCCTACAAACGGAATTCATAGGGAGGGCGGGATTGGCTAGCCAACCAGTTTGTTTTGTTGGTTTGTTTTTTGTTTTCAATGTGCGTGCCTTTAAGTGAGGCACCCATCCTGAAGTTTGCCAAAATCCCCTGAATTTGCAATAATTAATACCTCGCAGGAAGGTATCATTTGTCACTGAGTTTAAATTTCTGGGAAACTGGCCTGCTAGAGGAGATCCTGATTTCACACCACACTGTACCACCCTATCCTATCCTATCCTATCCTATCCTATCCTATCCTATCCTATCCCATCCCATCCCATCCCATCCCATCCCATCCCATCCCATCCCATCCCATCCCATCCTATCCCATCCCATCCTATCCCATCTCATCCTATCCTATCCTATGATTCTATTCTGTTCTATGGAGTCATTCAGATGTGATTGGACATAAACTGCCAGAGACCTCACGTGAGCACTGATTCTCTGTCAACAAAACCCCATGGCAGACGTACCTCACTCGGAGAGCATCGCTGACAGAGATATTTGGGGCTGAGAGGCTTGGCACCCCAAACCCTAAGAGCAGGAACTAGACAAGGATGCGCATGTCTGCCTCCACACTGACCTCCACCCCTTCCCGCAGCCACTCTCTGTCTTCAGACTCTACCCACCCCTCCTTCCCTCTGTCCTATCCTTTGAGTAGCCTGTCCCTCTGCTGCTGTGCGACGTGACCACCTCTTTCACCACGTGCCTCTCTGATGACTGCCTCCCTCTGATTCCGCATCCCTCTCTTCCTTCCTTTTCAAGGCACTGACATTGCCAAAATCATGCTGGTATTTTACTAAAGGCTGCATGTCACAAGCTCGCTGTCCTAGGAAAGCTTCCAGACTTTTTTTCCACTGAAGTATCCTAGGCAGAGAGGCATGAACACGAACCCCGGGGGGAGCTGGGGGCACAGCCCAAAGCAAGCCGGGGAGAGCTTTAGAGGATTAGGCTTGGTTTTAAAAATTCATGGGGATTTTACATTCCGTTCCATAAATATCCATATCTGTGTAACTATTAAAAGAATAATTCTTCCCGCTGGTTGAGCACAATGGATGCTTCTCGAAGCCTTATTCCGTTGGTATTAGGATGTTTTGTCAAATTGTTACGCCATCGTCTACCCTCCAGGGGTTCACACACCTGATGCAGGTGTGGGGGGGACCTCTCTACTCCCCGGTGTTGGGTGATCTATTAGCATACACACCGGGCCCATATGGAGGCCTCCCTCCTTTCTGCCCAGGGGAGTCTGCAGGGGTTTAATCAGCTTGGTAAATTTGAAAGGCAGAAATCACTCAGCCATAGTTCAGACAGATATGATAGATAGATAGATAGATAGATAGATAGATAGATAGATAGATAGATCTATCTATCTATCTCAAACTTCTTATAAGATGCATAAATGCTACTCAGTCCCTCAAGTTCATGAGATATGAAAGGGCCTGTTCAAACTGAATGCACTTCAGAGGGGGCCTTCCAGAATGTGACACACGTGCTTAAATCCAGGGAGTGGGGGCGGGGGGTGGCTGCTTTGGTATACAGATACATAGAATCTTATCCATCACTAAACACGTAAATAAAACACCAAAACAAGGAAATCACTAAGAGCTTTAAAAGGAGCCAGAGGTGCTACCTCTTCCTTTCCAGGCATGCCTCTGGGGTTCCGAGTCTGGCCTGT
Organism: Lasiurus cinereus; assembly: GCA_011751065.1. NCBI lineage: Eukaryota > Metazoa > Chordata > Mammalia > Chiroptera > Vespertilionidae > Lasiurus > Lasiurus cinereus. Next base: position 4,219,112 of record JAAGEH010000434.1, read on the forward strand.
GCCAGGCAGAGCCTCTTCCTCCCTGTCCACGCACTGACACCAGTTTGGGTGATGTTACTGGTATCCATGGGCTGATATCTTGATCTCATCTTGCTCACCGTCTTTTTATTTCCCTGTTGATTCGGAACTCGGAAAGGCTCCCCTGGAAGGTCTGGGTGATGAGGGTGGGGTACCCCTAAGGAAGCAGCTGGCTGGCCTGTGACCCTCAGAGTGTGGAGGGTGGATGAGATGATCAGACAGGAGCCCCGGTGGCATCTAAAACTGATCCCCAAGTTGGAGCCATATACTCTCTCACGGGCGAGGAGCGTCAGACACACACAGGTGGGAGGGCCTGCAGCCATTAGGTGTCTCCATATGGGCCATCGCCTTCATCTTCTGTTCCCTGATTTGACCTTCAGTGCCCCTAAGGCAGCAGTTCCAAACCTGTGGGTCGCGACCCCTTTGGGGGTCAAAGGACCCTTTCACAGGGGTCGCCTAAGACTATTGGAAAACACCTATTTCCCATGGTCTTAGGAACCAACACCCCGCCCCTCGGTGTAGCAAAGTGTAGCAATGTAGTTTACTGTTGTCCTATGAAGACTGTTACCCATGCTACATGCACCACGATTCAAGACAAAATTTTATTTGTCATTAGAAATAAATATTTCACAATATATAATTACATATTGTTTTTTGTGATTAAACCCTATGCTTTAATTATGTTCAATTTGTAACAATGAAAATACATCCTGCCTATCAGATATTTACATTACAGTTCATAACAGTAGCAAGATTACAGTTATGAAGTAGCAACGGAAATGATTTTATGGTTGGGGGTCACCACCACATGAGGAGCTGTCTTAAAGGGCTGCGGCATTAGGAAGGTTGAGAACCACTGCCCTAAGGAAAATGCACGGCTGATGCATTACACAGAAACTGTGCTTCAAGAAGCAATAACAATGTTTCTACTATGGGAAGACTTCCAACCCATGATCGCATGCATTAACCTACACGAGAGGAGCCAGGGCTAAGCGGGAAGCATCCCGTTGTACGCTATTTTCACAGCAAATATGCCACAGAAACGTGGTGACAGGCTACAAAACGACACGGAGACATGGTCAGAGTTCAAGTTCTGCTTAATTACGGCCTGTCAGTTACCGAGCGGGAAGTTCAGAATGCAGCGGTTAACCGACACCCGTGCTAACCTGTTCGGCGCGAAGACAAACATTTCTTCAACAGCATTTAACATTTGCTACGAAGCCCTGGAAGGGAGCCAGAGGAAAAGCCACCATCAAAAGATCGTTTCGAGTGACAATTTTTTCTTATGGGAGCAAATCAGTGGGGTGGCACGAGCGTGTGGAGTGCGTGTTTACCCAAGGAAGGCGGCAATAGAAACTGGCCACGGGAGACATCCACAGAATCACTGTCACTGCTCTGGGAGGTCATGTGGGGCGTCGGGGTGATGCTCCAGACAAGCAGAGGCCAGGCATGGACCCGCCTGGCTAACCCTCGCTGGGCTGGCATGCCGGGGGCACGGCTTTGCAGATTGGAAACTGAAACAGGAATTGCCAATGACCTTCGGCTTGAGAGCATGGACATAGAAGCCATGTTGTCTTGGGCTCATGGGGAACCTAGTGAATGGTCTTGCTACCTCACCCAGAAATTAAGAATCCTGATAGCACCAACCTCATGCTGTGGTTCTGAGGATTGCATGACTAGGTCAATGTCAATGCACTTGGAACTAGACCTCACACACTGTCAACCCTGTATGTGTTAGCTGCTACCATTTTTGTCCTTCCCAACTGAGTTGCTTAGGAAATCTCTTCATTAGCGGTACTGTCTGAAGATTATAAGAGCAGGCACGTACATAGACAAAAAGATACACACACACACACACACACACACACTCACAGATATGTAGAATTATGTCTGTATAAACTCATTAAAATTTCTCTGTCATTCTTGCCCAGCTGGTGTGGCTCAGAGGTTGAGGGTAGACCTATGAACTAGGAGGTCACGGTTCAATTTCTAGACTGGGCACATGCGCAGGTTGTAGACTCGATCCCCAATGTGGGTGTGCAGGAAGCAGCCAATCAATGATTTTCTCTCATCATTGATGTTTCTGCCTCTCTCTCCCTCGCTCTTCCTCTCTGAAATCAGTAAAAACATACTTTAAAAACTTACCTGTCATTCTTTACATGGGTTACTATTGGCCCATTGGGTTCAAATAACTCAATTCTTAATTGAGCCCAAGCCATCTAATTGAGTCTGTACTGTTATATTATTCAAAGATAAATGTTTCCAGTAGTATGCACTGGCACACACACAAAAAAAAATTCTTTGGTCCCCAAATCTTCTTTTCGATTTCCCACATTTCAACTAATTCTGAACTTCTAGCCCCCCAACTACTCTCTGGTTGTGGAGCACCAATGTTGCCTGCCAATCACTCCATCCCTGGTCACTGCCTTTTATAAACTCCAACCTTATGAAAACCTGCACTGAACTACTTCCTTAGTACTGAATACTAGGTAAAATGCAATCAAAGGCTTCTTCAGGCGTGGTGAGCATTTCCTAGCTAGTGATCCCATACATTCTTTTGGATAAATAATAAAATCACTTACCATGTGTTTATATGACCCAGCCTAGGTCCATTATGCACTGACAGTTTATCACAGCTGCCCCCAGATAGATGTGAATCTTGCACACTTTCTATATCCCAACCACTGTGCTAGTTTTTTTGCATAGATGTATCATCTCACTTAATACCCACAACAATGTTTTATTCCCATTTTACAGATCGGGAAAGCAATGTTTAGAAAGCTACAGCACAAGATCGTTGGAAAAACTGGGATTCAAACACTTTCACCCTAGAGCCTAGGTCTAGATATTCAAATTGATCACTTTGGAAATGGTTTCCCCCATGATGCATTTCCCAGCAGGCCTCTGCACCCCACTCTCACACAATTGCTTCCTTTAGGGTTTCATTGCATCTTGCTTGAGCTATGGTGGTAGGTTTCGATGAACTATCACTCAGTTGGCCCATGGAGGAGGTGGAGATTGGGATTCTGAAGGATACTCTCAGGAAGGAGCAGAGAGATGGGGACACCAGGCTGAATTCAGCTAACTTCTCAGATGAGGTTTCCCCGGCCTGGAGCACGCTCTCTCAGCATCCCCTAATTCCACGCATATCCCCCTTGAGTCTCCAGTGTCCCAGCCACATTAGTGGGTTCTGGGGGCACTAAGATCAATAAAGCAAAGCTGCAGCTCTAACAAAACTCAATCCAGTGGAGCGGGCGGGGCGTGTGGGCAAAACAAAACCTATGAGCATTGAGTGCCTAGGGGAAGGACCGCCTGTTCTAGCAGTTAGAGAAGGAGACTGTTTAAGACTTAAAACATACTAACAGCCAAGACCAGTTTGGCTCAGTGGATGGAGCATCAGCCTGTGGACTGAAAGGTCCCAGGTTCGATTCTGATCAAGGGCATGCACCTCAGTTGCGGGCACATCCCCAGTTGGGGATGTGCAGGAGGAAGTTGATCAATGTTTCTCTCTCATCGATGTTTCTAGCCCTCTGTCCCTCTCCTTTCCTCTCTGTAAAAAATCAATAAAATATATTTAAAAAACAAACAAACATGCTAACAGAAGAGTCTTGAACAACAGACCAGGATTCACAATCAATGTCAGTAAGTAACAGCCTTTCTGGAGGAAATTAATCTTACAAAGACAAGAGGATGCACAAAGGGCATGAGGTGCATGTTTGCCTGCTCGTTCACACAAGCAGAGTTTAGTGAGCAACTATCATGTGCCAGGAAGCACCTATGACCCAAACATTACAAAATGGAAGATGACATGGTCTCTGCCGTTGGAAGAGCCCATGGCTCAGGTGGCTACATAAACATGTAGCATGCAAAGTGAACAATTACAGTGCAATGTGAACAACTATAATGCAAGGTGAACAGTGCAATAGAAGCACCTGGAAATTAATGCTTGCAGAAGTTCAAAAGACACCACTGCCAATTTTGGCTGCAGGGATTAGCAAAGGCTTAGGTGAGGTGCCTGAGAGCAAGGCCTTGGTGAGAGTTCTCCAGATGATAAAGGGAAGGGCGGCACTTTTTTAGAAATAGCTGACTCCACTGGCCGTTCTTAGAGTGTGGCCCATAGGCGAGCAATATCCACATCTGTGAACTTGGCAAAATGTTGACTTCCGAGCCCCATTCCCACTGCTACTGACTCACAAACTCTGAGTGTGGAACCTGACAATCAGCGTTTAACAAGCTCCCCAGGATATTTGTGATGTACACTCCAGTTCTAGACTCCGCTGGCCCAGAACATAAAGCAAGAGGCCAGGGTAAGATGGGGGAAGGAAATGGTAAGAAAAAAAACTTCTATAGTAAACAGGACCAGTTCATGGTGGGCCTTGTAGGCCATGCTGAAAAAATATCATTTTTGAACTAAATCTTAATATCATTTTTAAATCTTTTTAAAATATATACATTTTTATTTTATATAGAGAGGAAGGAAATATATATATATATATATGTATGTATAGACATTGATGAGAGAGAATCCTTGATTGGCTGCCTCCTGCACACCCTCTTCTGGGGATTGAGCCCACAACCCATGGTCATGTGCCCTGATCATAAATGGAACCAGCGACCTCTTGGTGCATGGACGGTACTCAATCAACTGAGCCACACTGGCTGGGTGTGACCTTTTTCTTTTCTTAAGGATGGCACTGTGCCAAGCACATTGGCCTAGGTCATTTCATTCACCCTTCAAAGCAACTCCTTGTAATAGCAATTGTTGCTCTTGGAGAGACAAAAAGGCTCTGTAATTTGTCCTGAATTCCTAAAGTAATGTGTACTCCATGCCATAGACTATGCCTTCAGCACTAACTTCTTTGCTAGTACATAGTGAAAGACCCCATGCATGGGGCCTCAAGTAAGGGTGCGGAGATGATGGAGGGTTGAAGAGGGACTCATGGCCCTCTCAGTGTTTTAGGAAGCTCCAGGGAGTGGCCGGAAGGCTAGCCCGGACAGCTTAGGATTTTGATAAAAAGGTCCACTGCCAGTGAGGCAGCTCATGAAGAAGTGTGGGATATGCTATTGCTTTGTTTAACCAAAATCACTAAAATGAATATTTTAATGTATTCACACCACCCAGTATTGCACCACATTAATGCAAGTGGATATGAGCAGTTCTGAAACCAGAATTTAATTAATTATTCATTACAGACTTCCTTCGTTCCTTCGTTCCTTCGTTCCTTCGTTCCTTCGTTCCTTCCTTCCTTCCTTCCTTCCTTCCTTCTTTCTTCCCTCCCTCCCTGCCTTCCTTTCCTTTCCTTCCTTCCTTTCTTTCCTTTCTCCCTCCCTCCCTCACTCCTTCCCTCCCTCCCTTTCTACCTTCCTCCCTCCCTCCCTGCCTGCCTCCCTCCCTCCCTCCCTCTCCTGCATTCCAAACACAGGACTCTTCTTTCACAGCCATTCCCTTTCAAATCATTTACTATTTCCTTGTAGGGTCATCATGTTAATTCCAGGGTTATGTTTTAATGGCTTTCTAAGTGACACTTACATTGTAGTGAAATGAATGCATCAAGCTGTTCTTGCAGGTAGAGAGATGTACTACTGACTCATAGTTAGAATGGCATAAACATTTCCAAAGCACACATTTGAACATGTATTAATAACTTGCAGACTTAAAGAAAGGGAATAAAAGCAGGGCTGCGTTCACTAAAACTAGTTGGTGTTTGAAAAGCTACACATAAATTGCCTTCGAATCCCTTGTAGACAATTGCCTTTGCTCCTTTGGCAAAACCCCTAATTCTCGTTGAGAACTTAGTTTTTAAAAGGGGCCTTTTTTCCAGAAGGTACACATTTGGGAAATATTTCTGCTTCTGCTCAACTAACCAAATTCTGATCCTCAACCCAGATCAACATCACTGATCTTTCTTAGCCAAAGATGCCCTTCTGGTGGCTGCAGGAGACCCTGCTGGGGCAGCTTCAGGTCCCCGGGTAGCTGTCAATTCGGTGGAAAGAGAGGAGAACAAAATGCCTCCAGGAATTCACTTCTATATCGAGTGCATTTATGGTTCCACTAAAATGCTCTGATTTTAGAGACTGTCAACATGACTATGTATGAAAATACAAGTCAAATCGGAGTACAACAATCTGGAGTCATAACCATGCACAGAAGTTGATCTCATACACTTAACCTTAATAAGCCCAAAATTCCAAAGACACTTGGCTGCCTAAAACCTTCCCTAATGGCATAACTGAAATTTTAAGTGATAATCTTTGAGGATTTTCCTTGATAGAGTTTTTTAAAGATAAAATAAAATTCATGTGTCTTATCTTAGTAATTTAACCAATCCTATCTACTAAAAGAAAATATGCAAATTGACTATACCCTCTGCCACACCCACAAGCCATCCCACCAGCCAATCAGGAGCAAATGTGCAATTAACCCAACCAAGATGGTTACAGCCGTGGAGAGAGCAGGAGGCTTGGGTTTTCCTGGCAATGGAAGAAACCAAGCTTTACACCTGCCCTGGCCTGCCTTGGTCTCCACTTCAGGCTACAAAGTTTCAATTATAGAAGACAAATAAATCCCAGATAACAAGGCCTCCATTTGGGTCGCTGTGGGCCATGGCTAGCCTGCAAACCACCACAGGCCCCTTGCCCAGGCCACCCCAAGCCCCAAGAGAACCCCCACATTGATCTGGGACACCCTTCAAGGCAAATGAGCCAGTCTCCACCCATGTACCAGGCCTCTATCCTATTTAATCCTATCTAATCAAAGAATAATATGCAAATTGACCAACACTCCAACACACAAGATGGCTGTTCCCCATGTGGTCAAAGATACTTGTGGATGCCACAAGATGGCCAGCAGGGGAGGGCACTTGGGAGGGACCAGGTCTGCAATGAAGGACAGTTGAGGGTGATCAAGTCTGCAGGGGAGGGTGGTTAGGAGTGACCAGGCCAGCAGAGGAGGGAAGATGGAGGTGACCAGGCCTGCAAGGAAGGGCAGTTGGGGGGACCTAGGCCTGCCGGCGAGAGAAGTTAGGTTGGACCAGGCCTGCAAGGGAGGGCAATTAGGGGTGACCAGGCTTGCAGAAGAGGGTAGTTAGGGGCAAACAGGCTGGCAGGGGAGGAGTTAGGCATCAATCAGCCTGGCAGGAGAGTGGTTAGGGCATGATCAGGCTGGCAGGCAGAAGCGGTTAGGGGCAATGAGGAAGGCAGGGAAGTGAGCAGTGGGAGTCAGACATCTCTCGAGGGGTCCCAGATTGGAGAGGATGCAGGCTGGGCTAAGGGACACCCCCCAGATTCTGTGCATGAATTTCGTGCACCTGGTCTCTAGTATATATATATATATTTTGCAAAACATTCCAAGCAGTTCCTAAGCTAATATCATTACAGTATATTGGGTTTTATTATTTTTTATTACTTCATCAGCAGTCTTATTACTACAAATTAATGTGTTTCCCTTTGTTTATTTTCTAACTTATAATTCTTCCATCTTCCACTGACAAAAAAGGAATTTGCAATTGGAGAAATATGCATACCGTGTGTGTTTTCTTGTTTTATTTATGTCATTTCACAATACGACAAAATTAACACCCGAGACATTTAAAGGGAGGGCAAAAGGTAGAGAAGGGCGAGCTGAGGGAACTGTGTGAAAAGAGGGAGAAGAATCTGGAAGTTGGAGAAGGAGGATGTAGGATCAGGTTCATGCCAGCTGGTAGAGACACCTCCTTCTTCCCCAGATGCTGCAGCCCTGAAATATGCCTGATCATCTATTTATATCGCTCCTCTCCCCCAACCCATGCTCACATCCTCACATCTAGGTCCTGGTTTGCCATCTTTTAGGAGTAGCTCAAGTGGCTTCTCTCGACAGGTTAGAATTCCCAGCTTTTCTGAATTTACATGTGACATCTTAGAGGTTGCTCTGAACCCAGTCACCTGACCACTTTTCTCCAAGTCATGAGAAGTCTGGGGACAGGAACGGCACAGGTTTAAGACGAAGAATAAATTTGTGAGGCAGAGTTGCCTTTTTTTGCACATACTTGTTATTAGAAATACATTCCATATCTTGATCTCCTCATGCAGTGGTTGAGGGAGAGGAATCTAGAGCCAGACGGCCTGACTGAATCCTGCTCTGTGGCCTGCTAGCTCTGTGATCCTGGGCAAGTGACTTAACCTTACTGAGCCATTTTGCTTACTATTACGTAGAGTTAACAGTTCCTACTGAAAATGTAAGAATTAATTTAGGATTTTGTGTAAAGGACCCAGGACAATGCCTAGTACAGAGTTGGTACCTAACCTATAATAATTGCCCTCCCAAAGGACAAAGCCAACTGCATTCTGAGTATTATGGTCATTAATCATTATTTCTGTATGTGTGTGCATATATGTATATCTGTGTAGATAAAGTATGGAGTTGGCTCTCTCTTTTTTGGGGGGCGGGGCGGAAGAAGGAGAGGACCAAGGATATATTTATTATTTTTTAAAAAATTAAATCTTTATTGGTGAAAATATTACATATGTCCCCTTTCTTCCCTTTGATCCCTTCTAGCCCACCCCACCCTAGAACTTCATCACCCTATTGTCTGTGTCCATGGCTTATGCAAAGAGGGAGGGAGAGGGAAAGGAAGAAACACTGATAAGAGAAAAACATAGAACCTCTGCCTCCTAGAGCCCCTACTGGAAACTGAGCCCACAAGCTGGTGTATGCCCTGATGGGTGACCTCTTGGTACAAGGGACGACGCTCACCCAACTCAGCCACGCTGACCAGGGCTCACTCTTGTCTTTGGCATCTCATTGTCACACACTCCTCCCAGGCACATCCTCCAGGTCTCTATTCTCTTAGGGCACATCAGAATCACAGATTCCTGGACTCAACCCCCAAAGTTTCTGAGTCAGCCCAACATCAGATTGCCTTTCACCAAAGTTCCCAGGTTATGACTGTTCTAGGAAACACTGTATGTTGTTCCAGAAGCAGCACAGATACTTCCTTCCACTGTGAGGAAACGATATATATTTTTCAAAGCACCACCGACCAGCAAGTCCATACACCTGTGAAGAAGCCACACCATCATCTACCATATTTTCCGGCATATAAGATGACCGGGCGTATAAGACGACCCCCAACTTTTCCAGTTAAAATATAGAGTTTGGTATATACTCATCCTATAAGACCACACCAGGTGTATAAGATGACCCGTATCTTTTGAGAAGATTTTCCTGGGTTAAAAAGTCATCTTACATGCCGGAAAATACGGTAATCATTATAGAATGTTCTTGTTGTGTGTCAAATGTAGCTACCTTGGATTCTGAAGACAATGAAAATAACAACAACACTAGAAACCGTATATGCAGCCAGTGGGGAACCCAGCTGCCTTTTTTTGGGTATTGCTAGGCATTGCCAAGCCCCCTGACATTGGTGACTCTCTCATTTGCTGGTGTCTATGTACGGCCACTCGATTAAAACCTTCCTGAAATGGGAGATGGCATTTTTTATCACCCTCACAGCATCTCGGATAGTGTTCTGCTCATAACAGATGTTCTGGAAAGTTTTACCCGAGGACGGAAGCAATGACATATCAGAAATTAAAAATAAAGCGATGACGCCCATTTCCATGAGCCACACCAGAACAGTCCATGAGAGGCAGCCATCCAGCAGAGAGACCTCCGCTGAGTGCTCACCACGGGCAGCGCTTTATATAAAATCCTATTTTATATCAGTTTTAACCTGCAACCTAGGAGGGCGAGTACGGCAGCTATATAAATAATTATGTCCCAAGACAGACATACCCTGAAACCACACACACAAGTTGCTGCAAGAGGTACAGCTTCAGACAGGCCCAGAACGGCGCATGGCACAGTCTCCTTCTTCTCCTTACACAGAATTTTATGACTTCTGTTTTTATTTCCTGGAATCATAGAACTTTATAGATGCGAGTTACCCTCGAAATAAGCTTTTAGCTAACCTTTGGTTTTTAGGTGAAAAATCTCAGATCCTGTAAAAGGGAAGAGTCCCAGCTCAGGAAGTGAATGTTCTGAGTAAACACACATCCTTGGACTCTTAGGCTGGAGCTATTCCCAGCCACAAACAGCCATGGCCTACACAGCCGTTATCCACGCAGACACCACTGGTCCAGAATATCTATCAAGGCCCGGAATGCATCTTTCTATTGGCTGCAATTAAAAAAAAACACTTTTTTTAAAATATATTTTATTGATTTTTTTTTTTTACAGAGAGGAAGGGAGAGGGATAGAAAGTCAGAAACAGTGATGAGAGAGAGAGACATCGATCAGCCGCCTCCTGCACGCCCCACACTGGAGATGTGCCCGCAAGCAAGGTACATGCCCCCAACCGGAATCGAGCCTGAGACCTTTCAGTCCGCAGGCCAACGCTCTATCCACTGAGCCAAACCGGTCTCGGCTAAAAAAAAAAAACTTTTAATAATTCGGGACCCAACCCAGATGTATTTAGAATTATATGATCTCACAATCTACCTACGGAGAAGAATTAAAAAATATATCACTTGACGTGAAAAGCCCGGGAAGGTGGTAAAACTAGATATACACATAATTCTTCATTTTCTGTACTGTTGGTAGAATCATTTCCTTTCGGCATGTACCTGCATCTACCTTTATATAGAAAGCAGGATTTAAGATTCATTTGTCTTCCTGTGAGGAAGAAGAAAAAAAAAAACTGCCCTGGGAGATCATAAAATGCGATGTATTTTTAGCTTAGTTAATTAAATAGATCCCGTTTTAAAGCAGACTGCGAGGTCTCCCTTTCCAGTGGGTTGTTCTATACACACTCAAGTGTATCCATGGATATAGACCTAGTGCTACACACCATGGTATCTAAAAAAAAAAAAGGATATCAGGGTCCATTTATTCTGCACTCCTCCCTTCTGAGTAATATAATATCACTGGCTTATGACAACTTCCAATAGGCTCTGAGGTCACAGATCAACAAGAGAGTAGAAAAAACCACCCAAATCTGACCATTTCATAGAAAAAAATACAATGGGGACGAAAGACTCAAACCCAAAGGATAGATAGTTGCTGTGAAGTGGAGGAAGAAATGATTCCACGTCATCGCATTCTTCCAGAAGTTCATGTCTTTTCCAGACACTCCTTTGCTCACCGATACATATTTTAGTCCACCTGTTGAGAAACATCCTCCGTGCAGCCACCACCTCCATATATCCACCCCTGACACAGCCCTTGATTTCCATGAAATCCTCTATAATGAGACCCACCTTTTAGGATGAGAGGTAGCACGGGGAGTAGGTATATCTTGATGATTTGAGGGGCACGCCAAGTCCTTGACTTTCCCCAAATGTATGACTTTCAATTAGCTACCGTGCTCACCTCCAAATCTACTTGGCTTCCTAATTCTGCCATTAGTCATTCCTTTGAGTAAGGTATTCCCCATCAAAGGTCACCATTAAAGTGTATACATGCTCTGCTGGAGGGGAGTGTGGCCCATTAACATCCATTTATACATTTGCCTGGATTTATGAAGCCCATAAACTGTCACACAGAACAGGTAAATCGGCCTGGGGAGGGCGCGGATGGGGGAGAGAGCGAGGGAAGGGAAAGGACAAGGCAGTTAATGGAATATATGCAAATATGAAATGGGGCGGCCTGAACTTGACCATCACACACTCTCGCAGAAAATATCTAGGAGCAAATTGCCAAAGAAAAGAAAATTCCGCGGGCTCAGCATCTTGTTCCAAGTCCATGAATCTGAAAAGATTCATTTTATTTGCTTCTCATAATTAGTAAGATAAATAGACCAATTTGGACCTTAGGACTCAAAAATCAAAGATTCTAATGATGCTTTACCACAGTTTAGATTTCAACCGTAGATTTATTTATGAATTAGCGTGTGCGGAATGTATCTATTAGAGTGAATGCGAGACTATGGGAAGAAATCTAAAATCAAGTCATTTAATCTCTATGCCTCATTCTATTCATCTGCAAAAAAAAAAAAAAAATAGCTGTAGCTGTTTCCTACCAATTCTCATAGGGTCGGTACAAGATTTAAATGAGCTTCACAATCTTTCCTCGAGATTCTCCAGGAGCTGACTGCAATATATCAAAGTATTTAAACTGTGTTCCCCATTGTATAAATTCAAAGTACTTGTCAGCACCCCATGAATGTTTTACTAAGGTCACCTGAAGGAAACACACATATTCCGGGTTCCTATTTTCCACTCTAATCTGTATAGAGCCGAGTGTTTGATCCTATCAGCTGTTTGATCTTGGCAGTTATAATCAAGGAGTTGCCTATAAAAAGAAAGAAAGGGCTAGGCATTCAGAGGGACTTTCAAAAGAACGGCACTAAGCAACCGAGACCAAGGGTCTAGCCCTTCCCTTTGTGACTGTCTGGGCTACTGAGCACACCCTAAGAATCGCTTCCCCGAGAGATGGAGAAACATCACCCGGCCCCCTCCAACAGCCCACCCCCCATCTTCCCAAGTACCACTGTCCTACTCCCTCACGGTGCCCTCGCCCTGCAGGCCTTCTTTCTGTTCCTCAAACTCGGAAGCTACTTTTAGCTCGAGTATCTTTGCACTTGCTATTTGTACCGCCTGGTGTATTCCTCCGTCAGATCTTGGCCTCGCTGACTCTTCTTATCCAAGTTTCAGCTAAAAAGTCCTCTTTCCCGAAGCCACTCTCCTGACTGGCCGCCCGCTGCCATGTTTTATGTGTTTCACATCACTTTCCGTTGCCACACCCAGATTCATCTTGTTCAGAATGTTCCGTCGCTGTCTGATTTTATCTGACTTATTCGTTTATTTATTACCCGCCTCCCTCTGAAAGATCCTCACCATGAAAAAGAGGGTCCTTGTCTCCATTGTGAAAAGCTAAACAATATAACACAAGAAACAAAAACACCAGCAAATATGATCTGGACTGATAGTCACTTTAGGCGAATATTTAACGAAAAAACTAGTGACCTTGTGCATGGATTCACATTGAAAGGACATTAATTAGAAGGTGGCTGGTGGGGCGGGACTGGGCAACACAGGCCAGACACGCCCTGGCACCAAACTCCCGAGGTCCCGCCCTGACCAGCGGCACCTGGGGTGGCACCATGGCTCAAAGGGTATCTGCTAGGTCTCTCTGGCAGGTGGAGTCCCCAGGCCTGGACTGCAGGAATTGGGCGGAAACCAGTTCTCTGACATCCCCTCAAGGGGTTCCAGAGTGCAAGAGGGTACTCTACAAAGGTGCTGTCGAAAAGGTTGTGGAAGCAAATATAAGTGGGCAGGAAACCAGACTTGGGGCTGATAGTGCCCGAGCAACAACATACCCTACAGCTAAAAGTGGGATCGTGCAGCCCATGAGGAATCTGGCTCCCTCCTCTCTGGTTTCAGGGTGCATCACCCGACAACCACTACTGCCAAGTCACTGTAGCTCAGCATCTCCTGCATTGAGTGTCTTCCCCCTGGTGGTCAGTGCATGTCATAGCAACCAGTCTGATGGTAGGAGAGGCACTTAGCATATTAGACTTTTCTGTATCTACTGGAGGCCCATTGGAGGAAGATTCCTGCAATAGGGCTTCCTGCTACAGTCTCTGCTGCCCAACTAGCTTCCCTCCCTTCTCCACCTGCCCTGCCTGCTTCCTGCCCCACCTGCTTCCCTCCCTTCGCCACCCCCCACTTGCTTGCTTCTCGCAGCTTCTCTCCCTTCGGCAGCACTTGGCTTCCTTCTATGCTGTCTTTAGTCTTCGCTCTGACCCCAGGATATGCAAATTAACAGCCATCATGGTTGGGTTAATTTGCATACTCATTCTGATTGGTTGATGGTGTGGCTTGTGGGTGTAGCAGAGGTATGGTCAATTTGCATATTACTCTTTTATTAGATAGGTCTAGAGGCCCAGTGCACGGAATTTGTGCAGAAGGAGGGAGGTTTCCTTCAGCCCAACCTGGTCCTTCTTCAATCTGGGAACCCTTGAGGGATGTCTGACTGCCATCACACCTCTGCTGCTGCCACTGCCGGCAGCACAAGCCTTGGCTGGCCCTGGGCGGCTGGGGGTCTGGAGGACTGAGGGGACTGGGGGATTCTGGAGGCAGGCACCCTGGCAGGGCTGAGGGGATTGGGTGCTGCCATCTTGTGGTTGTGGGCACCGCCATCTTTAAGGGTGGGACAGTCAATTAGCACATTCCCTCATTGGCTGTGGGCGCCGCCATCATTGTGATGGTGTGAGGGTCAATTAGCAGATTCCCTTTTTATTAGATAGAATAGATAATGAACGAAGCCACATAAACTGATTTTTCTTTGCAGCCATGCTACTAACTAACTCTGTGACCTTTAGCACATCCTTTAAAGCTATAGGATTGGGTTTTTTGTCCTATAGATAGATATGCATGTCTGCTCCACCCTGCTGTTCCCAAGATCGGCATCTTTAGTTGATCTTGTCACTTTTCCACCGCACCATATGGGCCTCATATTCTTTGTCAACACAGCTCTCCAAGCAGCCACAATTAAGACTTTGCTGATGGCATCTGAGATAAAATGTTTTCTGCTACCATTTCATTAGATGATCTCTAATGGTCCTTTCAGACTCTGCTCAAATACTATCTATGATGTAAGAAAAGGGTCAAAGAAAACCATTCATTAAAGTCCATACTTCTGTGCTGATGTCAAAAGTAATATGTGGAAATTCTCTCATGTGGTGCCAAAAAAATTTGGTTCATACATCACAACCTAGAAAGAGGGCAGTAAGAGGTGCCAGTAAGGGATCTATGTTCACACTGTCAAAAGATGGCATCAATGTCTCATAAAGATAACTCCTGATAAATCATGAAACATTTCCCTCCTCCTCTGAAGGTCTAGAAATAACCATTTAACATGGTGAGAAACAGACAACTTCACTTTCATTCTTTGTCCTCAATGCAAATCCACTTCAGAAAAAAAGGCAGTGTGACTTTGTTGGAGTACTACAAGAAAGCATTTCCATATCCATCTCTACTGTGTCACCTTTTTTTATTAATTTAATAAATCTTTATTGTTCAGATTATTACAATTGTTCCTCTTTGTTTCCCCCATAGCTCCCCTCTACCCAGTTCCCACCCCACCCTCTGCCCTTACCTCCCCCACCACTGTTCTCATCCATAGGTTTACAATTTTTGTCCAGTCTCTTCCCACACCCGCCACACCCCCTTCCCCCCAAGATTTGACAGTCCACTCCCTTTCTATGCCCCTGATTCTATCATATTCACCAGTTTATTCTGTTCAGCAGATTTTTTATTCACTTGATTTTTAGATTCACTTGTTGGTAGACATGTATTTGTTGTACCTTTTTCATCTTCTTCCCCTTCTTAAAGAGTACCTTTCAGCATTTCATATAATACTAGTTTGGTGGTGATGAACTCTTTTAGCTTTTTCTTATCTGTGAAGCTCTTTATCTGCCCTTCAATTCTGAATGATAGCTTTGCTGGATAGAGTAATCTTGGTTGTAGGTTCTTGTTATTCATCACTTTGAATATTTCTTTCCACTCCCATCTGGCCTGCAGTTTCTTTTGAGAAATCAGCTGACAATTGTATGGGTGCTCCTCCGTTGTAGGTAATTAACTGTTTTTCTCTTGCTGCTTTTAATATTCTTTTTGTCTTTTGCCCTTGGCATTTTAATTATGATGTGTCTTGGTCTGGTCCTCTTTGGATTTCGTTGGTTTGGGGTTCTCTGTACTTCCTGGACTTGTAAGTCTATTTCTCTCACCAGGTGGGGGAAGTTTTCAGTCATTATTTCTTCAAATAGGTTTTCAGTATTCTGCTATCTCTCTTCTTCTGGCCCCCCATAATTCAGATGTTGGTATGCTTGAAGTTATCCCAGAGGCTCCTTACACTATCTTCACATTTTTGTGTTCTTTTTTTCTTTTTGCTTTTCTGGTTGAAAGTTTTCACTTCTTTGTATTTCAAATCTTTTCCTTGATTCTTGTGGTCCTCTAGTCTGCTGTTAGGTCTCTGTATATTTTTTATTTCAACCAGTGTTTGCTTAATTTCTAATTGGTCCTTTTTCATATCCTCAAGGGTCTTGTTAAATGTATCAGCTTTTTCTAGTAAATTTTTGAAAAACCGTATAATCATGGTTTTGAACTCTATATCCAGTCATTTGCTTTCCTCCATTTCTTTCATTTGTGATCTGTTTCTTTGTGTCCACATTTTGTTTCCCTGAGTTGGTAGAGTAGCTCTGTGTGGTAGGTGTCCTATAGGGCCAAATAGTTCCACATCCCCAGTTACCTGAAGTGGACACTTTTGTTGCACCCCTTTGTGGACTGTGTATACAACCTTGTTGTAGTTATGTCTTGATTGATGTTGGTATCACTTGAAGGAATTGACCTCCAGGCCAATTGGTGTGAGGATCAGCTGTTTTTACAATGGGAGAACTTCTCTGCTGGAGAGCCCCTTACGAGTCAAGACTTGCAAAATTGCAAAGCCTCTGTGCTCTGCTTGGATGGGGCAGTCTCAGGGTGGAGCAGACAACCTTCACTTCTTGTCAGCCCTGCCTTATGAGGCCCCTGTGTCTCAGTGTCTCATGGTAATCACTGCAAGCACCTCTGAGAGAAAGCCACTCTCAAGTTTTGCCTGCTGCCAGAGAGTTCAGTTTCTCCCCAAATGAGTCTGGGTTCCCAGAAACTCACCCGGAAATAGAGTTCAGTGCAAGTCGGAGATTCTGTCTCCCTCTTGCTTTAAAATATATTTTATTGATTTTTTACAGAGAGGAAGGGATAGGAATAGAGAGTTAGAAACACTGATGAGAGAGAAATATCAATCAGCTGCCTCCTGCACACCTCCTACTGGGGATGTGCCTGCAACCAAGGTACATGCCCTTGACCAGAGTAGAACCTGGAACCTTTCAGTTCGCAAGCTGATGCTCTATCTACTGAACCAAACTGGCTTTAGCTCCCTCCCACTTTAGAAAGCCAGCTGTGCATCAGCTGCCCATGCACTCGGCAGCTAGTCCTCTCCACATGCGCATGCCTCCAGAACTCTGAATTCCACAGGTCTCCTGAATCTCAGTGTTCTTTATCTTTTCCTGACAGTCCAGATTCCCCACGAATGGGTCTGGGTTCCCAGAGTCTCGCCCAGGCCTGGAATTCAGCATAGTCAGGAGCTTCCTGCTCCCTCCTGCTTGCAGAAGCCTGCCACACACTCAGCTGTCCAACCTCTCCAAGCACATGTGTCTCTGTATCTGAGCCTTTTGTAACTCCTCTGAATCTCAATGTGCTTTCCTCTTTCCTTCTAGTTGTAGAATTTCCACTCAGCCAGCTTTCTTGTGGTTCTTGATGGTGTCCGTTTTGTCTTTTAGTTGTAGTTTTGATCTTGTTGCGCAAGGCAGCAGTTTGGGTGTTTACCTATGCCACCATCTTGGTTTCCCTCTCTGTGTCACCTCTCTTAAGGCAATAAGGATCTACATCATCATCACTAAGCTAAGTTTTACCAAATTGGACTTTCAGCCTTTTCTAGTCTGGCCTTCTCACAACCTTCCCTCCACCCAGAACAAGACATATATATATAGTCTAAGTGACCGAAACAACCAAAATAATGACCGAACAGGGTGTGTGGGGTGACCAGAGGCAGATAGGAGTGACCAGGCCAGCAAAGGAGCAGTTGGGCATGACAAGGCCATTGGGGAAGCAGTTAGGGGTGTTCAGGCAGTCTGGCAGATGAGCAGTTAGGAGCCAGTAGTCCCGGATTGTGTGAGCGTGCGGGGCTAGACTGAGGGGATCCCCCTGCCCATACACAAATTTCATGCACTGGACCTCTAGTTTATCCAATAAAATTCCAACTCTCTGACCACATCACTCCCCCGCTGAAACTATTTCGATGACTTCCTTTTTCTTTCATGGTAGTGTATACACTCTACCATGATCTACAGGGCTCTTCCTGACCTAGCCATGCCATTGCTTTCCCCTCCCTTCTTCCCATGCTCCTGACCAGGTCCATGGTTCCCTTTTACCTTCCGCAGTGTTCAGTGCCTTCTAACCCATTCATAGCACCAGACTCAATATAGCCTAGAACTCACACATCACTTCCCCTGGAAAGCTTCTCCATCTCTAACCCTATCCCTAGTCTGCGATGTGAATCTCTTAATGGAAACATTACACTGTGGTTATACTTATCATATAATCTGTCAAATTAACTCATATTTAACTTTCCTTCCTTCATCAGAGTTCTTAGAGAACAGAAATGCTGACTGTTACCTCTGCCTCCTCTGTGGCTAGCACAATAGCCTTCACAAAGCAGGTATGTAATAGTCACAAACTGAAAATAAGTGTTAAAAAATGTGACCTATTTCTTGCTTTGGATATCTGCTTATGTCTGAAGTTTTTTCTTTTTGGTTGTGATAAATAACCAACACCTCACAGCGTGCTCCATACTCATTATCAATTTTAAATGTTTGATTCCCATGGAAAAAGAAACAAACAAACAAATTAAAAAAAACACACTGACATCACTAGGTGCCAGGTAATTTTTGCATACTTTATAGATATTAACTAGTTTTCTCCGCATTTGTGTTAGGATCCAATACCCTCGTTTTATAAAGAAGGAAACTGAGGCAGAAAGAGAACAGGTAATTTCCTCAGGGTGACATGTTTAACAGAAGGTAGAGAGGGGATGGGAGCCAGGTGGCTCTTGGAATAGATGCCTGCATCCACGTACACAGAAAGAGACCATGGTTCAGTCCCGTGATTGCTGTATGAGCTAGAACCAATGATGAGCAGTAGGCAACCCTTGTCAGCTCTTTTACCTTCACCATCAAAAGTCTTTCTTTTCTTATAATACTATTTCTTTAAGTCCTCCAGAATTAAGAGTGAAGAATGAGAGCTCCTTTAAAAAAAAAAAGGCTGAGAGAAGACAAAGCAAAATGGGCAGAGCTTGACAATGCCCTTGCTAAGCAACATCTGCTCCCCTCCCTTCCCCTTCGCTTGTGATATATTGGCACATAAGCGGCACTGATACTCATGAGAAAAATTACAGTCATCAAGGTTATCTCCCCAAGAAGCAACTCTCTTTCTTTATTAATATGCCTCAGACTGTTACAACACTACAAAGCCAAAAATAAGTTTTCTTTGATCAATAAATTGTAGGCTGGGAGAGAAAATACTAATTTTCCATTTCTTTGAGACCCCGCGCTAATACACAGCAGCGCTTTCCAAAAGGGTTCTCAGAAACCCGATATAGAATTATCTGAAATTACACGCCGCCATCCCTACAAGATCATTCTGTTCTCTGCCACTTTAGAGAGGTGTCTTCCGAACTTGGCAGGCATTTTCTTAAATCAAAATCTTTGTGTACAGATACAATTTTTTTTTATTTAAGTATCAGCTGGGCAGAGAAAGCATAATGCAGGTCCAAGTCAGGCCCCGCAGAGACAGACTGTTGAACTCTCTCCTGTCAATTTGGGGCTTCAAAACATGGCCCTTGCACCTGCAGGAGGAACTTCAATGTTAATCCAATAGAAAAAGAAATGTCAAGACTTGCCTTCTACTCAATAAAATGGATGTAATATTAGATAGCCCACACACTGGAAGAAAGCAAGGAATAAATATAAACAGTCATAATGAACTAGCAGTAAGTTTACTGGAGATGATTTATTTAATCACATATGGACTCCGATAGGCAATGCAGGGTAGCCGAAAGAGAACTGGACAGAAGCCTAGTCCTGGGATTAGAATCGCGGTGCTTGCTTCACCAATGGTTTTGGTCATGTATGTAAACTCCCGCAGTTTCTTTGGCTGCCTAATGACTAGAACAGTGGTTCCCAGCTGGGGATGGTTGTGTCCCCCCAGGGATATGTAACAATTCTGGATCCCTTTGACTGTCACAGCTGGGGTTTGCGGAGAAAGATGCTACTGGCAACTAGTGGGTAGAGACAACAGATGATGCTAAACATCCCACAAGGTATTGATGTTGTTGTAATAACCTGGTTATTATGTAATAGGAGATGAGGAAAGGAGAGACCAAATGATATAGGCATGCCATTTATACAGCTTTGCCAAAAGTTGCAATGAACACTTTCCAAGTCTGTTCCGCACTGGTCAATGGGTGAAGGTACCTGGAGAGAGGCAGCTTAGATGGATGCCCAGGAAGATCTGAGTGATATGGGAGGTGTCAACTGTCTGCCATGTAGACCTGGGAATAAATTAGTGGCCAGGATGGGTGTGGGCACTTCAAGTGCACAAAAGCTAAAGATATAAAGTTTTAGCATGGCTGGCATGGCTCAGTGGTTGA
The DNA here is from genome assembly GCA_011751065.1 of Lasiurus cinereus. Classification (NCBI taxonomy): domain Eukaryota; kingdom Metazoa; phylum Chordata; class Mammalia; order Chiroptera; family Vespertilionidae; genus Lasiurus; species Lasiurus cinereus. Next base: position 4,239,351 of record JAAGEH010000434.1, read on the forward strand.
GCGTCAGCCTATGAACCAGGAGGTCAAGGATTGATTTCTGGTCAGGTTACATGTGCAGGTTGAAAGCTAGATCCCCAGGATGGGGTATGCAGGAAGCAGCCAATCAGTGATTCTCTCTCACCATTAATACCATTAATATTTTCCTCTCTCTCTCCCCCATTCCTTTTCCCTCTGAAATAAAAATGTGTGTGTGTGTGTGTGTGTGTGTGTGTGTGTGTGTGTGTATACTCTCTCTGGGCTCTAGCGTGCTGAGTTCCTTTACCTCCTGTTGCAGGGACACACTCCCCTGTGTCCACATGGCAGCCATGTGGGACAGCCATGTTGGACTCCACATGTAGACTGATGGGCTTTAATTAGCCAGATGCAGGACCACACCCAGCTGCAACACAGACTAGAAGCTCTGGACAGTGGCCCTGCACCTTTCTCAGGACTGGCTTAAGGGACAGGGGACTTTGGAACCTAAGAAATGTAACTTCACAGAAATAAAGCCTTCTTCGACATCCTATCCTTCCGTGGGAATCTCAGAAAATTCATTTTTTGAAGATAGTACAATAACCTAACTTTCATGAGCATCAGGGAAGTTTGATTCTCTGGTAACAGTGTGGGACAGTTCTTAACATCTAAGAATTTGCTCCCCCATGTTGAGAAACCTTTAAAACATAATCCATGGACACAGACAAAATAGTATAGTGAAGGCCTGGAAGGGAGAGGAGGATGGGAGTTGGGTGGAGGGGTCAGTGGCGGGGAGAGATCTGTAATACTTTCAACAATAAATATATTTTTTAAAAAAATTAAAGAATATTTCTTAAACAACAGAGGAGAATCCAAGATGGCGGCATAGTTACACTGCTGCCTCGCACAATTTCAAAACTACAACTGAAAGACAGAATGGACATCATCCAGAACCACCGGAAAGCTGGCTGAGTGGAAATTCTACAGCTAGAAGTAAAGAGAGGGGCTTATGGAGACCCAGAGGAGCTGCAAAAAGCTGAGGTATGGAAACACACACATGGAGAGAGTGGGTGCTGGAGTACCTGGCTGGCTTTCTCTGGCAAGAGGGAGACAGAGACTCTCAACTGCATTGAACCCCTTATCCTATGGCACTGAACCCCAGGTCCAGCCGAAACTCATACGGGGGAGGGAGGGGGAGTTTGGACTGTGAAAAGGGAGAAATGCATGAAAATGCAAAAGGGCAAAGTCTGGTGGCAACAACAACAAAATTTAAGAACCACACAAAAATATACAATACAGTAAAGTAGGATTAAATGACCTCTAAGGAGTCTGTCATGTATCAAAACCATTCCTTTCTAATTTCTGCAAGTATCAGGGATTTGGGTTTGAATCATGTTTTCTTCTATCTATTTATGTTTAGGTTTCGTAATCTTTATGAGACCAGATCACAGAGATAAACTTGAAAGTGGAAAGAAATTCACTGATTCCGTGAATTATTCAACAAATACTTACTGAGAGCCTTCTATGCCCCCATCCTTTTGTGAGGCCTCCAATATGGCCATGGACACCTGATGTAGAACTTAGCAATCTTTTTGCGTTCCAATCTGCAGTATCTCTAACTCTGGCTTTTGGGTTCAGTGAGTTAAATTCTTCAGGTTCCATATCGTAAACAGTGAACTCTGATTCACCAACATGCCTACTTCCAGTAGTCATCAGATCAAACTGTCTGGTGGTAAACCTGAAATTCTTTACCATTTCAAAGATGAAAGGCTTTATTTGTTTCCACTGCTACATGTTTTTGTGTGAAATTAATTATAATAAAGTCATGAAATTAGGCTAATTGGAAGGAAACACTAGTGGAAAGAAACCTTTGAATTATAAAATGACTGGAGAAAATACAGTTTCACATCCCCAAAGCATTTTTCACTATTTAAAATCAATAGAACGCTTCCACGTAATACTAGCCCACATCTTTAAATCAGTCCTGAAATACAGTGGCACCTCGAGATACGAGTTTAATTCATTCCCTAACCTTGAGGCGTGGGAAACTATGAGACGCTCGAGTCGCGGTAAATTGGTGGGTCGTGTGCAGCTGGCTGATCCTCGTGATGACTCCTATCTCAAATGTTGCTCGTATTTCAAAGCAAAAATCGCTCCCTCGAGGGCTCGTATCTTGAAATCTCGTATATTAGGGCACTCGTATCTCGAGGTACCAATGTAAGTGTGTAAAGTTTATTGTTTTATCCTTCTCCTGCATGAGGAAATTGAAGTTCAGAGACAGTCTACCCTGCATTAGCTATCCCAATGCTAGAGTGAAGGAATGCTTGAGTCAATCAATACCGGTGATTGATGAGGACTGTACCAAATCACCAGCTGCAGAGATGGCCCTTGGCAGACACAGAAAGGCATTGCTCACACCTGCTGCAGGTCCCAACCCTCTGGCTGCTGTCCCTGATTCTACCAGCGCCTTCACCCAGAGGCCTGGCTTCTCCCAGGATGTGGGGAGCCGATGCCCGCATAGCCTCCTTCGTATGGCCATGAGATGCCTGGGCCCAAAGCCTCTGCATTCACTTGCTCCAAACTTTCTTGGAGCTGAGATTTCTCCTCCTCAGCTTCCTTTCTCCTCCTCTTTCATGGGGGTCAGACCTGCATGTGGTCTAAAGGCTTGTCCTCCTGCTCCTGCTTCTGCCCCGTGATCCTTCTGGGATGTTCGCCTCAATAAATGCCCTGCGTGTCTAATCGTATTTGAGCATCTCAAAGGATCTGACCTAACAGGGCTCTTTTGTGCCTCAAGCAGGGACAAGCAATATCAGAGAGCTTACCATGTGCGAGGCAACTTGTTAACTGGTTGAAAAGTAACTTATTTAGCCAAAACCGGTTTGGCTTAGTGGATAGAAGGTTGGCCTGTGGACTGAAAGGTCCCAGGCTCGATGCCGGTCAAGGGCATGTATTTTGCTTGTGGGCACATCCCCCTTAGAGGGCGTGCAGAAAGGGGCTGATCAATGTCTCTCTCTCATCAATGTTTCTGGCTCTCTATCCCTTTCCCTTCCTCTCTGTAAAAAATCAATAATGTATTTTAAAAAAATTCAGTGTAAAAGTATCTTATTTAATTTCCACAACAACCCTATCAAGGCAGACATGCATTATTATTCCAGTTTTATAACTGGAGAAGGGTCTCAAGATCTCTCAGCTATTTCCCAGCAACCCTTGGCTCTACTCTAAAACCCTGTAGATGCAAGTTCTCTTAACCACAGTTCTAAACCTTCCTAACCACCTCTACTTATAGGTAAACATTAGTACTAACGCATGTTTAACTCATTCCATCATTGAAATCCTCTTTTTCTATTATGCTTATGATATTTTTCTTACACTATAATTTATTTTCTATTTTTAAACTTAGTTTTAAGATTCCCAAATAATACAAGAGCATGTTCCTATTCTAAAAGAATCGAACAATACAGAGACAGAAACACTATTTATAACCAACCAGCCACTGACTATAGCCTTTGAGGAGGTGAATTTCAATGAGCAGTTCTCTCTCTCTGAATTATTCTTTATTCCAAGTGAGCACAGCACTGTGATAGTTGAATCGGGGTGTTCAGCGGTGAATAAATGGGGGGGGGACCTGGAGAGGCCACGGGTGTCCTAAATGTTAAGGGGAAAATGAAGTCCTTGTGATTAAGAATAAATACATGTTCCTATAGTGAGGGGTCCATCTTTTAAAGGAGATAAAATGTCAGTGTCCTCAGATTTATTTTACCGCCAAAGTGGCAGTTGCTCACCTCGGGGAAATTGTTTTATAGACTGAGACTAGCCCAGACTCCCGAATTAGACTCCCAGATCCAGCCCAGGTAGCCTTCCTCCTTCAGAGTCCCCCTTCCTGTGATCCCTTCTTTATTGTGCAAATGCAACTTGGGTCACCTCCCCACTCTTCTTTAACAAAAGTTACTCATTTTTTCAGCCCATGAACTTGGATGTCCGCGTCCCGGTCTTCCTGGAGTTTAGCCCAGGTGACTTCGTTATTTGCAAACCCAGGTTGCCTCCTGAGTCCTGGCGATGCTAATGCCCTTTACCGCTCATTCAGAGTTTCAGAGTATCTCCTCTCAGCAAACAGAGAAGGCACGGATGAGGCCGCCTTCCCTTCTCTCGTGCCACATTTCAACTTGATCTTTTCACTCTCTCTGTCAAATTCAAATGTCACTCCACTATTCATGTGTGTGGGGAGGATTCTAATATACACCTCTTCGGCTTCTTTCAAAATTGCTTCCATTTCTCTGAAGTCAAAGACCCTTTCAACCTTTGGAAATTATCTATGGAATCCATTAACATGATTTACTCAGTCCACAATACAGATACTGTGGAGAGTTCATGAGAAAAGAGAGAAGGTAAAGTTGTGTGTTTTTTTTTAAAAGAAAGCAAATAAAGGTTAGCAAAAAAAAAAAATTAAAGAAAGGTTTAGATGTGGACTTTTTTTATAAGGAATTATAACTTAGGTGAGCGAGATCTCAGAATAGTTGTTCCTTCCTTATAAACTCTTGAAGTTAATTTTAAATGATGCCCTTTCTAGCAAATATTAGTGACTTTTTTTCCCTAGCAATACGAGTGGGAAGTTTAATAAATTTAGTCCTCCTAATTTAGCAAGTGTATTTTTTTTTAACATGAAAATTTCCTAATTAACTTCTTCTGATTTTTCCTAAGGAAATAAAAAATCTGACTGGGTGTATCTTTGCCTCTGTGTAATTAAGCGAATAATTTAAAATCATGTTTTTGAAGAGTCTTCCCATATTGATAAGGAAAATAGTCCAAGTATAAGGTGAATGAAAATGGCAGCATACAATGTGATACACATACTATCAGTTCTTTTTTGTCATACGGATCTATGGATGAATGAACAGTCAGATAATAAGATGGGTAGATAGATGAATACATAGAGAGAATTAAAAAGTTTGAAATAAACAAAAAAAAATTAAATGGACTTTCAGTGAACTGATGTGGCTCTTTTGGTCATGGTTTGGGGAGTGGAGAATCATATAAAAGATTTGGGATCATTTGTTTGGTGCTAACAAAGGTTATAAACGGTCATCACTCCTGTGGCCACACCCTCGTGAGGAACAGAATGGGGACCAAGCCTGCTCAGATGTACCTTCTGTCTACACTTATTTTTCACAACCTTATTTATGCCCCACAAAGCTTGTGAATAAAACTGCCAGTTGTCTGTGAGTTTTAGTCCCACCCTCTCTGTACTCCTTCCCAGTCTTCTGGGATAGCGGGATAAGACAGTCAGCAGTGGATATCTTTGGTTGGGGAGAGGGAAAACATTCCCTCGGAGTTTTATAAATGTTCTACAATTAGCATGTATTGCTTTAACAATTAAAATGCCATAAGGTAAGATGGAAGGCTACATGAATTTTGCATAAGGTTCAAGGAGGTTGACACTTCCTATGTGTTTAACTTCTTAAAAGAGTGAACACTCTAAGCCTTCAGGGCAGGTCTAGAAACAGACATGAGATAATGAACCCAGCCTCTGCCACCTCCTGCATATTAAGCTCCTTTGCAATTCACCAAACTTCGCTCCTACAAAATAATTGGATTATATACCATTACCTTTCCATCTTGGCAAATTATCCATCAGCAGTGAACTCTGAGAGTCCCTGGTCAATAATTCACTTCCCAGGCAATGACTTTTCTCCTTCCTTGTTTCCCAGACCCCTCAACGCCTCTTCTGAAATTGCATATTTTGCTAACTCATCTAATGCTGCTTCCGGCTCCCTTATATGCAACATTTCTTTCAGGACATGGTTTGGAGACCATAAAATTAAAAATTGCTCAATATATACTATTTTCCAAAAAAGCAGCATCTTTCTCTTCCCGCTCTTATTACCATGTGCTCATTTGACCGGGATGCATTTGGAAAGAGGCCACCACATCCATGATGTTGTATCTTCTTGGCCCATACCCCTTGATGCCACACCTCTGCTCTAATTGCTCCAGTCACCCCTGTGAATTGCCCAAGTTTCCCTTTCGGAAAGCTCCCTGGAATTTTAGAAGAGCAGCATGACGCCAGATTGTATAGATTGGAATAGGTTCAATGTGTGATATTTAGCTGGCAATATTCAATCATTAATTATCATGAAAATGCAAAGAGACAGAGTCCTCAGGGAGTTCCAGCTGGGAGGAGGCAGTCTTTTCTTGGGCCCTCGTGCAATTTTTTGAACCAGCTGAGCCTCCTAGCTTCTCTTTCCTCCATGTCATGAAGGAAACACCAAGCGCTGTATGATAATCGACCTAAACATTTCATAAAGGCTATCATCAGATTCAACACGCACTCAGAACAAGGAAGACCCTCCAAAAAGAGAAAGGTGTCTATGTATCCAGTGTACAGTCCAAAGGTTACACAACCTTTTCCCCAAGGGCCCAGTTTATATCGTAGCTATTCTGAAATGTTATTCCAGACACCTAAAAGGATTGAATCTGACTCAATAGGAAGCCGCCAAAGATGCACACCCCTTTTATTGAGTCAAAACAGCTACTAATCTGGGCAGAAAGAATCTATTTTCATTTCCCACAGTGCGGAGAAGAGGAGAAAGACTTGGGTATCCATGCCCTGCCAAACAGGATTCGCTGTTGTTTACCTGAATGACTTTTTAGATGCACTGGCTCATCTCTCATGTTTAGAAACAAAGATGAAGTTGTTGCCAGGAAAACAGATTCTGCGTGTCATATATGGATTAGCCTCCTCCTTGCCCTGCAAGTTCACTGTCAATCATTTTAATGTCCCAGCCTCACATACATTCTGCAGGGCGTATTTTGTGTGTAAACTCACAATATGTCAGAATAAGGAAAAAAAAAAGTGACAAGGGAATTGATATCCAGTTCATGGCAAGGCATCCAAACATATGGCCAAGTGAACAAATTAATACACCTAACGCAGAAATAAGGGGATACATTACTTATATTATTAACTTGGAAAAGGCATAATAGAAGGAAGAAAAACAGAAGTAAAGGCAGATTAATTCAACAAGTTTACTATCCTGGGGCATAAAACACTCTCAAAAATGATCATGCCTCATCTACGATAAACAGGTTATATTTGACTATAGAGTTCACTCAAAATGCCTATGTTTTATGATTTCTGTAATTTAAGAAAATGAATTAAAATATCAACACCTGCATTTGGGGTTTGAGTGCAGACTAGGTATATTTGTCAATTTAAACAACAAATGTAGACACCAAACAGGAGAGAGTCAGACCTGAGCCTAGAGAAGGGGCTGGAGTAAGCTCTTATTGAACGAAAATGGCTGTGGATGCCGATCGGTTTTCTCAGCTCTGTAAGCCGACAGCATTGATCTTCCATTGAGCTGACGCCATAGGATGTCACTTTGGTTTACTTTTTATCTTTGTAGCTTAATGAATATGCCAGGTTTTCTAATCATAACAATAACGATAAATGTGTCAGGGAACAAAAGAGTTATACCCTGGTATAAACTCAATTGCATAAATTAAATTAAGACAATTACTTAGACACATCCATAGTTAACACTGGAATGGAGACTTTGCTCCAGGCCCAATGGTTATATTTTGCTCCTCTGGGATACCAAAGAACTACTACACATAATTTATTAATATTGTTCATAAATGAGAAAAGTACATAGAGCTATACCTAAATAAACCAAAATACAATGGGAATGTTTATAAAAACATTCCTATAAGATTATTGAAAATCATCAAATGCATTTTAAAACATTCTATGAAAACATAAATTCAGTATTTTTTGTTGGCCAAAATTTTTTGTATTCTTGCATCTCTCTGAAAGAAGGTGATCAAGTTATTGAGAAAGATAGATAGAGTGAATAAGAAAGAAGAGAGAGAGAGAGAAGAGAGATAAACTAAGAATCTATGCCTGGGCAAAACAAATAAAGAAAATAATGCATGTGCCTGCTATATTTCTGTCTTTTCTACCATAATTCTTATTGTCACAATGAATCAAAATACAAATCCTTAATTATAGAAAAAAATATGTGCATGAGAAATGGTAACATACAAATTTCCCATTTTTGATTTGGCCTCCAAAAATACTTTCATTATCCTTATATAATAAAAACCTAATATGCCTAGTGTCCAATTATTCAACTGTTCGATCAGTCATTATGATGCATACTGACCACCAGGAGACAGATGCTCTGACCAGTAGGCCAGCTTGTAGCTGGGGTCTGGCCTATTGGGCCTGGGCAAAATGGGCCAGACACACCCTGGAGCCCTCCCTGGCCCTGATTGTGCACTGGTGGGATCCCTTGGCCTGGCCTGCACCCTCTTGCAATGTGGACCTCTTGGGGGATGTCAGAGAGCCAGTTTTGGCCAGATCCCCGCAGGCCAGGCCAACGGACCCCACCAGTGAATCCATGCACTGGGGCTCTAGTAATCCAGTAAAACAGCATGGTTTCAACTCATGAGAACCTAGGTTTAAACAGAAAAGATCCCAAGTAAAAGAAATATAAAACTAACAAATGTTCAAAGTTGAAGAGCTAGTAAATGGTTGAGGTGGAGACCAGATCTTCTTCCAGTTTACCATGGAAAAGTATTTGATTTGATACACTTAACCAGCCAATTAAATAGGTAATCTGGAAATAGTTATGTTGAATGCTTTAGATATGTATATCAGGTCATAATTAAACGAGTTCTAGCATTAATAAAGAATGAGCAGTGAGTCTGAGGGAAGAAGGACTTCTCAAACTTTGGTTCTTTCTTCGTTTACTACTATCAATCCTCTCAAGATGGGATGGCTTTGATTGGTTAGGCACCTACATACGTCTCTCTTTTGTTCTGTGTATTGCCTACAAGTGGAATTAGACTGCTTTTGTTAAAGGAACACACCTCCAGTTCTTTTACATTGCCATCCCTGAGTAAACACAGTTAGAGATAGAAAAGGGAAAGACAGACTGTTTAACTTATCTGGCATTTCAGACTTAAAATTCAGAATTTTGAGATTTGTCACTAGATTCGGTGGTAGACAATATGACACAAAAAAGGCTAGCTACAAGACAAATTACCATGCCTTTGGGGACCCTGAGCCTCCTTATCTGCCCCCTGCCCTGTCATATGGTGATTAGTTATCTTGGTAAGGCAAAGGAACTTGGTGGGAAACCATTGTAATTCCAGAACTTATAAAAATTATTTTGTAAAATGCCTCTGATAGGCAAGAAATTAGACTTTTCCTAACTCCATGGCATGAGGGTACACTATATGGCCAATAAAATTCTCAAATAATTTGTCCGCCAAAAGACTTCTGTCTTCATTTCCATTTCTTTAAGAACCACATGTGTGGTAGGGGGTAGAGAATATAATAGTTACTAACATTTCTATGGCAACATTAAGAAGAAGGCTCATACCAAAACTAAATATTGAAAAACCAAAGAATGGATGTTCCATTGACTTTAATGATTAGGGTAGAAGTGGGAAATAAACCTTATTTAAAGAGTTTAGAGGAGTCCTAGCCAGTTTGGCTCAATGGATAGAGCATCAGCCTGCAGACTGCAGGGTTCCGGGTTTTATTCCCAGCAAGGGCAAATACCTCGGTTGCTGGCTCCTCCCCAGCCCGGGCCCTGGTCAGGGCATGTGCAAGAGATATCCAATTGATGTGTTTCTCTCACATCAATATTTCTTTGTTTTTTTCCTCTCTCTTCCACTTCCTCTAAAAATCAATGGAAAAACATCCTCGGATGAGGATTAAAATAAAAAATAATGAAGAGTTTACAGGACTTGATTCAGGAAAATCAACATTCCTAAGATATACCTATTTTTTTATTCTGTTTTGTTCAATACTCAGGACCAACCTTTGAAATTTTCTTATAAAATGTCCACTTTCTGCTGTATGCAAGATTGGTCATTGTTTGTTAATATGAGGGAACAAATAATCATTTCAAGAATCTTCTAAGCTGGCTCAAAATCACTGTTTCTTGGTGAGCATTTCATTACTGTGCATCCATTTTATCAAATAAGAACTGTTCGTTTATAATTAGTTCTTGGGGCTTCTGTCCTCTTTGCTTAAAAAAAAAAATTAAAAGCCTTTCAAAGTGCTCTATTTGCCCACAAGGTCTAGCTGTATTCAACAGATAGTGCCTCGACATTTTCTAACATACAGTGAAAATACCATAAAGTTCTGCAATTAGCTAAAAAGTAAGAAAAACAGCAAGAAGTCCAGTTTATCTTCTCAACTGTGCATTAATGAAGGTTTCCACATTAATTGCCTTTTCATTAAAATGTATTTATAACCATCTCTTAACATCCTATACCAAACCAAATTAGCTCCTAGGCTTTGGAACAAGATCCGCAATACTGTTGTGGACACCCCTGTTTAGAATTTGGTTCTGCGAAATTGTTCTTGAACATGTACCTTTCAGATACTCCAGAAGACTGGCTTCAGATGTTTTGTGGGTTGTTGTGTTTTTGTTTGTTTGTTTGTTTTGCATTATTATGGAGCTCCTTTATTTAAGCCTTCTCTGAAATGAGTCATATTAGGCAGAATCCTATTTTCAGGAGTAGTGATTAAAAGCAAATAAACCCACAGCGTTAACAGAACTATGCTCATGCTCCCCAAATATTGCTTATGGAAACAGATGTTTTTGTTCCTTCCTTCCTACTAGGGTGTGAGTCTACTGTGGACAAAGCACGAGTCACCTTGTCTTCTTTTTGTTTTAGATAAGGATTCATAACTTCACCTATGACTCAACTCTTTGGAAGACTTGCGAAAGTTGTGGATTGAGCTACATGTTTCTCTTCTGGAAATATGGATACTAAAGTGTGAATTCACTGAACTATCAATGAGTCAGTGCAACTAGAGCACTTAGCGCAGTACAAAGTAAGGCTCTGTACTAGCTGTCCCGGGAAAGGCAAAGATAATGCTTGCACTAAAAATGCTACCCTCAAGACAAGAAAGAAATAAGGTGCATTAATATCTACAACGAAAGTAGAGAGAACCAAGGATCCCAAAATGATACCCGGAAAGGTCGCTAGAAGAGTTAAGAGAGAAGGAAGGACAAGGTTGAAATAAAAGACAGAAATAAATACCCATTGGCTGTCTCCTGAAAGTCAAGGTCTCTGATGGGTACTTGTGAATAATTTCATATCAAAGAAGAGGTTAATCTAGCTGTGAAAAGACAGCAAGAATTGTCACTGAGAGCTGGATTTATTAAACGTGAATCAGATCTACACAGTTCCCCATGGGTGTGGTTTAAGAACACAGATTTTAGAGATAAATAAGGATTTGAATACTTATTTAGATTGGGCAATTAATTTCATTTCTCCAAATCTCAGTTTTCTCACTGGGAAAGAGAAATATTAATATATATTCCTCCAAGTTTCTCTACTTTTTTTTATCTGAGATAATTCATGCAAAATTCTTGAGACTGAGCCTGGCACAATGTCAATAATTGTTACCTAGTACAAGTGAGAAGAACATGAAAGACCCAGGCCTTCATATATGTTGAATTTCATTTCAATGCATTATTTTGAATATTCAAATTCTTACATTTGTACATCATGGCAATTACAAAAGCAAATATTGACAATAACCCTCCAATATTTATTCATTCCCCCAGCCTTTCTCCTGGACTCAGAATCCATACTTACAACACATCAGACTACTGATCCTGTGGTCAGATCCCTTATAAACGTATTTAAAACCAAATATGTTTGCTTCACCAAGAGCAATTTTTTTGATTTCCCTTTCTTTCTTTCTTTCTTTCTTTCTTTCTTTCTTTCTTTCTTTCTTTCTTTCTTGTATTTCCTACCTACATCAATGGTTTCAACAGCTGTGTAGCTATGTAGTTATTCCCACATTTTCTCCTACCCTTGTCTACCACAAATGACCTCTCACTGATTAGACCTAACAAATGTCTTTTTCAATTCCTCTCCTACCTTTTTTATTTTATATTTTTATCTCTACTGCCACAGCTCCAGCTTGGGCTTTCACTGTCCCACCCAAAATACAGCATTGCTAGGTCCACATACACCATCTTCCCATTGGTCTCTTCCCTTTCTAATCTCCTTTCACACTTACCGCCAAAGCTAGTTTTCTAAAATATAAGTTGAGTCATGTTGAACTTCTGCTTAAACATTTTCAGTATCTGTCCATTATCTCTAGAATGGAGTCAAAATTCTTTAGTACATAAGGTAATTTGTGACTCCAAGTTACTCTTCTAGTGTCATTTCTCAATTTCTTGAACCTTTCTCCTTGGCAATATAGTTTAACACTATACTCAACATGCTGCCTACATTCATCATCTCCATGCAGTATCTGCCTTTTACTTTCTTCTTATTTAGGATATATATTCCAATGTCACCTGCTTCCTACACAATTCTTCTCACCCATCAGTAGAGAAAAGTCTCTCCTTTGCGGCCATCATTATAGGACCCTCTGACTCCCAGTTAACTCTTACATAAAATGGAAATAAATGATTCCTATTCAGAAAAGAAGACAGTTTGAGAACCAAATGGGACAATATTTATTTTATACTAGAAAACTATAAATCAATATAGAAATGGTGCCAGGCATGGAGCCAAGAGCTTTAGAGACATTATCTCATTCAATCCTTAAATATTAAGCAGATACCATGAGTGAGGAAGTGTATTCTTATTAGAACAGAGCAAATGAAAAAGAAATAAACCCTTCCCATTTGCCTCCTCTGTTATTTGTGGTATAACACTTTACCCTTCTCAAATCTCCTTCTATCCTCATTACTCCTTTGATCACTTTTCTAAATATTATATTTTATCCCCACTTAATAACACTTAATTATTTGACTTTACCTTGTCCACTGTATATAGCACTACAGGCTATTAAGCGGTGATCGAGAATTACGTTAAAGTAGGTGGGGTGTTAGAGTCACATTTGAAGGGTTAAACTACATTAATTAATTATGTAAGTTAACATTCCTCAGGAGCCTTGGGGCAAAGGGCCAATTCACAGAGCTGGAGAAGAATGAAACAAAAAGGAACCTAATTATGCATGTAATTAACTCTTTCAGTGATGTGGCGATAACATAGTATAATAAAGGTGTTATGAAAATGCTCCAGAACTATGAACATTTTTAAGAATATAACCTACATCGACATGAGAACTTAGCCTTTTAAAGGAAAAATTATACTCAATTAAACTATGTTGATATGCTACAAACATTTACTGATCCTCCACAAACAATATATTTTGCTAATATATTTTTTTCTATATACCTGGAAATACCGTGTCTGACAAAACACATTTTCTCCATAGTTTTTGATAGACAGAAAATCTAAAATAATTCAAAGGAAAAATGCACTTTGTAGAAGTAGCTTATTTCATTCTGGAGACTAAATGCATTGCAGAAAGGATTACATTTTGTTTGGCAATTTATTTCATTGACAAAACATATTTCATCACATATTCTATCACATTCAGTAGACAAATGCAAGTTGTCAACTACCCTGTTTCCTGCTTTTGATGAAAAACACATTTTTTTTCAGATTCCATACATATTTTTAAATGGTAGAGAGTTCTATAGATAAGCTCCATTTGCTCTAAATTGCCCAGAGATGTCTAGATTTGGATTCTGCCCAAGGTAAATCACTTCTTCCAATATGATGTAAATTAACCTCATATTAGAACGTATTTATATGCATCTCCACCCTTAAAATATCAAAAATTCAGTGTACATTTTAATCATTATGATAGGATCCTATGGTTTATATATAAAACTCAAATGGTTCCCACACACTCACCAGCTGTTAAAATGCAATTACCCTTTACAAGGTAATGTACATACAAAGTAAATATTTAATCTCACCTATTTATATATCTGTTTGATGCTGGTTATTCAATTACTGTCTGCCCTTTCCATATTTGCCCTCATGCCTGATATACTTATTTATAAATTATAAATAAGTTCTTAGAGGTCAAGAAGCAGATTTGTGTAATTTATTCTAAGGAGCACTCAGCACAGTGCTTCAGGAAAACAGGTGCTTCATAAATCAGTGGTTTGTGGTACCGTGGTAATGACCTTTCCCATCCAAAGCCTTTTATTCCCAAAGCATTTTTCCTTCTCCATCATGTCTACAATCATTCTATGAGCACCCACCATGTGGCACGTACTGAAAAACACTTCAAGAGATTGAAAACTAGGTATTTACAGCTGATGATCATGGTTCCTGTCCTCAAAGAGTTTACAAACTAGTAGGCACAGGAGTTATGAAGGTAAAGAACTGTAATACAGGGAAAGCCATGGAAGATTGAGTTCAGAGGCTGGATGGATTTACACTAACCAGGACGGAAGCAGGATGAGTTTGACGAGCTGACATGAGTAGGGTTTTAAGGACAAACAGAAGTTTGCCAGTGGATACAGTGAAGAAAGTCATTCCGGAAAGGGAAAAAAAAAAACATATCTTATGCTATAGAGGCAAGAAGTGTGTGTGTGTGTGTATCAGGATAGTGTTAAAGTATAGGAGACGGTACTAAAGAGGTTGATAGGGCTTTGAGGGGATTTAGCTGACAATCTGGCAGGGCTGACCAGCAGCCCCGGAACGATGGATGAACAAATTACTCCAACACAGTTTCGCTGTGAAAGAGAAGGCTAAGGGATGGCCCAGTTATAGAAGCAAGGCGGCCTGGATTGCCTGCTTCATTAGGCTTTATTGGAATGTGTATCTTTTAGATAAAAACAATAGGGTGAGTAATCTTGGGAAGACACGTGTGTTTCCATTGTTCTCTAGGCAAGTGCATCCAGGGATTAAGCATAAGGACTCCAGTCAACATGCACAGACTTGTTGGGAAAGGTCAAGGAATCATTAGGGGTGCCACCTTACACTCCCTTAAGACTCTGCTAAGTTGGAATTCCGATAAACAGGGCAGGCGGCCTTTCACACACTTCCCTTTTCTCAGAATAGCCTCCTTACAACTTTTCAACCAAGTCTCTTGTGATCTCCAACAACAATTAGCTTTCAAAATCTAAGTCTTGGAAAAATCAATGATAATTTAAGCATGGTCAAATCTGCGTGGAGTGTGGAATAGACGGGCGTGCAGAGGTAATAAAGCACAACGACACATTAGAAGCCTGTTGAGTTACTCCAAGAACTACGTAGATGAAGTAAACAAAGGTAGTAGCATTATAAATGAAGAGAGCTCAAGGATCTAGAGGTAATTAGGTTGTAAAATGAATAGGACGTGTATAAACGGTTCGGAAGGAAAAGGACCCCTGGACTTCTGCTCTGAGTGAGCAATAATTGAAAACGAGGTATTTACAACTTTTTAAGTCTGTGAACCCAACCTGTAGACAGAATTAGTTCAAGAAACCTCCTAAAACCTTATTCACTCTTTCACTTACCCATTTATATATGGTCCACTTATATAAGGTGGGTTTACTTGTAAGGGTGGTTCTCTCTCAGTCAGAAATCGTAGTGTATTGTAAATGCACAGGATGTTGAGAAATATTTGTGGGCCTCAGGTTATGAGAACAAAAAAAAATGTCTACCTAAGTTCAAAATCTATTTGAAAAGCAGTTTTATAAATAGAAATAGAAATGGACTGTGAGTCAAAGGACCTGGTACCAGCGTGAGCTCTGATCTACCATAACATTTTAATCTAGGAATTCAAACTCTATAAACCTTAGTCATCCTTTGTACATGGGACAGCCAACTGTCTTACCTACCTAACTCAGTCGTCTAGTAAGTACCAAACAGAAAACTGAAGTACCTTCTAGATATAAGGCAAGAAAATAATGTTTATTATGATTATGATTAAGATTTGTCAACTTTTGCAATGCCTACTTCTGAGCATTGCAATTTTAATTTAATGTCTTTCACTTGCCTTGAGTAGCATTAGTTATTATGGCACTATTTGAATATAAGATATTGTATCAAACTTCCAACATCATTTTTACCACTTCCTATTCTTTCATTCAATTTGCTATTAAGCAATGCCATTTATTTCTTTGAAATTTCTCTAAATTCACCACTTATCTTTATTACTGTTTTCGCCGGCCTATCATTCTTTGGGGCTAATTACAAAGCATCTCAGCTATTCTGTTCTTCTGACTGCCTCCATTTCAGGTGTGCCCAGTCTCCATATTGCTGCTCAAGTGACCTTCTATTGAACTGTTATTCTACACATGCTCCTCCAAGATTAAATGCCCCAGATGCTGTATCTCTAAAGGAACCATTCTAACCCCCTCCACCAACCTCCTCCCCAGCTTCTTCTCTTAGAGGTCCTGCATCCACCCACTTACTAATTCTTTCCTCACTTCTGTCATTGTTCCCATGGTTACCTCCACATTCAATTCCTGCCTCTCCTCTTCTACCCTGCTTATCTAAATCTCACACACCTGAACAGGCTCAGTATAAACTTTATCTCCTCCTCAAACCTCCCAAAGTCTAAAAGCACCCCCACCTCCACATGATCAAGTCTCTAAACTCATGCACCAGAGCTAGACCATAGCATATATAGTTCTTAGAATAGATATAACATCTGTGCAAGCAGGTAGGCACAGAGGATCCACATCCTCTTTCTCTGTGAATGTGTTATTCACCTCCCTGCCCCTTAAATTCCCTTGTCCAAGAGTGCCAACCCCAAAGCCCTTGGGCAGATTATACAAGCAATAGGTTACAAATTCTGGCACATAATAAGCAACAAGTGGAAACTTTTGTTAGTTGATTATGATTATCAGGCATATCAGTAGTATCTCCTTTACTGATCTGTTTTGTTCAACACTATCATTAGATGCGGGCAAGAGTGAACAGCCCTGGTGGTATAAAATATTATCAGATTCTGTGGGTCAAGACTTTGGACAGGGCTAAAGGCCTAGACCAGTGGTTCTCAACCTTTCTAATGCTGCGACCCTTTAATACAGTTCCTCATGTTATGGTGACCCCCAACCATGAAATTATTTTTGTTGCTACTTCATAACTGTAATTTTGCAACTGTTACGAATCGTATCTGTGTTTTCCAATGGTCTTAGGCGACCCCTGTGAAAGTGTTGTTCGACCCCCAAAGGGGTCACGACCCACAGGTTGAGAACCACTGGCCTAGACTGTCTCTGTTCCACAACCTCTGGGGTCTGTCCTGAGAAGACTGAGAAGTCTAGGGTCTGGAATCATCGCTTAGGTCTGATTCTTGGGCGGAGATGACCCAAAGGCTACAGTTGGAGCACCTACAAAGGGCCCCTTTCTGGGCCTTGAAGTCTCAGGGCATGGGAGACCAGAAACCCTTGTTCCCGGAGGGCGTTCTCCGAGTGGGAGGTCTGGAGAACCTATGTTCCAAAAGCTTCAGGTGAAAGCTGCCTGATCTTTTCTGACCTGGCCTCAGAGGGCCACTGGTTACCAGGGCGTCACCAAAACCAGCCCCCAATCTAGGGGATGGAAATATGCTGGTATTTGACCTTCAGAGGAGAGCGTGGCAAGCCCACTTTGCAGAAGTCCATGTGGGACGAAGGATATTACGGTTGCCCTTGTCTTTGAAAAGTACAATCCCCCAGCTCTTGATACTCAATAAAATTCATTACTTCTTTACAACTCAACTTAGTCATACATCAACAGTAGTAGAATCCATCCTGGGATACAGTTGGCATTCCATATGTAATCACTGAATAAACAAATAAACAATTTCACATTAAGTTTCACACTGTCTTCTTCCCTGAACTTGACCACAAGTTTCTTGCAGGCATCATATACTCTTTGTATGTACCAAACCAAGCCAAAAAAAAAAAAGTTACTGAAGGGAGATTAATTATAACACTGCTGATTAATAGGGACACATAATATAATCTTGAATCCATTAACTGCAAAACAAGGACATTCAAAACTTCAAGCAGGGAGACAACAATTCTGTATTTTGGTTATAGCATCACACATTTTAGTTATTTTTATATTCCTAGGACCGTATATTTGAAAAATGATGCAGATGATACCTAAACATGTATCTCCAAAACTGCATCACTTCTCTCCACATAAACTAATTAAATATGAATAACTGCAATTACTGCCTTTTTAATCCTTGCCTACTCATGTTAAATTTATGTCACCTTGTAGTATTTAGATCGTGTTCTGTTTGCTGTGATTCAGATTGTGAGTCATCAAAATGTTTAAAATAGTTCAGAAAATAATCTGAATTAATTCTCTGGATTGCTGTTTGGAAAAGGTATATTAGGAAAGCATTTCATAATTTTAAAGGAACACTGACTTTTTTTTTTTTTGCCATAAAAAGAAAATAAAAAAGAACTGAGAAGCTGCTTCTCAGGAACAATGTGTGTTACAATAACGTAACAGGAGCAGAGGCGATGGTAAGAAAGATGCTTTCCTTACATGGAAATGGGGAAACGTTCAGTTATTAAAGCAGCAAGAGCAGAGTCTTAGATGCATTGAGAGTGATTTAGAGGACCCTCTGCATCTTCCAAATTGTGGCCTACAGAAAAATAAAGGGGTTTACCAGCAAGAACAACAAAGGTGTGGTGAAGTGGCAACTTTGAAGGCAGTCACAAAGCACGAGTGATAGCGGGAGACAGTGGCCAGAGTGCTCTGGGTGACCACGGCAGGTGTACTGGGCCCAGAAAGAGACATAGCACCGCTGACTCTGACTCACGCCATTCAGGTGCCACTGCATCTGAACAGCGGGGATCATTCCCACATCTGCCTCTGTGCCCTCACCTTTCAAGTTGCTACTGGATGACCAAGGACAAACGCTGACACTCATTCGGCCCCTCTCTTTAAATCACGGTAATTAAAGCCCTCTAACGGCCAAGAATCCAGTGTGGGAACTTGTTGAAAAACAGACACAATGAAAGCATCAAGCCATCTTTACCAGGGAAAGGTCAAGGGTGTGTTTTAAATTGTCCACCATCCAGCACTGAAATATCATTGCTGACATGTACACTCAAAATAACTGTTGGACATTGAAACTGGGACTCAAAGGACTGTTGGCCCAGAATGAAACTTCCTACAGACTGATTCATTTACCTCTCAGCATAGCCATTGTTGCTTGTCTTATTTTTTGTTCTTATATGTTTATTTCTAGTCTGCAGATGCAAGAATTTTTAGAGGAAAGAAAACGGGAGAGATGCCAGAAACCAAACATCCTCTCACTAATAGAAAGATTAGGACAGGAGATCAGAAGGCTGGTCCACCTTAATTGCTCTGAAAGGTCAGAGCTAATCACTCACTGTTTAGTTGAAACATTGTTAGCTGAAGCAGCCTCTACCTGTTTGTTTCATGTAAACTTCTGTTCTTGGAATTTCCTGCCGAAAGGCTATGGGTGTGTTCCAAAGTCTTAATAAAAGGGAGAAAAAGAAAAAAAAGAAAAAAAGAAAAATAAATTGCCAGAGCCAGGCAGGCAGCCTTCAGTGTGCAGGTGTGAGGGCTGAAAAGGTTTTGGCCATGGCCCTTTGCAAAGGGGAAGGCACCGGAGGGGGCAGAAGTGGGGGGGGGGGGGGGTGGGGATGGTCTGCAATATGGTTTAGCCCATGAACAATACAGCAGGGCCCCCCAAGAACCAGGCCTGGCCAGCCAGCCCTGGAGGCAGCCTTCTACAGGCTGTCGCCTGCAGCATCCTGCAGCCACTGAAAGGAAGAGGCCAGTGCAGAAACCCTACCTGCTTTTAATTTTCATCATTTCAAGTTCCTCTTGGGAGAGAAGGACAGAGGTAGAAATTGCTCTGCTTCAAAAGCATACCAGGCTTCTGCTGTTGTTGTTGCTCTGCAAGTCTGCCCAGGTAGGCTTGGGCATAATTTGATATTATGCCTATTTTTAATAAAGCAATAACAATTGCATTGGCACGATCACAATGCCAATTCACACTTCCCAGCGCGTTGGCTGTTGGATATTTGCCAGGCGCTCTGCCAGCTGCTTCAAGGGATTGTCTCGCTGAAGTCCCCACGCAGCTCGGAGTGATCTGTTACTCCCATCTCCCATTTTATAGATGATGAACCACGAGGCCAGGGAACTGAGCGAGGTCACAGACAGTGAGTGGCAGGGTTGGTGGGGGACAAAGCCAGCTGACCAGGCTCCGCACCCCACACTGTTCACAGTTTTATGTTCAGAGTTAAAACCACTTATTTTTGGCAAAGAAATATCTCCCACAGAGATCTTGGGAAGATTGTTTCTCTGACCCCAAGACACGGCCAGAGAAACCATTATTACCTCTTCTTAGTTCATCAAGAGTGAAAACCAGGCATGCTTATCCGGGTAGTGTTGTTTCCAATCGGTGTGTCTCCCTTTGGTTCATCTCTGTGGATGGAATAAACTCCCCAAACATGAGAACTAGGGCCTTAGAAACTGTCTTCTTGTAGACACAATGCTTCTAACACAAACCCTTCCCTCCTGAAGGGGCTCCCCTTTTTCTCAGTGTGTTTTCACATTTTCATCTTAAATAAACTCTCCCTCGGGTCCTAATATGCATGGAACAGCTGCCGATCTCTTCTTTAATGAGAAAACAGGCAGAAATAACGGGGCTGACAAGCTCTGAGCAAGAAGACCATGATGCTGGAGTGACGCATGGAAGCAAGAGCCGGCTGACACAGGGTTGGGGCTTGTGGCCCAAACATCCCACGTTTCGATGCTTTCTTGCATTGCATTTCAAGAAGCCTAATTCTTACTGATCATTCAAAAGCAGCTCTCTTATTACATAAACAAGTGGAAACCCCACTTAGAAACAGGAAGCTAAGAAAGGAGTGATGATCTGACTATCACATTCTCATCCGTTAACCGGTCCTTTGTGTGCCTTGCGCTTACATGTCAGAGGGACCGTCCGGTCAAATGCTCCTCCTTCCACTTGTTATTTGTCAGATTTCTCACAAGTGTTTTTAAAATAACGTATCGGAGCAGAAATAACAGCATCAGGTAACTCTGTATTTATTTCCCAGATGATGGCCAGATAAAATATATTTCAGCATAATGAATTTTCTTGAATTAGGATTCTCTGACTTGAAGAGTTTTTAAGAAGAGAAAAAAAGAAGAAACATTTTGGCATAATTTTTTATGTAACATCCAGTATTGATGTTACCACAACACTGATGAAAGTTAGAAATCATATGCAGAAAGAAGATACTCCTTGAGAAAAATAAAAAGTAGGTAATCACCCACAAAAGCAAAAAAAAAAAAAAGAGAGAGAGTATTGTGGGCTATATTTATTGAGCACCTATTATGTGCCAGGTCCTTTTCCAAGTATATGTGAGAAACATGAAAAATAACAATACAAATGATGAGAAGACTTTTAGAAAGGATCATTCATGCCCTGCCCCCATGAAATGCCAAAGATAGGACTTGCAATAGAAATAAATTTGACTCTCCTTTGGACTAAATATATGTCTTTAGTATCACTGTGTTTCTACCCAAAGTTCCTATCTCTTCCAGTGATGTTGGATCTGAAACACAGGGAAATGCAAACAATGGGCTGTGACTAAGGCATCAAAAGGCACCCATTCCGGTGCAGGCTACCTTCAGGTGAATGCTAAAAGGGGAGACATTGCTCCCACATCTGACTACCCCTACCCTGGTAATTCCATTCCAGGAGCCAACGCAGGCTGGAGGGCCTGAACACCCTCACTACCCATTAGCAGCAGGCTACATTAATCTCTGCATGTTTACCTTGGTGCCAATTAAATATTTGTGATGGCAGCATCCACAAGGAAGAACATCTTGGCCCACACCCCGTTTGCCCTCGGTTCCTCTGCCATTCTTTATAAATAACATCCTGAATCTTTAACACATCCACCCACACAGAACGCATTAGATCAAATCATCTTTAAAACAAGCGAATGCCACCGATCCATTACCTCAATAGACCACAGGACGAGCGCAGGCAAATACTTACCACTGACAAGCCAATGCCTTGGGCATCTGACTTTCTCAAAAAAAAAAAAAGGCATTAGTTAGCGTTTTGATGTGGAGGCAGCTGACAGTGAAGGCTGAACCCCACAGAAAGGCGTCTAGCATTCTCTGGAGGGTGTATGCCTTCAGGACTGGTGGACTAGGTTGCAGACAAGAGAACTCACAGTGTAAGATAAAGAAAAACAAACAATTTTAATACTAGTTCAAATCTGCAAAGGGTTTGGGCCAGTACTTACACATGCCATGTAAGACTTTCCTTTTAAAAATTACAAGGCTGCATTGAGATAGAATTTATTGCCTCTCTATTCTCTTTTATTATTATTTTGCTAAATCATTTAGAAGACTCATTTTCATTACAGCCATATATGTCTCCATACTCTTTACCTCCATAGTATAAATAAAAAGCCAGTGAGGAATAGCTGAGAAATATTGTCAGTGTGTTTGGAGAACATAGACAGTTCTGGAATGAATTATAGGCTTCGGGCTTTCTGAAAAGATAGGGATTGAGCTGGGGCTGGGAAGGGGCGTAGACATTGGATGGGTCCAAGAGAAGAGAGAACACATCTCACTGGGAAGTTACCATGAAAACAGAGTACCCGGAAGTCTGAGAGTGATCCACTCAATCGGTGTGTGGCAGGAAACAGATTGGGGCCAGAAAAAAAAAAAGGGAATGATAATGACTCTTATAACGTGTTATGATCAAGGAGAGGCAAATGAGAATGCAGGTCAGAAAACAATATGGAGATGGTATGCAACTTTTCTCAATGCTGATCTTTCCTAAAAGCCAATCAGAAAAGGCGATAGGGAACCTTTTTGAAATTGAAAGGCCCTGTGTCTTGTTTTGGGTGGTGGTTATGTGGTGGAGTACAACTGTCAAAATGCAATCTGTACACTTAAGACTTGTCTATTTTATTGTATGAATTTGATTGATGTTATCATGTTAACTCCACTTTGTTTATAAAATAAAATTAAAACACAGAACACAAAGATATTATCTCCGTTAAATTCCTCCAGGGTCTCCTTGCTAAGTTGAATACGATTAAAAATCCCAATTCTTGGTGTGGCTGCTCCAACCTTATAGGATCCTCCCTTGCCTATCTCCGTATCTTCACCTGAAGTCACTCCTGGTCACTCTTCCCAGCCAAGTCATCTTTCTTTGTGCTCCGTTACCCCGGAAAGCCCTGCCCACACCAGCCTTTGCTCTCAGAGTTCTCTGTGCCTCCTGGAATGTCCTTGCCCCATTGCACAGCTCCTCAGCAAAGACGCCATGGCTTCTTTCTATACAATGGTTTTCTTTTTCTTTTTTTTAAAAAAATATATTTTATTGATTTTTTTTACAGAGAGGAAGGGAGAGGCATAGAGAGTTAGAAACATCAATGAGAGAGAAACATTGATCACTTGCCTCCTGCACACCCCCTACTGGGGATGTGCCCACAGCCAAGGTACATGCCCTTGACCGGATTCAAACCTGGTACCCTTCATTCCTCGAGCCAATGCTCTATCCACTGAGCCAAACCGGTTTCGACTACAATGGTTTTCTTAAATGACCAGTTCATCACCCTGTTTATTTCTAGCATAAAATTTATCTTACTCTATATTAAGCCTACATGAGTATGTGCTTACATATCTATCAACTGTCTGAAAGTAACCTCTGTGATTGAAGAGAAGCAAACATTCCCACAGGGTCTAACTCAGGACCTGTGCTCAATAAAGTTATTTGTGAATTCATATACATAATGTACCTCTTTGTAACTAGGTACTCATATTGCACTGGATGTCCCTCCAGGTCAGGGACCATGCCTCTGTCATCTCTATAGCTCTGCTACCAAATACTGCAATGGACATGTATTAAAGGCCCACAACATATTTGTTGAATTTATAAATATGTTTTAAATCTCAACATGCTTTTTTTCTCTACATCCAAAGAACATGTCATTTGGCAAAGACATTCCTTTGCCCCTAAGAACTACAATTCCTTTTATAATTTTAAATCACAGAAGCTGAGGCTTACAAGAGCTTTTCTAGCCTGTTGATTACACGTCACTTCCTAAGTCAAAGGGTTAAGAAAATCAACCCAGCCAAAACCAGTTTGGCTCAGTGAATAGAGCGTTAGCCTTCGGACTCAAAGATCCCAGGTTCGATTCTGGTCAAGGGCATGTACCTTGGTTGCGGGCACATCCCCTGTGGGGAGTGTGCAGGAGGCAGCTGACTGATATATCTCTCTCATCGATGTTTCTAACTTTCTATCCTCTTCCTCCTCTCTGTAAAAAATCAATAAAATATACTTAAAAAAAAAAAAAGAAAATCAACCCAGAGTGAATCCACCCAGATCTTCTCTAGGTGACCCATCTGAATAGAACAATATTTTAGCAAATCGCTTCAAATATGATCAATGTTAGAGGAATTTTGTGACTGTCAGTTGACTGTAAAAAACATATAAAAAATTAGTGTTAGGTTTTAGACAGCAGCAAGTGATGTAGCTTCCTATTTCATTTCTGCCATAAGAATTATAAAGAACAACAATCAAAATACCAAATAATGATTCGTATAACAACCCGGGCAAATCTCCTCTCCCCGAGTGAAAAAAATCACACCCTGCATCCCCCAAAATGGCATCCATTGAATGGCTCCACTCACATGAAATTCTGGAAAACCCAAACCTAGATTCACAGTAAGCAAAGCAGTGGTTTCTTGGGAATGGGGGTGGACACAGGGACACATGACAGAGGGGCATGGGGACCGTTTTGAAAATGTTGCTGGAACTGATTATGGCGATGGCTTCAGGAAAGTGATCTATGTCACCACCCATCAAACTGCATGCATTAAATCTAAATAGTTTGTTGTACATCAATTGCACTTCAATGAAGCTGTAATGCAAGCATGTCAAACTCACCAATAAATGAAGTATATGCCCTTCCGGCTGCAAGTTTGACATGCTTGCTGTTATGTATGAAAATAAAATACAAAGTCTCCATTTAGGATGATTTTTGACACTTTACATAGACCCTCTAGCTAGCAGTATTTTAATGTTGGCAATTACTGGTCATGTGTCAATAGCCTGCTGCAGTATTCTACCTCCTCCCTGCCACCTGTTCACTCTGACCCTCTGAACCCCAGCCCAGGCACCACTGTCCCCTCCTCTTAGAAGGATATTGATGACTTTTCTCATAATCCACTGGGTTAGCGAGCAACCCTTTAGCTGTGCTCTCTAAGAACCATTGCCAAAATATACCACAGCACTTTGATGACTAAGTATTATATTTTCCGGTGTATAAGACGACTGGGTATATAAGACGACCCCCAACCTTTCCAGTTAAAATATAGAGTTTGGGATATACTCGCCCTATAAGACCACACCTAGCATACAAGATGACCCCCAACTTTTGAGAAGATTTTCCTGGGTTAAAAAATCATCTTATACGCTGGACAATATGGTAGGTTCTTCTAAGGATGACAAAAATAACCTTTTCATTCCTTACCAAATATCATGACAAATTTACTTCCCTTTTGTGTAAGAAGTAGCCAAACCCTCTCCCTACCCCTCTTTAAGCTGAAGCAGGCCTCCTGGTCCTTCCTATTCCTGGCTAGTAAGGCACATAGTTGAAGATGTGGGCAAATGACGGGCTTTGGGCAAGTCTTTTTTCTGTGTGTCTCATCTATAAAATGGGAATAACAGTCTCAACCTCCTAGAACCGCTATAGGAATTTAGGGGCCAATATCTACACAAAGTACTGAGTACGATTTCTGGCACAAACAATGTTAGCTGCATGTATTGGATATTAGAATATTTTATATGTCACGTTTAAAAAAAATATACGCACTGATAACATAACCAGAATCTGAAGTAGGTGCTGAGAAAACTTTCTCCGGAAAGGACCAGATAGTAAATAGTTTTGGCTTTGTGGACCAGGATGCTCTGCCACAAGTCCTCAATTCTGCTATTGAAGCATCAAAACAGCCACTGACATTATGCAAACCAATGGGGGTGCAGCATTCCAAAAAAAAAACAAACACCTCATTTATGGACCCAGAAATTGTATTTTTTATATACTGTTCACATGCTGTCAAGTATTTTCCTTATTTTGCTTTTTTCCTAGTCATTTAAACATGTAAATACAGCCTGGCCTGCATGGCTCATGAGGTCACAGTTCAAGTCCTGGTCAGGGTACAGGCCCAGGTTGAAGGCTCTATGCCTAGTAGGGGATGTGCAGGAAGCAGCCAATGGACGATTCTCTCTCATTATTGATGTTTCTCTCTCTTTCTCCCTCTCCCTTCCTCTCTCTGAAACCAATATAGACATGTTTGTTTGTTTTTTAAATACATTTTATTGATTTTTCACAGGGAGGAAGGGAGAGGGCTAGAAAGTTAGAAACATCGATGAGAGAGAGACATTGATCAGCCGCCTCCTGCACGCCCCCTACTGGGGATGTGCCCACAACCAAGGTACATGCCCTTGACTGGAATTGAACCTGGGACCCTTCAGTCCGTAGGCTGACGCTCTATCCACTGAGCCAAACCGGTTTTGGCTATAGACATGTTTTTTAAAATATTTTTAAAATTTAAAAAAAATTCTTAGCTCACAGACCATATAAAAACAGGCAGTGGGTCAGTCAACGTGGTCCATGGGCCATAGTTTCTTGATTCTTTACCTAGAGAAAGAGATTAAGTCCTTTGTAAGGCCCTTGCTTGTGACAAATCTTCCTTCCCAGGCCTCCACCTGATGTTATGTGACGTGCTGATAGACAGCAGGGTAAATCTTGATCCACAAAGCCATCACTGTTACCAGGAGATCCTCGGAGTCTGTTGGAAATGCTACATCAAGTGCCAAGATTTTCTTGACACTGAATTTTTTAAACTTTTGATAAAAAGTCACCAACAGCTATTCAAGCGTATCTCTACGTGGTTGTGAGCAACATTATTTTCTACTTTCATTTTATTAGAGGCGTCTTGAAAGGAAATTAACAGTTTGTCTTCTTAACAGCGTGAAATTATGCAGACAAAACCTGTAATATATAAAAGATAATGTCTTTTCTTCACTTATATTCATAGGCATTTACTAGAAATGTCTGGATTTAGGTAATTTCTTAAAACTTCCAAAATTGTCAAAAATGTCATTAAACTGAACAGATTTGCTTAACGATGTCTACGTTGTTATTCCAAGATCTCATCAATTTCTAACCGATGATGCTTTCCTCCCTCGTATAATGTACCAAACTATGTATACCTACAGTTGCACCTGAAACAAATGTCATTGTGAGCTTAAAAAAAACATGGACGAGTCCCCTCTATTCACATGCCGAGAGCCACAGTCTTATTCAAATTTCCCTTAAAATCGATCATTTCATATCCATTGTATTTTTCTTGATAGTCATTCATACATATGTAAATATTACAAACACCCTAATTTTGCAACTAGATTCCAACCGGATAATGTGATTGAGCTCCTCCACATCTGGCTATCAGAGCCATCTTTTCTGACTTCAAAAAAGAAAAAAGAAAAAAAACATCACAAAAAGCTGTTTTTATATGCCTGGTCTGTCTTTCGGTTATTACCCATTTCGAAGTAGTTTCACGCAGCCGGGCCTGTGCCAAGCGGAGGGCCCGGAACAAAAAATACGGACTTAATGTAATTTGCTGCCTTGGCTGCTGTGGGAAGCGGGAAGCGGTGCAAAGCTGTTGCGTGTTTACTAGTGGAGCTCTTGTAGGGGGCGATGGGGGTTTCATTATAAGGGGCCGGCAGACCGTTTCCGCACAAATGCCAATATACATTTGATAATCGAGTGCCATTTGAAGGATTTTCACTCAAAGGGTTCTGCAGAATCTACAGCCCAAATGAGAAGTATATTGTGTTTCGACACCAGCCACCACTGTTCGTTGCATTGATCTCCATTGTGAATGCCTCACACACACCATTCTACGGGCGCGAGCGGGAATGGGCAAATAATATTCCCTGGAATCCCGAGGTATGATTAGTTACCAAGCAATCAGGAAAAAAAAAATCACAGCGAGGCATACTTCTGAAAGAAATTAGAAAGAGTAAAGATCACTTCTCTATTTGTGCTCCGGAGCGAATCGCACAATGCCTCATCGATGGTACTGTATGTATTAGCTAACCACCGTGGGCTAGCTGGAGCTCATACATCAATGAAAAGATCTTTGTCAATTGCTGTATGCCTCATTATCTCACTAAGATTTCTTGGCAACAATTAACAGCTACCCAATTCATAGAAATTGCCTTTATTATTTTTGAAGCAGCTACTTTCTTTGGCTTTAATGACTAAGAGAATAGAGACAGATGTCTCTGTTGCTAGGGAGATTGAATTAAAAAAAAAATGAGAGAGAGAGAGAAAACCTTTGAAACGAAGTAAATAAGCAACGACCATCTTTTTTTTTTTTTAAAGGAGAATTCGGTTAGTTTTGAATTAACTATTTGTTTTAAGAACAAACCAGCAGTCGCCTCACTTTTTAAGGGAAAGGCCCTAGAACGGCTTATTACCGTTCTTCTCTGACAGTAATAAGTCATTAAAAAAAAAAAGGAAAATAGGCCCACCTGTGCACTCGATATCAACTGAAGCTGATGATCGGGAACTTGTACTTTCTTTGTACTGCTACCTGAATTCAAGGGCATTACTTTTTGATGCAATCTGTCAAGCCTCTGTCACTAAAGAGAAAGCAGTGCCTCCTCTGAGGTAGCAACACCGAGGCCTGGAAGACCAGGCTTGCTGCTGAGTTCTTAGAGCTTAAGCCTTCTCTTCCCCCAGTTCCAGTGTGACCTGCAGCCCCTGGGCCAGTACTCCAGGCTCTGGAAACCAGTATAGCGGTCTAGCCACCAAACTTAACCCATGCAGTATTTTTCCTCTCCAATCTCTGTCTATGCTCATCTCTCTTCTTCTGTCTGTATTTCCTGATGCTCCATGCAATCCACCTATTGCATCTGTGTTTTCATCTGTCTCGGACATGCATATTCCATTCAAACTCTCCTGCCGGCCCACTCCTTCTATCAGAGTGCTTTAAGAGGAACGAGATTGTCACACAAAAAGAACAAAAAAAAAAATCCAGTTCGGAGTGAAATCACATGGGATAAAAACAATGAACAGTCCACCTAAATGATTTTCGAGAGCCCCCAACCTCCTCTGGCATCTACAGAGGATCATCCAAACATTCTAGTGAACCATTACTGGGCATCAGCACTCGATCTGAGTATAAACCAAAAATGGAATGGTGGTGGGTTTTCTTTTTGCCTACGTTGCTTCTGTGGCCTGGGGACTTCTTCATAGCATATTTATGAAAGTGTATGTCAAATTCCAAATAAAGGACTTGAAATGTTTTCAAAATTACAACTTGAAGACTTTTTGGACTTTTTATTAAAATTCTAAATAGATGGGATGCAATTAGTCTGCAGGACAGGGTCACAGGAGACAAGACTGGATCCAAGTCAAGCAATGCAGCACCCCAGCTGAACAAAGCAGCTCTGGAGTCCCCGATTCTGGGCTCGAGGCCCATTTCAACCATGGACTTGAGGTGGGACTTCAGTCCCTCGCTTGACTTTGCTATGTCTCCGTTTCGTTGATGGTCAGCTGTCCATGTCAAACACCTCATCAGTTGGCTGTAAGAGTTCAAATGACATAATGTATATAAGTCTTTGGTCCAATGCCCAGCACTCAGGAAGCACTCAAAGTTATCATCGTGATCATCATCCTCATTATGATGAGCTGCTTCTAAGTTTTCCGAGACTATTAACTGAAAATTAAGATATTACTTTCAAAGGTTTTACTGGAATTAGGGACATTGTGGGCGCACCACAGCAGTTCTGACCATCTGAGAGACATTTGTACTACATACCAATCGTGACCTATTTCCAAAAACGGTTTTCCCTGGGACAATGTCATTATATCATGAGCCTGGATGAATCTCAGTCACAGCTTGCTCAAGCTAACTAGTGTGCTTTCCTCTCAGCATTTCTTATTCAACCTTATAAGAGATTCTGCTCCCCTAAAAACACCGTCCTGCTGATATTTTGTCAAAGGCCACCGTCTTGTTATTGAAAATCTACTCCGAACCTTCGGCTACTGAGAGTTTCCGATGAGCTCATGGGAGATTTTCCAATGCCTTATAGGATTCTCAGCTTCATGTACCACACACAGGACATCCATGTTTATTGGGCACCGACTGCACGCAAGTTACTATTCTAGCATGCAACAATATGGGGGAAGCCTGGCCTTCTTGGTCCCAATTAGTAACTTAGAAAAAATACAACAAGTTGCTTCAAGAGTTACCGGAAAGAACATGGATAGTCAAGAACAATGGCTTCTCAGGGATGACCCACCTCCTGACACACAGCCCAACTCTGGAAGGCCCTGCTCGTGTGAGTCAATGACATGACACATGAACTGGGAGCTAAATGGCCATGCAAAGATCTAGGTAAAACATATATCTATAAAAAAGACAACAATTCTAATGAAGGAATGAACTTGGTAGCACCGACAGCAAACAGTTGACTGCAGTATCTGGTCATAAGGGCAGATGTCTGGAGGTGAGGTGGGAAGGGTGGACATTATGGTTCCCAGGTCCAGTGATCTAGTACTACTACTTACACAGCTTTAGCGAAATATGGGTGTGTGCATCCCCGCCCTGACCAATGAAATCACAATCACTAACGCTGGCATTCAGGCTGTGAGAGTGTGTGTGTATGTATTTAAAGCTTCCTCGGTGATATTAAAGGACAGTCAGTATTCAAAGCCACTGATTAAGGGCTTCATAGTCCCTGATAAGGAATTATGATTACAATGCTGTTTTGTCATTATTGTTCCTGGTTACTTTTTAGTGTCTCATCTTCCCATTCAAAGTTTGTGTTCCAGGCGTGTCTGATAATTACTAGCATACCCTTGAAAAATGCCAACTAGAGAACTCTGCATGCAATAGATGTGCACTATCAGGCTGTGATCGTCTTCTGTGTGCCGAAATGTGCTTAGAGTGCACCGGAGAAACAGACTCCTGCTTCCAGGCATATTCCCAATTACATTAAAAAAATAAACAAACAGGTGCGTGCGAACTCCAGCACTTAGCAGCTGGCTCACATGCCTTTCCTTCAGGGAAATGAAGACACTGGCTGGGAATTCTCCAAAATAATCAGAGAAGAGGAGACAAAGGAAGGTTGTTTGGGTGTTGTGGTTAGAAGATAAAACAACACCAGGTCTTTCTGGGCCATGAGGAAGAGGGTCAAAACTCCCAAATCCTGCACATTCACCAAGATGTTCATCTTTGCCAGAATGCCAATCCCTTCTCTAAAGAGGAAATCATTGTTTCCCCAATTCTGAAAGGCAGACATCAGCGGGACAGAGGAAAGAACTAGCTGATGAAGGTCACATGAAAAGCAAGAGGGAGATAGAGCATAAGCAAAAAAAAAAAAATTATGGTGTTTAAAAATGACTGTTGGCACGTGCAGAATTCCAAAGAGTCATTCCAGGATTGTTTGAGGGAGGTCTCGCTGTGACATCTGTCACCACAATGGCAGCCAGGGTTGGTTTCCATCATCTCTGCTTCCTACGCTCAGTTTAAGAGAAGGCCCTTCCCAACTGGAAGAGAATCAGTCTTCGGTTGTGGCTGGCAGGAGTTGCCAGAACTCTTCTGCGAAATACGAGGGTGGGGAAATGTAGGTCTACGATTGTTTGTATGGAAAAACATGTGCAATTAATGGCTATTACAATAGTTTTATTAACTCTGTGTTTCACATACTCATAATTCTAAACCTCACTTTTCCCACCCTTGTATTATGTATGGGAACTTTCTAAAGTGATACTCAATGAAGGAGACACTCTAAGAAATAAAAAAATACTTTCCATGGATTTTTGTTATATGAGGTTCTTTGTCACAACATCACCTACAACGTTGTAAATGTAAGTCCCCTTGTCAATAATTTGCCTGGCTCAAAAATGATAGAGGCACTTATCATCAAATTTACATTTATCAATTCCAGATCATGAACTTCACATTGCTCTTCTGTGTCCTTAAAGGTGACCTGAAGTGATACAGAAAGTCCCTTGACCTTGGAATGATTCCAAGAGACAATGACAGGCAAGACACTGCAGTGCTCAATATTCATTTGAATGTGCTCCGAAGAGGGGGTAGTTGTCACCATGGTGATTTTATTCTTTCCTCTTCTGAGCTCAAAATGAAAGGGGAGGAGTTTTCAAAGCAAAGATGCTAAAACAGGTGAATTAAAAATATATATATATAAATTACTAGCCATTATTAGAAATGTAATGCTTAGTTTGAAGTTTAGAGCCTGTATTGGGGATCAGATACTCAGTCAAGTTAATGATTATTAGCTATCCTAAGGGAGCACCCCTCTTGTTAAAAATCTATATATAATATCTGCTTGGGTTCTGATCTTGATACAATAGATCAAGCAAACTTGGATCTTTTTTAATAGCAAACACAATGGAATGCTGAAGTATACTGTGAAATGATTGCTATTGCAATGCTGGGTCCAGCATAATCAGGAGGTAGAATCTGAGAAAAAAAATTCAGAAAAGACTGGTTGATTGAGCAAAGTTTTAGAGCGTACAGAAGGTGGGAGTCTGTAGTACCCTGTTGAGTGCTGTGAGAATTAAATGAGATGATGGGTGTGGAGTCCTTAGCAAAACTGGACTATGGCATAATGCAGTCTCCATATGTTGGCTATTATTAAGTCCCAGAATGTATTATTATTACTGTTGTTGTTCTTCAATTTAAAGATTGGATCTAAAATACATCTACATTTCCTGAAATTCTGCATCTGTTTTGTATACATAAAGAACTAAAACGGTTTTACCAAGCACTCCCACATCACAGAGCTTATGGGGAGAGGAAAAATCCTGAATATCATATAGACACACCGTCAAAATATTATTCAACACAGGGAGAGGGGTTTTGTTTGACAAAGTAGTCTGAACTTGAAACCACTGTTCAGTGAATTTGGAAAACTATAATGTGGCATCTCTTAGCACAAAATAATTTTTTTAAATAATTACCTATTACTTTTTTTTTAGTTAATCCTCAAGTGAGGATATTTTTTCCATTGATTCTTAGAGAAAGTAAGAGGAAGGGAGGGAGGGAGAGAAAGAGAAAAAGAGAGAGAGAGAGAGAGAGAGAGAGAGAGAGAGAGAGAGAGATGTGAGGAAGACACATCAGCTGGCTACCTCCCGCACGTGCCAGGGCCAGGATGTAACCTGCAACCCAGGCACATGCCCTTGACTCGGAATGCAAGCCGTGACCCTTTGATGCATGGGCCAATGCTCTAACCACTGTGCATACCAGCCAGGGCTCAGTACCATTTCCCACACCTGAATTAGGAAGCACACCAACAGCCTAATTTCCTATAAATGGCTGAGTTCACATTTGCTCATCTAAACTGATGAGATGCACATAAAGATGAAGCTCTATAGGGTCAGACCAGAACCTTCCGTTAACTCTTCTGAAACAATTTCCCTTGATGGCCTCAGATGGGTGCGCGCGCACACACACACACACACACACACACACTCATACTTACACGTACACACACAGTGCAGTACAGAATTGTCTCGTGTGTCATCCTGCTTCCTGTCCTGTTAAGACCACAATGTCACTATGCCACAGCTCAGTCTCTCTGCTCCCCAGTGCCCCGCTGACACGCCTTTCCAGCCCACTGCTGACAATCATGAAGACTCCTGACAATTAGAAACATTCTGTTCCTCTAAGAACACTTGGTGGTCTGTAGCATTTCCTTCCCTGAAACCCCTCATAGTTGTCCAGGAGCGACATCAACATGCACTTCGGGCCTTTTGAATCCAATTTAGTATCTCAGTTTATGCCACGGATGTGTCATTCGACGTGGGTGGGCCGCTAAAACACTTTTATAGTGATAGTGTTGACCTCATTAAAGGTCCTACATCTGTTACATTTGGAATTCATTCACTCTATACCGACTCCATCAACGTTTTTCGATAGAATCACACACACATATAAAATAAGTGCAGTAGAGGATCCTCAGTGGGTAGAATCGACTCCCTCATTCGGAAAATATTTATTGAACAGCTATTATGTCCCAAGCAGTTGGTGAGCCCCAGGAGGGTTAATAAAAAGAAGGCAGACACAGTGACTGCTGTCCAGGAGCTTAGA
Source organism: Lasiurus cinereus (assembly GCA_011751065.1). Lineage (NCBI taxonomy): Eukaryota > Metazoa > Chordata > Mammalia > Chiroptera > Vespertilionidae > Lasiurus > Lasiurus cinereus. The sequence goes on from JAAGEH010000434.1 coordinate 4,273,284, forward strand.
ATCACGTGGAGGAAAGCACGAGTCAAACTGGGCTATTCCTGCAAGAATGGTGCCAGGTGGGAGTCGAAAAATCTGGGGGACACTTTGTAAAGCACATGGTTGTCTAACTACTGTGCTGTACACCTGAAACTAATACAAAATATTATCAAATGTAGACTGTAACTGAAAAATAAGAATAGCCGAGGCCGGTTTGGCTCAGTGGATAGAGCATCAGCCTGTGGATTGAAAGGTTCCAGGTTTGATTCCGGTCAAGGGCATGTACCTTGGTTGCAGGCACATCTCCAGTAGGTGTCGTACAAGAGGCAGCTGATAGATGTCTCCCTCTCATTGATGTTTCTAACTCTCTATCCCTCTCCCTTCCTCTTTGTAAAAAATCAATAAAATATATTTTAAAAAATAAGAATAAAAATGTAAAATAAGTTTTAAAAGCTTCCGTTCTTTAATTTAAAGAGCAAAGAGAAGCACCCACTGGCAGCCTTCACCGGAATGCTCCGGTTTAGAGAAGAAGTTCTTTGATGAGAAGGGAGAAGAGGATCTGCAAACCAGGGCTGGTGGTACACCCACATTTTCTCCACTCCCTGGTGAAATGAGAGAAATGAGAGCTTGCCAACCTGCTTTCCACTAGTGGTTCCTCTCTGGTGTTTGCTCACTCCATGTTTGTTTTTTGCCAGAGTCCTGTAGCACAATACTTCCCCATCATGCGTATTTTTCAATCCTCAGCCGAGGATATTTTCCATTGATTTTTAGACAGAGTGGAAGAGAGGAGGGAAAACAAAGAGAAATATCGATGTATGTGCCCTTGACCAACATAGAACCCAGGATCCTTCCGTCCACAGGTGGACCCTCTATCCACTGAACCAATCCGGTTAGGACCCGATCGTATTTCCAACTCTACCTTCCAGTGGCCCCTGTCTCATACCACCAGCCTTATTTCTTAATATTTTTACTTACTTTGACAAATGTCTGTTTCTTAAGCGTACCATTGTAGAAGTGAATTATCAAAGACCCCTATTTTAAAAGTATCATTTGCTGTGAATAGAAAGTAGCTATTAAAGTCAATTTCATTTTTAAAACGTTGTCTAATTTCAAGCTAGACGGTACTGGCCAGTGAAAGCTCTGAGCGCAGGCATGCTGTCTTTTCTCGGTGAACAGAGAGAAACGATCGTGGTTGAGAATTGCCGGAGTCACGGGAAATCAAACGGAGACACTCTTCCAGAAGTGATGCAGGTATCAAAGAAACGTGAAATGAAGATAATTTCCTCACCGCTCTGTTCCCCCGTTTTCCTGTTCTGTTACTCACTGAAAGTCCTCCCAACTCTGCCGATATTCAGATATTCATTTTGCCTTTTTTTTTTTGGTAACAGTGCTATCGTGACAACGATAAGAAGAATGGTGCTGTCCCTGCGGATGATAATAGTAATATTCATAATGAAAACAAAGCCAACAATAGAGTCTTCCTCCACGCCCTGCCCTGCTTTCAGCACGCTTCCTTAACAGCCTGGCAGCCAAGCACTTTTATAGGTGGGAACCTGTAGCCCTAAAAAGTTGAAGAATGTGTTCAAGCTCAAAAAGCTATCAAGTTCAAAAGCAGCCCCCTCATCACACCTCGGCTCTGAGACCTCGCTCCAGCCCTGTCCTTCTCTTTGTAATGCCGGGCGAGCCACTCGCACCAATTTGCAGGAGAAACCGAACATTGGAGAGGTGACAATTAAATAACACTGCACACCTGGCAGAAGGCCTCAGTCAGGAGGAGGAGGAGGAGGGGGAGGCTGGGAAGGAAGAGATGGAGGAGGAGGGAGACGTGGAATTTGAAGCCCTCTGCCCTCATTCCTGAGCTATTTAGCCTCGGGAAGGCTGTTGAGACTCTCCCTTTCTGCATCTATGAAATGAGATGCTGTCCATTCGGGGAGGACACTGTGGCAAATGCTTTGAAGCGGCGGCGGCGAGGTGGGAGCACAGTAGTGGGTAGGTAACAGGCCCTCCATAGACAGTGGCATTATTATGCTTATCAAATCCCCAGCCATGATCCACGGCTCATTCTGCACCCTCCGTCCTCTGATGCTTTCCCTCATGCGTCCTGCCCGCGATGATAACGGCAACGATCACTCTTTCCTCGGAAACTCCTATCGCTGGGTTCATTTTTGCAAAGATGCAACTTGTTCTCCGAACATAATGTTAGAAAGCGGGAAAGAGACACTTCCTTCTGCCACCGAGGATCTAACCTGCTATCGCCTCCCAACGGGCCCGCAAAGAACACGCAAGGAATTGATCTTGGAATTAATAATGATGCAAGATGAGGAAGGTTCTGGCGGCGGTACTCAGGAAGGTGGACTCTGATCTGAGTGAGAGGGAGGGGAACAGAGCATCTTCTGTGGGCTGAGACTGTCCCCTCTGCCTGGTGTTCCTCCACAGCGCACTGCGGGAACAGCGCCGCCTTCTGCAGGGGACGGTAAATGCTCACAAAAATGGTATTAACCTCTTTGGTAAAGAGATGGCCCCGATTGGCCAAATGAATGGCACATTTTAATATCTGAGCACTTATCCCCTCCTTTACTTATTTCTAATTTTACCTAAAACTGTGGTAAAGTTAGAAAATTACACACACGAACCTAAATGAGAAAATACAAATTTCCAGAAATACCCACTCTCAACCTAGCCTGGGATCTCTCTCCTTTTTCTTAGAGTCATTTATCACATTTTAAATAAAACGAAGTGTACCAGGATCGGGCTACAATATACATTCTTAAAAATCAGTATCTTCACATTCTTGCACATGCTTTAAGAAGATAGTACAATGTTCAGGGCTATGTAATACTTCTTCCACACGTGGATGTCAGTATTTAATTAAGCCCTTGCTGGTAGACGCTTAGGTTGTTTTCAAACTGTCCTTATTTTCAGCGGTTCCTAAGGAAAACATCCTTCCAGATACATCTTCCTGTTCAACGATGATTCTTAGCTTGTGTGTAATATCAGGTTCAAAAGTGACAAGCTTTGTAAGCTCCTAAGCACTAGTCACTCTATGGGCTGTGATTGTGGACCCTTCACACCGTGCATTTACCCCAGGTTGGAGGACAATATTTAAAAAAAAAACAAAAAACTTGACAACTTGTCTAGAAAGCCAAGGCTGGTAACTTATACTTTATGGACTTTTAAAAACACATTGCTTAAACCTCAACTTAGAATACCAGTACTCTCGCCACTCTACCTTCTGCTCAACTTATAAAAATGACGGCCCCATGAAAGCCTGCATCATGGAAAATATCCGCTGTGAAGTCAAACAAGGAGGCCATTAGATTCACCAAACTTCCAGCCTGTGGCAGGTTACCTGAGCTATAAAAATGCCCAATTCTAAGCCTATAAAAATGCCCAATTCTAAGCCTATAAAAATGCCCAATTCTAAGCCTATACGAATGCTCAATTCTCAGCCTATACAAATGCCCAATTCTCAGCCTATACAAATGCCCAATTCTAAGTCTATACACACTCAAGGCACCAAGGACCAGGGGCCACGCACAGCCAAGGGGGCTTGGCTCTTGAGTTTCCTGAGTTTGCTTCTGCCCTTTCTCCTAACAACCCCTGCCCCAGCGCCTGTGGGTGGAGTACCCCTCACCCCTCTCAGATTTTGCTCAAATGAAATATTGAGATGTTGAGTCTGCCCCGGTTCATCTTTGCACAGTTCTGATCTCAGAAGAGGAAACGGAAGGCGAACCCCGACAACCCCCAGGACACCGAGCAACGGGACCCAGGTACCTGCTGAGCCCCTGAGCGCACTGTGTTCTCTCCCCGGAGGTCACAGGAAGGTCCTCTCGGGTCCTGGACCAGCTGGCAGGCTCCAGCCCAGCATTGCTCCCTCCCACTGCCTCCAAAGCGCATGGAGTTCACCGGGGCCCCACCTAGAACCCGGACAGGCCCAGGGTTCACCCAAGTGCCACTTAGAAACTGGGCCTGGTCCAGGGTCCAGGTGGGTCCAATTCACTAACCAGAGCGGGTCCAGGATTCGATTGGTTGTGGGTGAGGCCTCAGGTGAATGCAGTTTTGTTTTAAGGCTGAACAGCATCCGCATCTTACCAAAGGTAATCTTATTTTTTACATCCTTGCCTGAGGATTCATTTTGTTTTAAATCATTGCATTTTATTTTATTTTTTTTAAATCCTCATCCGAGGATATTTTTCCATTGATTTTTTAAAATATATTTTATTGATTTTTTACAGAGAGGAAGGGAGAGGAATAGAGAATTAGAAACATCAATTGAGAGAGAAACATTGATCATCTATCTGCCTCTTGCACGCCTCCTACTGGGGATGTGCCCACAAGCAAGGTACAAGCCCTTGATGGGAATGGAACCTGGGACCTTTCAGTCCTCAGGCCGATGCTCTATCCTCTGAGCCAAACCGGTTTCTGCTTTCCATTGATTTTTAGAGAGAGTGGAAGAGACAGGGAAAGACAGAGGGAAAGATCGATGTGAGAGAAACACATCAATTGGTGGCCTCCCGCATGCACCCAGACCAAGGTTCAGACCAAGGAAGGACCTGCAATAGATACGTGCCCTTGACTGAAATGGAACCCTGGACCCTTTGGCCTGCAGGGCGATGCTCTATCCACTGAGGCAAACCAGCTAGGGTTCATTGTATTTGAGAGAGAGAGAGAAAAAAGGGAGAGAAAGAAAGATCAATGTGAGAGAGAAACATTAGTCAGGGATGAAACCTGTAACCTTGATACATGTCCTGACTAGGAATCAAACCCACAACCTGGGTATGTACCCTGACCAGGAATCGGACCCACAACCTGGGTATGTGTCCTGACCAGGCAGGAATAGAACCCTCAGCCTTTTGGTGTACAGGGTGACGCTCCAAAACAACGGAGCCACGAGGCCAGGGCACCAAACAGTCCTGAGTTCCAGCAGGCACAGGTGGAGAAGTTTAACCGCCTGAGCTGATCCATTTGCCAGGAGCCTCCCGCAGGTTCTCACTCTCCAAGGTGCCTGGGGAATTCTTGTTTCCCCCTCTGGTTTCTGGTAAGCAGGATGAAACCCTTTGGGATACCTTATCCACTGCAGAGCCTGCAGACGGGACCCTGGGAAAACCGGCAGAAGTTGGCCAAGGGCGAGAACTCTTACTAACGTCAGCACTTCCAGAGACAGAGGTGGGATTTCAAATGGCCCCTTCGTCTCCACATTCAGATTGTCAGCCAGAGAACATGGAGTAGCAACCCTTTCTCTCTGGGGGATGGCTATGTGCCTCTTCTTTGTCTCGTTTTGTATCCTGGTAGGGTGGTTTGACAATCATCAGGTTGGGTGTCCCCCAAATATAACCAGTCAAAATATAACTGGGCGCTAAGAATCCTGCTGAGGGTTGCTAGCTCTCAGGGGAATTGTCTGAGTCTTTTTATCTTTGGGGGTGGCCCTGAGTCTTGGAAACATAGTATCTTTCGCACCCTGGTGTCTAGGAGGTTGTTCAGCACTGCCAGGAGGATTTCCTGTTTCCCCTGGCTGAAACCTGAAAGGTTGCTTCTTTTTTTTTTTCATTTAAAAAAATATATATTTTATTATTATTATTTTTTTTTACAGAGAGGAAGGGAGAGGGATAGAGAGTTAGAAACATCGATAAGAGAGAGACATTGATCAGCTGCTCCTGCACACCCCCTACTGTGGAATGTGCCCACAACCAAGGTACATGCCCTTGACCGGAATCGAACCTGGGACCTTTCACTATCCACTGAGCACCCCGTCTTAGCTTTTTTTTGTTGTTGTTTAAGTAGCTATATGGTACAAATTCCCCTAATTAGAATTTGATATTCAGAAGCTGATAGGATCTATTTTAGCCTTCTCCTCAGAGCTAAAATGATACAATGAGCCCACAGGCAAAGAAGCACATTATGAAGCCACTGCGGACGGATTTGCTAAACATTCCAAAGCAATGCAGCTCTAAATCTAGAATCCAGGGGTCTGGGGGCTTCTGTCTTTGCTTAAGATCTCCTCCATAGACAGCAGCAAACTGAGGGTAAGGTAGCCGGATGGCTGGGCCCGCCCCTGGGTACGGTTCAGGTCACAACCGGATTCCCTGAGACATGAAACACACCTGCACTTGTCTTACAATTCAAGTCTGCCTGAGACGAGACACGAGGGATGGAAAAACAATGCACAGCCTGCCTGTCCTTTGCACCGACCCCCAAACCCTTTTACTCACTTCAAAGGCCTGGCAGGTACTGGAAAAGATCGCCTTTAGGAAACAAAACCCTTCTTGGAAGAATTTACATTCTTTCTCTGGGCCTTTGAGATTGAAATGTTCTCACTGGTCTTCTCTAGGAAGAAATGCCAACTTTAGGGAGATGTTAGGTACTGAATATATACGTCCCTAAAGTTTGCCTGAAATGCAAACTTTAGGGAAATCATTCATAATTCTTATCAGGAAAAAAAAAAGTGTGTGTGTGGTGGTGTATGTGTATGTGGGGAGGGGAAGTGGGAGGGGAGAAGCAGGCTCTTTGGAAACCCCGTGAATGAAAAACCTTAAAAACCGTTTTCACAAATATTGGTAAAAAAAAATTTAGCTATCTGAGCAGATAACTTTATTTATTTGTTTGTTTGTTTGTTTATGTATTTGTTGTTAATCCTCACTAGAGGATGCTTTTCCACTGATTCTTAGAGAGAGTGGAAGCAGGGGTGGGGGGTGGGGACGGGCAGAGGCACAGAGAGAAACCTTGATGTGGGAGAGAGACACCGTTCGTTGCCTCCCACCTCTGCCACATGCTCCCCACCAGGGCGGGGGATCGAACCTGCAACACTGAGCCGGTAATTTGAAGTTTGATCTGCCAGAGACCCAATTGGATCCAACTGTTCTCTTCTAAACAAGGGAGTTTACCAGATGATAATTCATCAGATCCCAGGCTTCCTAATAAAACATGTGTTCTTCTCTAGAATAATCCCACATGTTTACCGGTCTAATAAAGACCCATCGGTGGGGTCGTATATGGACTAACGGATTGGACTAAAACATATGGTCCTTGTCCCTCCTTAGATGTGCAAACTTGAGAGAGACATTTAATTACTTGCACTCGTGGTTTACAGAATTAAAAAAAAAACACAAAAACCTGTTTTATAGCTCAATGACTAATTTATATTTAAAAGAAAAAGTAATTTAAATATGGTACATGGTATTAATAACTGTTCCTTTCTACTTTTCAGCCCCTTCATAATTGTTCTATTAAAACACCACAGGCATCCTCTAATAATTCTGGCTCCGTGAGTTCTATTTCATTCTTTAAATCCCCGAGAAAATGTTTGGTGAAATATGTAATATTGCATGGCTTTCTGTGCGAGGATGTGAAATATTTAAAGAAAACCTGTTGCGAATCTCACAATGTTAAGAGGCAACTCAGACATGTAGTGTAAGGGAAATAGGATCTCAAAATGCACTCATCTTAAAGGTTAGCTGTGGAGTAGGAAAGGGTGTTTCTATATCTGAAAGAAAGAAAGAACAAAAGAAAGAAAGAAAGAAAGAAAGAAAGAAAGAAAGAAAGAAAGAAAGAAAGAAAGGAAGGAAGGAAGGAAGGAAGGAAGAAAGAAAGAAAGAAAGAAAGAAAGAAAGAAAGAAAGAAAGAAAGAAAGAAAGAAAAGGGGAAAGGCGCTCAGTGTAATACTTTCCACACGGTGCTGAGAATTCCAGGCCTTTCGCAGAAGTGGATTTTCAACCAGAGGAAGAAATGTGTTCATCTCATTTTTTTAAAGGGACTCGGTCACATATATATCCAGCGCGTATTAATTGCTATGAACTCTTTAAATGGGAAGGGAAGTGGAAAATAGCAACTTGTTTTCTACCGATAGGGAATTAAATCCACACTTCACCCCCTGAGGATGTGTTGCTGAAAACACAGACTTCGTATCAGTCTGTTGCCATTCCCAAAATGTCTACCTAAAATAGGGTTTCATTTTCATCTCAGAAATTACAAAGCCTTCCGTTCTGTCTTCTCCAAGGCAATCTTTAGAAGGATCAGGTGTTTTTCCTGAGATTTTTAAAGTTTCTTTCTCTTTTATCTTCATTGTTTAAATAATGAAAAATCACCCCAAAGCATATTTTTAGTGCAGGACAGAATCCCATCTTGCATTTTATTCTGGCCTGACTGAAAGCAGAAAAGTATGTCCTAAAACCATGGTCGGTAAACTGCAGCTCGAGAGCCACATGCACCTCTTTGGCCCCTTGAGTGTGGCTCTTCCACAAGATACCACAGCCTGGACGAGTCTATATTGAAGAAATGGCATGAGAAGAAGTTTAGGTTTAAAAAATTTGGCTCTTTTGGAAACCGGTTTGGCTCAGTGGATAGAGTGTGGGCCTGCAGACTAAAGGGTCCCAGGTTCGATTCCGGTCAAGGGCACATCCCCGGTAGGGGGCGTGCAGGAGGCAGCTGATGGATGTTTCTCTCTCATCGATGTTTCTAGCTCTTTCTCTCCCTTCCTCTCTGTAAAAAAAAAATCAATCAATCAATATATATATATTGATATATATATATACACACACACATATATATATATATATATAGAGAGAGAGAGAGAGAGATTTTTTTATACAGAGAGGAAGGAAGGGAGAGGGATAGAAAGTCAGAAACATCGATGAGAGAGAGACATTGATCAACTGCCTCCTGCAGGCCCCACACTGGAGATGTGCCCGTAACCAAGGACCGGAATCGAACCTGGGACCTTTCAGTACCCAGGGTGACGCTCTATCTACTGAGCCAAACCGGTCTTGGCAATAAAAATATATTTTTAAAAATAAAATAAATAAAAAATTTGGCTCTCAAAAGAAATTTCAATTGTTGTCCTATTGATATTTGGCTCTGTTGACTAATGAGTCTGCCGGCCATTGTCCTAGAACAATGAGAACCCGACATGGAGTCAGAACCATGTTCTACAACTACTTCCAATTAAGCCAAAGAAGACTCCTGGGCTTGTTTAAGGCAGGTCCCCGGCTGGAAAAGCTGGGGGCCTCGGGACACTGCCTCTTACGGGCAAAGAGAACCGAATTGAAAACTTCAGGTTTAAGCCTAAGTGGACAAGAAAACCAGGGAGAGTCTGGTAGAAAATGAAAAACCCCGGCAAACATTGGTGTGTGTGTATAAAGCCTCCTCTTGCTGAGCAGACCAGCGTCATTGATTCTATTAAAGGTGAAAAACGATACTCAGATGAACAGCAGGGAGCAGAAGGCTTGCAGAGTCCTCTCCACACAGGTAGGCATTTCTAGAAAACAGGTTCCAGAGCGTGTAAAATATAAAGCCACGCAGGTAGCACAGAGGACTTCTAACCATGGATGGTTTTCTGCCAGCCAAGCCCCGCCCAAGGAAAGGGCTTGTTATTTAGCCAAAATGGAAAACATTTATTTTTTTTTAATATATTTTTTTGATTTTTTTACAGAGAGGAAGGGAGAGGGATAGAAACATCCATGAGAGAGAAACATCCATCAGCTGCCTCCTGCACTCCCCCTACTGGAGGTGTGCCCGCAACCAAGGCACATGCCCCTGACCAGAATTGAACTTGGGACCCTTCAGTCCGCAGGCTGATGCTCCATCCACTGAGCCAAACCGGTTTTGGCTGAATACATCTTTTGCTACAATAGTACATGATCAAACTGTGGGCTCTAACTGAAGGCCAACGAAACGTAATGAGAGTGTTCTGCTGAGAAACCCTGATAAATTCCAGGCCCACATGGTAGGCAGATCTTGAGATCTGCATTTAGGATGAACAGTTCCCCAAGTGGTTCTCAACCTTCCTCATGCCTCGTCCCTTTAATGCAGTTCCTCATGTTGTGGTGACCCCCAACCATAAAACTATTTTATGGTTGGGGGCCACCACCACGAAAATAATTTTATGGTTGGGGGTCACCACCACGAAAATAATTTTATGGTTGGGGGTCATCACAACATGAGGAACTGCATTAAAGGGACATGGCATGAGGAAGGTTGAGAACCACTGAATTCCCCCATGACTACGTGGCCTCTTCTCTCTCTTCCCACCTTGACCTGCTGGTCTCCTTATTCTCTGCCTGGTTCCCTGACCCCCACATAACAAACACCTTCTGTACAAGAAAGCTGAATCAGAAGATTAAATGAGATGCTGAGATCAGGGTGATGAGCAAGAGAGAGGGAAACCAGTGGAAAAGTGTTGGATGATCAGGTCAGGACACCCATCTTCGGATCCACAGCACCGCCCACCTCCTCCATGAAAGGCTTCTGATCCCGGGTCCCTCCCCAGCATATGCACCTCCTCTGACAGTGCCGTTTTCTAATCTGTCACTTGCTGTTGGAGAGGACAGATGGGCTAGCATAGGATCTGCCAGAATCTTAGGTCTGTTTCACCATACGCCCTCCTGTTCCTTCCCAAATTGACAACTCTACATTTATAATGGATTTCCGAAGCACGCGGTGATATTTACTTAAGGACAAAAGCAACAGCGATGGACTCACGTTTCCAAGACAGAACGTGGTACCAGGGGGGATGTCTTCTGGGAGAGGATGGCACCCCACCTGTGCGTGAGCGACCTTGGGGTCAAAGGTATGTTCTAACCGAGTCAAGCCTTCCTGGCACAATCCGGTTTGGATCTGACCTCCCAGCCACCAGGGGCCGCTATGCCTCAGAGAAAGTGAAAGCGAACTCAACATGATGAAATCAAATGCCCTTCTCAGAATCAAAGCACAATTAAATTCCAAAAGAAGCCCCCAATAGGAGATTCTCCCCTCTCAGACCACATGCCTAAGCAGACATGGTGGCAGGCAGAAACATGCAGATAGCTAGCTGTGATGGAGAGGGGGCTTTCACACGCTTGCCTGAACTGCAGTTTATTCCCCAGCAACATGGGGCTGGTGCAGCTCCCAGCATTCCTTCATCCCTGAGTGTCCAAGCACCAGGACAAGCGCCTCATTGCAGCATCTCCTTGAACTGTCAGAGCCTAAGGAGGCTTCCATCCGGGCATGGGAGTGTCTGCCCCATAAGGATGCTCACAGACTGTTCCCAGCAGGCTGTGTGCTTATTGTATTCAGTCACCCCCTCATCAGGGTGTTTGCATCAGCACCCTACTCTTAGAGCCTTTCCCGTGATCTCGGCTACCTAGGCCTTTCCCTTGAATCACTGCCTCATTTTGACAGAAAGTGTCTGCTAGCCATTTATACTAATGAAAGGGTAATATGCTCATTAGACTGGATAGACTGGACATCTTCTGGACATCCTTCCGGACAAAGCTGCAGTGGCTGCAAGGGCCGAGGGCCAGAGGTGCAGGAGAGGTGGTGGCATGGGCCAGTCCAGCACTGTGGCCCCTTCCACAGAGGCAGCCACAGAGGCAACAGAGTGTGCCTGGTCCGGGCGCCACACCTCTGCAGAGGCTGGAGGGGGTGTGACCTGCTGTGCCTCAACTTCCCACAGCCCCTTCCCCAGCTGGCCTGGCCCAAATCACCCCCCACTCACCAGTGGGTGAGTGGCAGGCTTAGCACTTAAGAAGTGAGGGCCGAGGGCCAGCAGCCACAGCGGCCAGCAGTGGCAGCAGCAGTGGGATGATGGGAGTGCACCTTCTCCTGATCGGCCCAGTTGCCTCCCACAGAGGGAGGCCAGACTGCGGTGGCTTAGGCCCACTCCATCAGTAGGACATCCCCTGAGGGCTCCTAGACTGGTGAGAGGGAGCAGGCCAGGCTGAGGGACTCTCCCCACCTCCTAACCCCCAGTGCATGAATTTCGTGCACCAGGCCTTTAGTAATTAACAAAGGGCAGGAAATTAATCCAGTTGCTTTTCCCTTTATCCACATAATCACTTATGAGTCTTCCTTCTATCCCCTCTCAGACCTTTTCCCTGGCCTCTCTAGTCACATGACTGGAATAGTTCCCTGGTCTCTCTAGTCACATGACTGGAATAGTGCTGTCACAGATGTTTCAGCTAGGGCAGCTGCCCCATCTCCAGATCAGAATTGCATGATTTGTCAGTTGTCCTCACAGAACTTTTCCACTGTCCAGTCCAACATGAGCCATTGCGGTAGGATTTGACCTGTACAACTATAAAAGCAAGCTCTAAGAAGCAAAAGTCTAGAGAGGAAGAAAAAAAAAAAGAATGTAGGAGGCCCAAGAAAGAACCTTAGGCGGGCATTTTAGATATGGCACCAGATGCTGCAGAAATACACAGAGGATTCCAGTCCAGAGGTGCTAAGCGCAGAAAGGATTTTACCAGGAGCATCTGAGAAGCTCGCTGGCCTTCTTTTGGCCTCCTGCCTGCACTGATGGACAACATTCCACAGACCGAGGATCCAAGCTTTTCCATCCAAATGTCTCTACAGACTACAGGGAGGTGCTATGGGCCAGCTAATCACAACCATCCCCTTGAATTTCCATGAATATGAAGTGTAGTGGCCAGGGAGTAAGCGGGGTGGGGGAGGTATAAGAGGGGGATCCATCAGGTGGAGAAGAGGCAGGCACCAGTCATTCAATTGGGTTGCGAGGGGCAGGGGCCACAGCAGATGTAGGAGAGGGAAAACGGCTGGACACATTACTTTTGTCCATAAAAAAAAAAATGAGGAAAAAAATCCCGCTTTTCAACACAGAGCTGAGAAAGCCCTACTATGTGCGTTCCGCAGGAAAGAAAGCACTTAGGTCAACAATGCAAACGTGGCTTGAGGCAGAGCAAAATGCAGAACCGGAGCTGTGATTCCACTCACCGAAGTGTGCACCTTGGATGTCCGATTCAGTGCAGGTCACCGGAGGGCTCCGCAGCAAAGCCCGGTGATGGAGCAAACCCCGGACGGCGGAGGCAATGGAACGCGGGATGCGACTGCTGGAAAGAGAAAAGAAAACAGATCAGATTCCAATGAGCCCATAAAACAGATAAACAAAAGAATCAAAATGCAAATAGAAACCGTACATCTTCAAAATGTCGAGACATCAGGACTCGAAGCTAAACGAGCTAAAGAGCACACCTTACCCTTTAAAACTTCTTTCAATAGAAGAAGGTAAAATATGGGACAAAACGTACTAATGAGTTCAGTCATTTTAATGATGGCACGTAGTTAACCATTAAGATACAAAATTACCACAATAGTAAACCCATCTTTTATCCTTCAAATGTGATGCTGTTTCTAACGCAAACACTGGAAGACACAGCTTTTGAATGGCAGGAGAGGTGAAATGCACCTTTCTAGCAATCTGCAGACTTCAGGGTGCTCTTTGCATTGACAAATAATTTGCTTCATCTTAACATGTGCATTTTGCTTCTCCAGTACTATGAGCATTTATTTTGCCAACTTTTAAATTCAAATAATAGGAGTCAGCACCATCGTCAATAGGAGGTGGGAGTATATCAGGGAAGTTCCATTGACCCCAGCACAACTTGCTTTGGGCAAATATCTTAAGTTTGTTTTGTTTTGTTTTGTTTTGTTTTTGTTTTTTTAAATATATTTTATTGATTTTTTACAGAGAGGAAGGGAGAGGGATAGAAAGTCAGAAACATCAATGAGAGAGAGACATCGATCAGCCACCTCCTGCATGCCCCACACTGGAGATGTGCCCGCAAGAAAGGTACATGCCCCGACCAGAATCGAACCTGGGACCTTTCAGTCCGCAGGCTGACGCTCTATCCACTGAGACAAACCGGTCTTGGCAATATCTTAAGTTTTAACACAAGCTTTCATCATCTAAAAATTGGGATGTAATAGCACCTATTTCACAGAAATGTTGTGAAGATTAACCATAAAAGCCCATCAAAAGCCCGTTGTACAGTGCCTGACACATAGTCCTCCTTCAATACCTGTCACCTGCCATCAGCATCATTGTTACCATCATCCCGATGCCAGATGTCTGAAATGTCACCAACAGATTTGGGATTCCTATCCTAATGATTAACTCTTTAGAAAAATGCAAACATGCCCTCTTTTCCTCAAAAGCCCAAATATTAAATGAATCCACACAAAGGCATTTGCTATTCATTAGATTCCCTTCTCTCCTGGGCAGAAGACCGGGGCAGTGCCCAAGAAGGCAAAGGGTGATTTCTGAAGTTGGCAAAGGGTTCGCTATTGGTGCAAATAAAAGAAAGTTGAGCAAGAAGGAATCACAAAAACTGAAAACAAATGGATCTAAGTTCCCAGTTTTGCTCGTCATTCTCATCTTGGGCACTGAATGTGTACCTCCAAAACAATATGGGACAGAAGAACCCCTTTCTCAATCAGCATCTCCCAAGCCCATAGGGTGTGACATTCTCTGATGGGCTAAAGATGTGTCAGTTTGGCTAAACCCATCTGCAGTTCCCATACATGTCATGGTGAGTTACCACCCTCTAGACCAGCGGTTCTCAACCTGTGGGTCGCAACCCTTTCACTGGGGTCGCCTAAGACTATTGGAAAACACCTATTTCCCACGGTCTTAGGAAACAACACACCACTCCTCTGTGTAGCAAAATGTAACAATGTAGTTTACTGTTGTCATATGAAGACTGTTGCCCATGCTACACCACACTTCAAGACAAAATTTCATTTATTTGTAATTAGAAATAAAGATTTCACAATATATAATTACATATTATTTTTTGTGATTAATCCCTATGCTTTAACTATGTTCAATTTGTAACAATGAAAATACATCCGGCCTATCAGATATTTACATTACAGTTCATAACAGTAGCAAAATTACAGTTACGAAGTAGCAACGGAAATAATTGTATGGTTGGGGGTCGCCACAACATGAGGAATTGTATTAAAGGATCGCAGCATTAGGAAGGTTGAGAACCACTGCTCTAGACCACACACCTTGAAGGGACAAGCAGAACTTTCAAACTGAGGGCTCTATTCCACCTTAGCAGGAATCTCTGAAAAGATTTTCTGCCCTCTACAAAAATTCCTGGTAATGTAGAATAAATACTGGGTACTAGTATCTTCCAGATAGTCAAAGGGCTTGTCACAATACAGTGGAAAGTATGAGATGTAAATCACAGCAGATGTGAATTTGACCTATGTCTTCATCACTAATAAGTAAAACCTCATGCAAGGCTAAGACCCTCTGAACCTCAGTCTTCTTGTCTGAAAAATGGGGATGTGGCAAAACACCTACTACACAAGGATTGTGTAATAAGGAAAGAAAATGTTTCTAGCACATAGTAGGCATCCAACGAAAGTGAATCACAATTTCAGCTTTCTTTGCTCTGCTATCTTGCTTATGATGGTACTTTAATCATCCGACTCTAAGGGAATTGATAGATACAGAATTGTCTTATCAGGACTCTGGGTCTTTAAAAGACAAACTGACTAAACTAGACAGCATTATAAGACCTCTTGAAAACTTGGTCTGTTTTTTTCTTTTGTTTTATTTTTTTTTTCCAGTTTTCAAGTGATAATCAGAGCCCAGCAAAACAATATGGTTCTTTGATTTCCACCTTAGGAAGTCTGCAGCCTTTATTGTCTTTATGTCGTACGACTTTAGCACTTCATTATATTCTACCTTGTAATCATTAGGTGTCCTTATAATCAAGTCTGTTTACTCACTTGTACAATTCTGATCCTTTAATCTCTCGAGAGTATTAGTTTTAAATGCAATTAAGAGCCACAATTTAATAAGCTTATTACTAAATAAAGTTGCAAGAAGATTCTGAAAAAGATTCACCCTTGAAAACTTAGTTTTAAAATCAGGGCTAGTACAAAATCACAAAAGTAACCACCTCAACAGTAGAATCCCTGGGGCCTATGCCTTCCCACTGACCACCTGTGTGGTCCTGAGCGAGTCACTAACCTTTATCTGTGGACCTGCAGCTAGACTGGATCTTGAGGCAGATAACTTGTTTTAGCTGGATCTCACATTTATTCTAAACATTAAAATTGTTATATAATAAGAAAGCTGTACATTTTAGGCAACAGAAATGTTACTTGTTAGGTTATTATTTCCTATCATGCTAATTATATATTTAAAAGCCTGCTGCTGGAATGTAAAACAAAACAGGCATGGCCCGTATACATAGTACACTCAATAACTCAATACAATGTAATGATTAAATCACTGGGCCCCACAGTTAAAATGGTAGGGTTTAACATGGGATAGCAACAATTATGTGATCTAAGACACTCCATAATCCTCTATGTTCCTTAGGTTTTTCTTGAGTAAAATACGGAAAATAACAACATCTAACTCATAGCGCTGCTCTAAAGACTGCGTAGAAATTCACAGAGCCCAACGACTGAAACATAGTAAACGTTCATTGTTATTGTTGTTTATTTTTATTAGTGAAATCAAATTGTTAAAAATGCACTAATTTCTAAAGTATTTAACTCACTCCATATTTTATTATATGCATGATGAGTATCTATCAAATGAATAAATGGAAATTATTTTTAACCAGCTTATTTCACTCATGAAATATTCAGTACCAAATGATACATGCTTTATTGCAATACATTTACCCAATGTTATTATTTATTAGGTTTTCATCTGTTTTAAGACATATCAGGCAAAGCCTATATGTTCATTGAAATTAAGTACCATATTCATTAAATTATGACAAAACTAAACAAACCAAATGTTATCTTTTTTCCCCCAAAACATACATTTCTGTTACGTTTTACACATGGATTTTATATAAATATGAGATCTAAATTTTCATATTTTTAAATATTGTAAAATAAAATGGTATAGTTAATAAAAAGAAAGAAAGCAAAAGTCATTCAAGGGCACAGTGATAACCACTGCTTACATTTGGGTAAGCATCCTTCTAGACATCACTCTATAAATAAATTCACCTTGAGTAGACAAAATTGTGCATAAATAGGATGATGCCATCCATCTATTTTTATTTCAAACCCTTTTCTATAATAGAAAGGCACTTTCTAGATTATTGATGGCAGTTAATCTGGGTCCCCTTAAGATACAATCAAATTACTTTAACTTCTCATTTAATATTATAGGAAATTTAAGGAGCGTAAATATCCTATCTAAAAGCATTATGCAATGAGCGATTTAAATGAATTAAAGGGTACTGACACCTAGGGAATAATTTAGGAATGTTTCATATTGTGTCTTTTAAGTGGACTTTCCCACCATTGAACATACAAATAAAAAGAAATAAGTAAATACCGGACTATGTATGTTACACATTTGCCACAAAACGAAGTGATATAAACAAACTTATAAAAACCCAGACAATAGGGATAAAACTTATAAGATATTGTTATCTTCATTCAAACTACCCGTTCCCTTAATGGAAATTAAGTTTATGGGCTTCAAAGAAATATTAACTATTTTCCCTTTAGATATAAAGAGAATGCTATTACAGTATGAGGAATGGAAGATTAGTAAATGCAAATTAATTGACTTCTTTCTAATGAATAAAAATAAAGATTTCACAGACATAAAAATATGAGCTTCTGAGTTTCATTCTACACAGTCGAAGAAGATGAAACCACAAGTTCAACTGAATAAATTTCACAATACTCAAGCCATTTGCATTTCGCTATTCAACATTCTTAAAAAAAAAAGGAGTATTTTAAGTCCAAATAAAAGCCACATCTATTACTTAATAAGGAAATTTGATAAGCATCATTTGGACCTGCATTAAAATAATTTGCTGTATGTACTAGACCTAGTCAACTAGTATCATTCACTCATTTATTTGACAGGTATTTAATTGAGTAGTGATCATGTATCAGATATTACTTCAAGCTCTAGGTCTATGCTGTCCAATAGAATTGCTCCTAGCCTTTTAAGGCCATTGGCTATTGAACCCCTAAAATGTGGCTACCCTGCACTGACATATGCCACCAATATAAAACCTGCTTTCACATATTTAGTGTAAAAATATAAAAATATCTCAAAAATATTTCATATTGACTATATATTGGAAAAATAATGTTTTCTATATTGAGTTAAATAAAATATTTAATAAAATTAATTTCACCAACTTCCTTTGTTTCCAATACTGTGCCTATCAAATTTTTTTAAATGACGTCTGTGGCTTGCATTCTACTTCCATTGGACAGCCCTTCCCTAGGTGATGGTAGAAGGTAAGGAAACAGGTCTCTGCATTCATATTTGCAAGTTTATGCTTAAGTGGCAACACTGTTTCAAGACTTGTGTGAGGTGCTGAGAGGGTGAATTAAACTATAAGCTTTAAGCCAACCACTAAAATTTGCAATCTAGGAATATGAATCAAAAAGACATAACACAGGAAAGGAGGAACCAAGATGGCAGCATAGGTAAAGGCTTGTACTTGCTGCCTCCCACAACCAAATCTGAATTACAACTAAAATACAGAATAACCATCATCCAGAATGGCCAGAAAGCTGGTATATTGGAAGTCCTAGAACTAGAGAAGAAATCACACTGAGACTAATAAGAGGTACAGAGATGCAGAATGGCCTGCTCCAAAAGCCACCTCTGTTGCTTGTTCATAGAGAGGAAGATTGTCTCTGTGGAGGCCGCCCAGAGGAGCAAGGGGTCCCAACCCACAACACACCCCAAACTTAGGGTCCCAGAGCTGGGAAAAGAAGTCTCTCCAAGCAGTAAGAACTATAGGCTGTAAAAACCAGTGCAGATTGGGGATCAGTGACACAGGCTGCTGGAGACCCACCTGTTCCTCTTAAAAGATTGGCACCATGAACTGAACTTACAGGGTTCTACTTCCTCTGAGTTCCAGCACCAGGGCGAGGCTCTGAGGGACAAAGACACATACAAAGAGGAATGGGTTTTCTGGCATCAGGACAAGAACTTGGGGGCAGCTTTGTCCCAGACAGAGGTATTCCCAGGGATCATTGTTCCTATGCTGGGACCTCCTGGGTCCCAGGGTTAAGTGTCAGTCATTTCTGTTTGCTCTGCCCTCATGATTCCCTAAGATCCTGCCTCATCCAATTTACAATCCCTGTGTGCAGTGGCTTTTGCAGATGAATTGCCTGTCCTTGCTCAGGCTAAAATCTCTCAAACAAGCTGCAGCTGGGTTAGGGAGCTCCAAACCTAGCAATGAAAGGCCTAAGACCTAGCACCAGCATCAGCCTACCTTGCTTCCCAGTTGGGACTTCTCTGGGCACTTCCAAACCCAATACAAAGAAGAGGAATCTGCAAATCTCTCTGTTAAGTCCTGCTGAGTAGCCCAAGGCAGTGGCTGATTTTGTACCTCCCTGGACACCCCAAGAGCCAGTGTATCCAGTGCTCAGGGTCAGATCATACCAGATTATAATTCTACATATCCGTAAGTGATGCACTCAAGGGAAAGACTCAGTGAGCATCAAAGCCACACTGAAGCGAGTCCTGCTCCACAGGAGTATCTCTGGCACAACAGCTCTCCCACTGTAGTTGCAGCTAATCCTTGCAGCCAGTTGGCCTGGAGGTCAATTCCTCCCAGTGACACCAACAGCACTCAATTCTCAACTACAAGACTGTGCTCAAAGCCTACAAAGGAGTATACCAAGCAATCCCAGCTCAGGTGACGGGAGAGACTGAACCATCAAGCTCTATAAAACATCAATTATACAAGACCACTCTATCAACTCAAGGAGACATAGCAGCTCTACCCAATACATAAAAACAAACACAGGGAAGAAGCCAAAATGAGGAAACAAAGAAACATGTCACAAATGAAAGTAATGGAAAAAAGAAAACTACTGGATATAGAGTTCAAACCTGTGGTTATAAAGTTACTCAAGAAAATTCTAGAAACCTCCCCAAATATGGAAAAGGGTCAGTCAGAAATTAAGCATACACTGAAATAAATAATAATATACAGGGATTCAACAGTAGAGTAGAGGATTCTGAGAATAAAAGTAATAATTTTAAATAGGAGGAAGCAAAAGACACCCAACCAGAAGAGCAAAAAGAAAAAGAGAATCCAAAAATGTGAAGACAAGTGTAAGGAGCCTCTGAGACAACTTTCAGAATACCAACATTCACATTATGGGGGTGTCAGAAGAGGGAGAGAGCAAGAAAATGAAAGCCTATTTGAAGAAATAATGACAGAAAACTTCCCTCACCTGGTGAAAGAAATAGAC
The DNA here is from genome assembly GCA_011751065.1 of Lasiurus cinereus. Lineage (NCBI taxonomy): Eukaryota > Metazoa > Chordata > Mammalia > Chiroptera > Vespertilionidae > Lasiurus > Lasiurus cinereus. The sequence goes on from JAAGEH010000434.1 coordinate 4,293,255, forward strand.
TTAACAGTACAAGTTCAGAAAGCACAGAGATTCCCAAACAAGAGAAACTCAAAGAGGACCATACCAAGACACATCATAATTAAAATGCCAAGAACAAAAGACAAAGAGAGAATCGTAAAAGTGGTAAGAGAGCCGAGACTGGTTTGGCTCAGTGGATAGAGCATAGGCCTGCGAACTGAAAGGTCCCAGGTTCGATTGCAGTGGGGGGCATGTACCTTGCTTGTGGGCACATCTCCAGTGTGGGGTGTGCAGGAGGCGGCTGATCGATATCTCTCTCTCATCGATGTTTCTGACTTTCTATTCCTCTCCCTTCCTCTCTGTAAAAAATCAATAAAAATATATTTTAAAAATAGTGGCAAGAGAAAAGCAGTTACCTATAAGGGAGTACCCATACGACTATCAGCTGATTTCTCAACAGAAACTATGCAGGCCAGAAGGGAATGGCAAGAAAATATTCAAAGTGTTGAATAGCAAGGACCTATAACCAAGAGTACTCTCTCTACCCAGCAAAGCCATCCTTTAGAATTGAAGGTCAGATAAAGAGCTTCACAGACAAGAAAAAGCTAAAAGAGTTCATCACCACCAAACCAGTATTATATGAAATGTTGAAGGCTATTCTTTAAGAAGAGGAACAAAATGAAAAAGATCAAAACTATGAACAACAAAATGGCAACAAATAGATACCTATCAACAATTGAATCTAAAAATCAAAATAAATAAACTGATGAGTAAAATAGAATCAGAGGCATGGAAGTGGAACAGACTGACAATAGATTGACAATTTTCAGAGGGAAGGGGCTGAGGGCTGGGAAAATATCAAAGATCATATATGTATATGTGTATTACCAATGGACACAGACAATAGGGTGGTGAAAGCCTGGCATGGGGTAGGATCCAGGTGGAGTAGGGTAACAGGGGGGAAAAAGAGGGACATCTATAATAATTTCAACAATAAAGAGAAAGAAAGAGGAAGGAAGGAAGGAAGGAAGGAAGGAAGGAAGGAAGGAAGGAAGGAAGGAAGGAAGGAAGGACACAGCATACATCTCATGATAGCAAAGCTATAATATACAAATACCCTAAAAGAGAACATTTTTATATAAAGAAATCTCTCTAATACAGTTATGATTGTTCAATACGGCTCCCCTTTACATCACAAGGAGAGGATTAGGGCAGGCGGCTGGGGTTGTGGATGTGTTTCTCATGGTTCAGGGGGAGGGGAGCTCAGGTTTCATTGGCTTTTAATAGTAAATGTGTACAGTGGAACAAGGGAATGGCCTCGTAGTAAATGCTATTTGAAATGTATGATATCCCCAAGCTATAAAATTAGACCTTGGGAAGATGGAGCCAGGAGAAATACTTTCAAAACATCTAGAGCTCCCTAAAGCCTCCCTGAGAATCCGAAAGCCCACAGTGGTTGAGACAAATATATTAGAGAATAGATTAGGTTAGATGTCAATCGACAGATGATAATCTTTGTTGGCGCTGACCAACATAGCTAAGAAATTATGAACAGCCAAAGTAACGATAAAGTTTGCTTAAAATACATTAAAAATAGCACGTTTCTACTTTTATAATATATCTTATTCCCTCCAAAACCACTCTGGCGGAAGAAGTCTTTTTTTCTCACTATACAGAATCCCCCAATTTTCATTCTTTAGGATAACATTTCAAGTCATTTAAATCATCCTCTCTCTCACATAAAGATCTCCACAATAACCTAACAAATTCTGGCACAAATTTGCTCAGAAGACATGGTTTCTATCACAAAGATGTGCCAAACCAATGAAAACAATGGCCTTTTCAACACTGAAATGCAGGATCTATGATCCAACCGACTCAGTCAGTTTTGTACTAGAGTCATTATCAAATTTGACTTCTTTCCATGAGCAACTATTTAATTGTTAATCTGATCCCCTCACCTACTACAATGCTCCTCAAAGGCATACCTAATAGTTGAATATGTTCAGTACAGATATGGAGACAGCAGACCCTCTTCCCTGCATTCTCACCACCCAGAGAGAGTTCTTCAAGTGAGCAAGTGGAAAGTGATCAGGTGCAGGGGCACCAACCACCTAAGATTTGGATCAAGGAACAGGCATCCTGCCCTAACCAGTTTGGCTCAGTGGATAGAGCATGGGCCTGAGAACTGAAAGGTCCCGGGTTCGATTCTGGTCAAGGGCATATACCTTGGTTGTAGGCACATTCCCCATAGGAGGTGTGCAGGAGGCAGCTGATCGATGTTTCTCTCTCATCAATGTTTTTAACTCTCTATCCCTCTCCCTTCCTCTCTGTAAAAAAAATCAATAAAATATATTTTTAAAAAAATAAGAAAAGAAACAGGCCCTTTTCAGCTCTGGCCAGGTAGACAGTTGGTTGAAGCATCATCTCCATATGCCAAGATTGTGGGTTTGATCCTTGATCATGGCACAGAGGAGAATCAACCAATGAATTCATAAGTAAGTGGAACAACAAATCTCTCTCTCTCTCTCTCTCTCTCTCTCTCTCTCTCTCTCAATCTCAATCTCTCTCTCTCACACACACACAAAATAAATAAATAAATAAAAACAGATGAACAGAAAAGCAGTCATCCCTAGTGAAATGACCTGAAAACAGAATAACCCTAGAATACAGAATAACCACAGCATTCTATCAAAAGCTATACAATAATTTAACAAGCCAGAGAGAAAGCTTAGGGCGCTCCAATTAAAAGGAATTTGGTTTCCAAATATATGAGCTGTGGCCAATTGCTGGTCTATGAGATTTTCAAAGTAAAGGCAGAGTAGAAAATTTTTCAAAAAAGAAAAGAATAGAATTGATAGAGTTGTTCATTCTGTGAAGCATTTCTGAATTCACTTTATCCACACTCAGTGTGAGATGATCAATTTGCAAAAATTCATAACTGGTTCATATTTGCATTCAAAATAACTGTCAGTGGACCTCTGTTTACCAACACATTGTCCGCCATCGCTGTTTCACTTGTAGTGAAATTGCATTCCTTTAAAAATGAATACGTATCTCTCCCCTTCACTCACACTACTCAGATATTGGTATGTACACACACCCACACATTTTCTTCCTCACACAGATGTACAAGTCCCCTCCATACAGGCCATCAACATCTATGCTGATTGGACATTTCAGAATAAAAGTGGAGAAGGTAGTGGAGAAACGTGGAAATAATTGTTAGGTTTTAGCCCATAATTGGATCGGTACCCCTCCCCCTGGGAACTGGCTTTGCAGGTCACTTGACTATGGACATTCTTTTTGCTGAGACCACATTTCACTTGAGGTGACCACGTTGGACTATCTCCCCTCCGGCAATGCAGACTGAAGCCTCCACCCAGAAAAAAAGCCCGCCAAAAAGCTGCTGACTCCTGTCACTGCAGCCAGGCAGGCTCAGCCACCTGCTGTGCGGATGATCAAATAAATTCCTAATCCCTCATCACTCCGCCCTGTGCGTTCCTTCCTTCGCCGGCCTAACAATAATGTGTTCACAATATTTGGAAAAGTAAATATTCCGTATACCAAATGTCATGTAGATATAATTACACTTGCGGGTTTTCTAAAAGTATCATCATTAAACAGAGGAAGCCATTAGAATATTAAAAGGTGATGTTTTAAACGCCTCACACGCAAATAATGCCTATTTTCATCGTCTTGCTGTCAGACCTCACGCCATCACTAAAAGTTAAAGGATGCACATCCCAAATCCATTGCAGAGCCAGAATGAACTTACTGTATGAGGTGCTAGTAAAAATATAATGCCTCTCTTCCAAAATCAGACACAAAAGCGAACCGGTTTATTTACTCTGTTAGACTCACCCATCTGAACTCGACCCTGCGGAATATAAATTCCCCATTAAGAGTAAACAGAGCCACACTCAAAACAAGAAATCAGGGTGACGAAGATAGATTCAACATATTCCCAGAAAAAAAATCATTCTATTAAGTAGCACGCAGATGCTTTCATCCCTTTCTGTTAACCCTCTACTAATTAATTCAAGATTGGCACGGGTCTTAAGAACTAAATTTATTTTCAATTAAAAGAAGAAGCCCGTATGTCATGGTAATTTGTGTGTGTGTGTGTGTGTGTGTGTGTGTGTGTGTGTGTGTTGCTGTTACTAGTATTTCTCATGTGCGAAACAAAGGTTTTCTGGTAGCATTTGAACACAGCAATCAAAACAAATCCTTTCCCTTTCCATAACGGTAAGGGTGACTTGAAGAGGGGTTCCCGAAGGAAGGTACCACCTCGATGCTTAATCCTATTAAGAACTGAGCCTCCCACCGCCACTAAGCCCTCTGGGGAACTGGCAGAATCAAAGGCTTCCTGCACCCTCCCAGGCTAAGGCCCTTTTTTGTAAAGGGCCCTCTTTTCGGAGGAACAAAAGAATACCACCGGCGTCCTTAAATATCATCTGCTTTCCCTTCCAGAAGCCTCTATTTTTTTTTATTTTTTTTTTTAAGTAAGGATATGTGATTTCAATGTATTTAGAGTTCAGCATTGGCACCGCTCTTGCTTGGGAGCGGAGCTGCCATCTGCGGGCCCCATGGCTCAGGCTTAATGATATGCTTACAAGCTGCTTCCCTTTTCTGCACAATGTACCCTTTTCGCCGGAACATACATTTTCCATACATTTCTGAATAACAAATGGGGCCCTTCGAGTTTGGGGAAACGGGACAAGGCAAGTGCCCCGAGGCTAGAAAGCGGGTGGTTTGATTGAGGAAATTGGTGCCTTGGAAAATATCCGCTCCACCTGCATCCTCCCCCCCCCCCACCCCGCCTCCCCCCTCTGCTGCATGCCCATCCTGAGCTGTGATCCTTTCAAACTGCACCAGGAACTTTCCCCCTCCACACACGAGGTCTGTGCATTCACTTGGGCAAAGAGCCCACTTGCCTTCCATCCGTGACACCTGCTGGGTGACAAACAGAGGCGAGTGGGCGCGCAGACTCCCGGTGTTTGATCTCCTGATATCGCCAGATGTCCCCCATTTCCCATTCAAACACAATCGCAGGCACTAATGCAAGTCACCAGGCTGGCGTTTAATAGGGGGGAGAAAGTTGAATTCTAATCTCAGATCCTCGATACTCAGAGCTTTCGGTAAGTGAATAGATGCACCAGTAAATCTGCTTTCACTTGTCGGAGTGTTCGGCTGTTAAGAGAACTGATTTCGTGGTTTTGCAGGCTGATTTTTAAAGATATTTCAAAAGGGAAGACCTGGATCCTACCACATTCGGTTTCGGAATTTGGAACTTCAGCAACAAAATGGACCTTCACTGTGTCTTCTGTATTCTTCAAGACAAGAAGAATAGGTTTGACGGTTGGCTCCCATGCAAATACACTGAAAGTGAATTAATAAACAATAAGATCCAAAAAAGCTATGAGCAGAGTAAAGATTCTTAGTTTCTTCTCAGGTCCCTTCCTAGACTAATGGCACTTATGAAATTGCTTAATGAGGAGATTAATTGGACTCCACTATCCAACCAAAAAGTTGGTCATCAATGCATCCTTTTGGGTTGATTTATGACCAAAAAGGGGGATGTGTGGACCAAAGGGGCCACATGCTAACTTGACAAGCTCCGAGAAAGCCTGAGTGGTCTTGCAAACGCAGAGACCTAAAGTCACCCCAAAGGGTGGCATGAAATGAAACTTTAACTAAAAGCACTTATGGTGGGTAGTTAGATTTTAGGCTCCTATCTTCACGGACAAGGTCAACCTTTACCTTAACTGAGCTTATCTGTCTTTTTGCATCTATGATAACACACCCTTGAAATGTCTGGGTGACTTGTAACTTTCCTTTTTCTGGAGCCCTTAGGGCACAACCTAATGTTCCTGGGCACCAGGACAGATGCCACAAATTCCTTCACTGTCAAGTTCATTGTTCCTGCACCCACCTAAGTAGATGTCCATCATTTTACTTTTTATCCAATCCCAGGGGTTTCCCCCGCTTTGCTTTCTGTTGCCTCTCCAGTCTATCACCAATGGATTTCATACAACCCACCTACCTCCCTTTCTTTGATGTCAATGTATAAATATAGATGTAACCCGCCATTCTCCGGAGCATGATCTCAATCTGTTGAGGTTCTGCTTCCCAGCAATTGTCGACAGTTTGGCTCAAATAAACTCACACAAAAAAATTCTCTTGCAGGTTTGAATGTTTTTATGTTAACCATTCTTTTGAAACCCATCCTAGACCTTGAATGTGGCAACTCCTGGAAGTATACGCAGGAACGATTCTTGAGAACATGACTTAACAGTTTGGCTTTTTGTCTTTCCCTCCTGCTTTTCTTTACACAGAAACATTTACGGTGTGTCTAGCCTGAGCCTGGCACTGGGCACATGGTACATACAGAATCGGTAAGACTAAGGGTTTTCTCTCTGGAGAGTCAATATGTGACTCTAGGAATAGAGAAAAATTGCCTCATATTATGAGGGCAGAGAGATCCTATCTAAGGGATTGAAAAAGCCTTGAGATTCTTTCCAGAAAATTACAAGGTCTCCATCAGTTGGATATTTTCCAGAGGATCTGGGGAGGAGGACACCACTAAACTTCCTACATAAGCTCAGAACACCTATACCTGGTGAGTTTAAGGAAAATGTGAATTTAAGGTTGAAGGAGGCTAGAAAAGATCTTAGCTTCTTTCTGCATCCTTCCTCTAGTGATACTTAAACCCATTTACATTGTCTGCCTTCTTCTAGCTTCCTCTCCCTCTGGATTGAAAATACCTTCTCCTCAGAGGTGTCATTGAGCAGCTGCCCTGGACCCCCGGCCGCCCTCCCATACCCGTGTGTCCTCTCTTCATCTCACTATTGCTATGTGAAATTAGTGGGGCTTTTTTATTTAGTCAGCTTTTATCTGTCTCCCTATGACAGAGCAGAGCCTTGCCTGCCTTTCACAGGTGCCCATGACCTAAAATAACACCCGGCATGAAAAGGTGAGTATCCAATACAGGGTGGATGACTAAATGGATAAACCAAATAATTATAATTACTATTTCTTGATCTCTTCTATTACCAGACATGGATTTTTTCTTCTCAGTGTATCTTCTTGGATTCTTTGTATTGATTAACTTTCCATTTGCAATCCAACCTGATTCTTTATTTTATTTTATTTTATTTTATTATTTTGGCCTATCTACTATCTAGCTCTTATTCATTGGGGATGCTTGCACTTAGACCTCACTCACTAGTTATGAGTAGCTATGAGTTTGTTTGTTTTTTTCATATATTCTTTATTGATTTTTTACAGAGAGGAAGGAAGAGGGATAGAGAGCTAGAAACATCGATGAGAGAGAAACATCAATCAGCTGCCTCTTGTACACCCCCCAACTGGGGATGAACCCACAACCAAGGTACATGCCCTTGCCCGGAATCAAACCTGGGACCTTTCAGTCTGCAGGTTGATGCTCTATCCACTGAGCCAAACCGGTTTTGCAAGCTCTGAGTTTTTATGCAAACCCCATACCCATCTCTCACTTGAACTTGTATAATATCATATTGCCCCTTAGCAGGGACAGAATTCCAAACCTATTCCATACTTACATTCTATACTAAAGAAGAAGAAGAACAGTAAAATCCTCTCAAAGGAAAAATACTTAAGCAATTTCTGTTTCAAGGTCAAGGCCAGAGAGGATAAATCCTGACCATCAACTCATAGGAGGAATTACGTCTTGAAATCATTGATCGAAGGCTTTGGTAACACTGGCAAAACATTAAATTAGGCTTCAAATGACCAAGTACTATTGGGCTACTTTTATTTTAGTTTTTTTTTTTTTCTGCAGCTGCTCAGCACATCCCTGCGATTTCATGGCACATACTAATGGAAAGTGAGCTCAGATTCCATTGACGATTTCATGACAAGTCAGATTTCACCTTGCATTGTCCAGTCTTCTTAGCTGCTCATTATCTTGACGGCGGTGCCTACCGGATAATGATACGCTCTGCTTCTGCCCCTGACTGTAGCACATTTTTGCTCCAGGGTTCCTTTTAATTGAAACACACTGTCTGTGTTTCCAGTGGGTTTTTTTTGTGGTGCAAAAGTAAACACATTTAACACAAGACTTCAGCTTGTATTTTGCTTCCCCAATGGGAAGTGTGTAAAAAAAACACCTGCCCCCAGAAGAGTAACTGAATGATACTTTTTTATTTTTAAATTTTTTGGCTCATTTTCATGACTGTTTGTCACTTCAGTGGATATGATAATTATCTCGGTGAGGAAAAATATTATGGCCATCTTTAGCCTTTCTCTAAGTACCCCAAGCCCATTTAGGATGTACTGGGTAATGTTTTATTAACCCTTATGCATAAAATTGACTGAAAATGCTTGAACTCTAAAAAAAAGAGGGTCCAATAAATGGTGCCTGTTAAATTATGTGTCCATTGTAAAGCCCATTAAGTAGCCACCAACTGACCAGAACAGAATTGCCCATCAAGTTATAAGGGATCATAAACACCCATGGCATTAGCTATATAGTGTGATAAATATATAGCGTTAGCTATCTAGTGAGATAAATAGGTTTATATGGCTGGGTGGGACCATAAACACCCATGGCAGCTAAGCATGGCCCAAATGCTGCTCTGGCCTAACAGATATTCAGATCCGAACTCTTCCAATGACAATAACTGAATCCGTCCAACTGACAAATACTTTAGAAAAAAACAAATGCATGTGTAAGGAGTGTTAAGATTTATTTTCTCATTCATTGGCTGACAAAAAAGGAAAAAAATAAAGAAAAAAAATGACATGCTAATATACATATCATGTTAAGCATTGTGCATATGTTCATTTTATCCCATTCAATCGTTACAATCATACCCATGATGTTGGAACTTTTCTATATTCCCATTTTATGCATAAGAAAAACTAGGCAAAGAAATACTGAATATATTGTCTAAGAACACACCATACAGTGTGTGTGTGTGTGTGTGTGTGTGTGTGTGTGTGTCTCAGGGGTGGGAGGGAGTGGGGGCGGGGCGGGTAGAAATGAGGGTCTGAAGGCCCAGGAAGCTGAGAGCTCTAGTCCCTGTCCCTTGTGCAAGGGTCTTGGGACACTCATGTCCCTCCTCCTCCAAGTGGCTAGAGTCTTTGGAATCTGGTTGCAGCCATTTAGCTGTGCCTTCTTAAAGAGAAGTGGGGGAGGGGAGGGCCTCAAGGGACATTTGCTTCTGTGTGATGCTCTCCTACTCATGCAATGTCTGGATTCAAGCTTGTATTTAATTAATTAAGCAAGCTCTCTTTTTAACTCTTAAAAAAATGAAGCTAGACCTTGATCCTGGATCAATCTCATACCAAATTCCAACCACCAGTTGTCTAGGATACCTATTATCTTAGAAACATAATTTTTTAGTGTTAAAATATAAAATCAGTCCAATTAAGCAATCTAATGACTGTCAGATATTCTTATATTAAAATGTGTATGCATTTACATTTTGAAATTTACATTTAAAAATATAAAAGAGACTTATAAATTACTCAAAATTCAGACTAACCTAACCATTATGATTTGTTAGTTTTTCTTTTATTTATAAATTGGTACATCCCTGTCTCTTCTTATAACTGTGAAAAACACTCTTCAACACCATCTATTTGGGAAAGGAGAGATGGAAGAAAGTGAATTTACTGTCTCTTCCAGGAAGACAGGAATTGACTAGGGTTAACAAAGTATGTGTGTGTGTGTGTTTGTGTGTGTGTGTGTGTATGTGTATGTATTAGTAAGAGGAAGTGAGAAGGGATTAAGTATTCCTTAGCTTTAGCAGTAAAATGATTCTTAAATGTTAATATGCAGAAGAATCAGCTTGAAAATATTTTAACTTTTAAATTTAATTTTTAAAATTTTAAATTTCAAATCAGTAGATCCTTCCTTAGAGATTCTGATTTAATAATTGTGGGATAAGATAGAAGAATATTCATTTTTAACAAGCAACAACAGGTGATTCTATTGTAGCTAGTCTACACCTGTATTGTTCAATACAGTAGCCATTAAGCATTTAAAATATGGCTAGCTCTAGCTGGTTCGGTTGCATGGATAGAGCATTGGCCTGTGGACTGAAGGGTCCTGGATTTGATTCTGGTCAAAGACACATGCCCAGGTTGCAGGCTCAATTGGTTGCAAGAAGCAGCCCAGTCAATGATTCTCTCTCATCCTCATCGCTGATGTTTATATCTCTCTTTCCCTCTTCCTTTCTCTCTGAAATCAATTAAAATTTTTATAAAATATGGCTAGTCCAAATTGACATGCATGAATATAAAAAATTCACACTCGATTTCAAAGATTCAGTATGAACACACAAATATAAAACATAATTTTACACTGATTACATGTTGAAATGACAATATTTTAAATATATTGGGTTTAATAAAATGTATTCCTAAAGTTAATTTAATGTATTTCTTTTTATTTTTTAATGTGAGTTTTTAAAATAAACTATAACCTTTTACATTTTACTATAATTTTATAAGCTATCAAGTCTAAATTACATATGTAGCTCATATTGGTATTTCTATTGGACATCATATTTCTATGTGAACTTATTTTTCCTTTGGGTAACATTGGTTGACACTCTCATTTCAAGGTAAAGGAAGTAAAAGAATTCTAAGTTTAAACCAGAAACAAGATGTGTATAATAAAAGTTTTAGTTTGTAAAATATTTTTGAATACTTTTAAAGATCAGAGATATATGCATTGAGTAAATTGCCACATGTATAAATTACTATATCCAATTAAGTTTTTAATTAAAAAATCTTGAACCAGTAACAAACTATCTTTAACCAGCATTCAATGATTTTCAAACCCCATGTGAGACTGGAACTTGCATTCAATTATGAATTCCCCTGAGCATGACACAGGTATGTGTGCATGTTTGTATGTATGAATACTGTTTATAGAATCCATCACAAGTATGACTTTTCATTCAGTGCCTCACCTCCAGATCAGTAGAAACATTAGGTAAGAAAACTTTTCAGTATAATCCAGTATGGTTATAACTTGCATTAGCTATATAATGAGATAAATAGGTGTATATGGCTGGGTGGGGTCATAAACACCCTTATTAATAATCTCTCAATTGACCCATATACTATGAGTCCCAAGGCACTGACATAAATTGGAGCTTCTAAAATCAACATGTTAGGAATTACTACTTATATTCTTACATTATCCATAATTCTACTGAAGTGAGGCTCATACTTTTATTTCATAATATTCAATCTTGACTTTCTGACTTACATGCCATATATTGATATATTGATAATAGGTTACATCAGAGGTCCCATTCTCAGTTCATGGTACCTTTAGTGTCTCAGTAATATTTTCACGGTGTCCCTACAGAAAATGGTTGCATAACAGTTCTAATTATCTAAATAGTTAGGCATAAACAACTTAATAATAGTTTAAGCAAATGTTGCTGTTTTCTTTGAAATATTTACAATATACCTTGAGTTCCAAGTGAGTTTGCTGAGGTTCACACAGCTGCTTCCCCAGTTTGAGACCCATAGAACTATATTTTTATAATGTGCTAGAAAATAAAAGGCAAAATTGTGTACATTCTAACAGAAAGAATGTACCTAACATCGATAGCTATTTAGAACTTTCTTTTAACACATTTTAATAATCAGAGTTTATAAAATGATTATGTAATGTGCCCCCATGGACTATCTCCAGATTGACATTAAGCTTTAGATTATATCAATCAGTTGGTCAGGCAACAAGTATTTATAGGATGTATAGTATTATATATATACAAATCTCTACTCTCAAATAGCTTATGTCATATATAAATAATTTACACATATATATTACCATCATGATTTTAAAGGAAACAATCCACATGCCTCAAATAGGGAGCTCAAATGATATTATCATCTAAATTCTATTTCTTAATGTGATTTGGTTGTGATTATCTTTATTAACTTATGATTACAAACTCTTATAATGTCTGGGAAATCGTGTAAAACTCTGAAAATAAAGTATTAAAAAAAAGTGTTGCTCTCATTTTAAGCACACAGATAGGGATAGGAAGTCAAACAGTGACAGACTCAGCAAAAATTAAAAACTGATCCTCAAATGCCAGTTTTCTGCCTGGCATGTAAGTTGCTTAGAAGTCACCACTCTGTTCTAAAAACAAGTAAAATGCTGAAAAAAAAATAGAAAAAATTACTTGCCCTAGATATGTCAGAGAAGCACGGTCAAAGGGCAAATCACTGCCCTCAGAAATGGGACAGACTGGTGAATACAGAGAATTACCATTTACCAGAGCAGAAACCCACAATCAGAAACATTCATAGAAACTAATGTCACAGTAAGATCTGAACTGTACTTAACAAATTACTGGAGATTCAATATGCTCAAGTCTTGCAGTTAAAAACTCCCCTGTCTAGGGAGTCCCCATACTTTTGCATTTTACCTCCAGTAACAATAGGAGGAAAATTCCTTTGAAAGAGGAAAATAAACCATTTTGAAATATATCTGAGAATTCTATATTTCTTAATGCAATCTGACCTCAGGAGAAACTATTTTACCAGAACTTAACCTGGCAGGACTTACCAAGGCCTAACCGATTTGTGAGACGGAAAATAGCAAATATCCCTCTTAGGCTTCTATATGAGGAAGTAAACTATGCAATTTGAGTCGCCTCCAGCCAACCTATTGCATCTAATGGGGGAAAAGAAACTAAGAAATACTGGTGGTGACATTCACAGTCCAAGTATACTGAGACCTAATCATAGGCTACAGAATAAATACCCTCTCCACACCTTACTACGACATTACTAAAGACCTATTTACAATTCATTTTATTCAGTACATTATGTCTGCCTAATAACAACACAAATTACAAGACATATTAAAGGGTAAAATGCATAGTTTGAATAGATTGAACAAGCGTTAGAACCAGAGTCAGACATGGCAGAAATATTCAAATTATTAGAATTTTATTAGAATTATTAGAACTTTTCCTAAAAACTATGATTAATATGCTAAGGATTTTTAAAAAACAGTATAGATGACATGCAAGAATAGGTAGATAATATAAGTAGAGAAATACAAATTCTAAGAAACTATCAGAAAGAAATATTGGAAATAAAAAATACTAACATAAATAATATCATGGTTGAGTTTTTTAGTAGACTGGACATGACAGGAAAGATTCTCTAAATTTGAGAACTTGACAACAGAATCTTCCACAGACACTGAACCACAGATCCAGGAAATTCAGGATAACAAAGAAAAAAAAGAGAAAAAAACACATATTACTAATATCAGAAATAAGGGGGAGTGAAAAATGAGGGGGCATCATTATAGGTTTCAGCATGCTAGAAATCTTAGATAATGCAATAAAATAAGAAAAAGGAAGTTATACAGATTGAAAACAAAGAAATCAAACTATCTTTTTTCATAGATACATGATTATGTAGAAAATCTGAAAGAATTCAACAACAATAACAACAACAACAAAATAAAAACCATCTGGAACTGTAGATTATAGCAAGGTTGTAAGATACAAGATTAACAAACAAAACTTGACCATTTTCCTATATACCAGTAACTAACAAGTGAAAATTGAAATTAGAAACACAATACAATTTACATTAGCACCCCCAAAAATGAAATACTTAGGTAAAAACCTAACAAAATATGTACAAAAGCTTCATGAGGAAAACCACAAAGTTCTGGTAAAATATATCAAAGAACTAAATGCATGGAGAGATATTCCATATTCATGAATAAGAGCACTCAATATTGTCAAGATGTCAGTTCTTTCCAACTTGCTCTATAGAATCAATGCAATACCACTCAAAATCTTATTAAGTTACAGTACTCAAGACAATGTGGTATTAATGAAAGAACAGACAACGAGATCAATAGAGCAGAATAAAAAACCAAGAAAGAGATTCACATAAATATAACCAATTAATCTTTAAGAAAGGACAAAGGTAATACAATAGAGCAAAGATAGTCTCTTCCACAATAGGTGCTGGAACAACTGGATATTATATGAAAAAAATTGTACCTAGGAATAGACCTTATTCCCTTCAAAAATCAAAATGATATAGAGCTAATGGTGAAGCACAAAATCCCTAGGAGGTAACAAACTAAAATTAGATGACCTTGGGTCTGGCTATGACCTTTTATACATAACGCCAAAGGCATGATCCATGATAAGCTAGATTTCATTAAAATAAAATAAAAACTTCTGCCCTATGAAAGACAAAGACAAGAGAATAATAAGACAAGTCACAAAATGGGAGAAAGCATTACAAAAGATGAATTTAATAAAAGACTGCTATCCAACATATACAAAGTACTCTTAAATCTCAACATACAAAAATAAACAACCCAATTAAAAAATATTAGCAAAGGACCTGAGCAAACACTTCACCAAAGAATATTTACAGATATTCAACATCATATATCACTAAGGAATTAAAATTAAAACAATGAGATACCAATAGACACCTATTAGAATAGCCAGAATCCAAAACATTGACAATATCAAATGTTTGTCAGGATTTGGAGCAACAGAGGACCTATTTCGCTGCTAGTGCAAATGCAAAATGGGGCAGCCACTTTGGAAGATCGTTTGTTAGTTTCTTACAAAACTGAACATACATGCACCATAGGATCTAACATTCCTTGGCATGTACCCCAGAGAATTGAAAACTATCAACACAAAAGGCTGACTATGAATGTTTCCAAAGTTTTATTCATGATTGGCCAAACTTGAAAGTAACCAGGATACACTTCAGTCAGTAAGTAGATAAACTGTAGTATATCCAAACAATAGAATATTATTTAGCACTAAAAAGAAATGAGTTATCAAGTCTTTTTTTTAAATATATTTTATTGATTTTTTACAGAGAGGAAGGGAAAGGGACAGAAAGTTAGAAACATTGATGAGAGAGAGACATCAATCAGCTGCCTCCCACACGCCCCCTACTGGGGATGTGCCCGCAACCAAGGTACATGCCCTTGACCAGAATCAAACCCGGGACCTTTCAGTCCGCAGGCCGAGCTCTATCCACTGAGCCAAACAGGTTTTGGCAGAGTTATCAAGTCTTAAAAAGACACTGCGGAATCTTAAATGCACATTACAAAGTGAAAGAAGCCAGTATGAAAACACTTCACCCTGTATGGTTCCAAGTAGAGGACATTCTGGAAAAGGCATAATTATGGAGACGATCATAAGACTAATGGGGAACAGAGGATTTTAAGGCAGTGAAACTATTTTGTATGGGACTGTAATGGTGGATACATTATGTATTTGTCAAAATCCACAGAATAGCCAAGACCGGTTTGGCTCAGTGGATAGAGCGTCGGCCTGTGGACTGAAAGGTCCCGGGTTCGATTCCGGTCAAGGGCATGTAACTTGGTTGCAGGCACATCCCCAGTAGGGGGCGTGCAGGAGGCAGCTGATCGATGTTTCTCTCTCATCGATGTTTCCAACTGTCTATCCCTCTCCCTTCCTCTCTGTAAAAAAATCAATAAAATGTATTTTTTTTTAAATCCACAGAACATACACCACCAAGAATGAGCCCCAAAGTGATCTATGACTTTGGGTGGTAGTGATATGTCCATGAAGGTTCATACTTCATAACAAATGTACCACTCTGATATGGGAATTTGATAGTCAAGAAGATTGCGTTTGCTTGGGAACTCATTATTTTTCATTCAGCTTTGTTGTAAACCAAAATTTAGTCTTAAATATGATTAATATTATTAATTTAAAAATAAATTTTGATTTTTCAAAACAAAGAACGCTGTCTTAGAATACCTGTTAGCCACGCAACCCTACAAAATGATGAGGTGGATAAGATAAAAGACAGATGCATTGTATGTAAAGGGGATGGAAAAAAAACAAGCTTCAAACCAATTAGGAATTTCTAACGATGGCAGAGTCCATGGACAGGCATCAGGGAAGTTTACAGCTAATACTTTTGAGAGTATAACCCATTTAGATGGAGACAATAAGGAAAATGTATTTAGAGGAGAGGGGTGTGGCCTCCAGCAGTCACTCCGCATAGTCAAAGACCTCCTCCAAAGGTCAATCTGTTCATCCCACAGGAACTGATGAAGTGGCTACTACATGGGACACACTGTGTAAGTGCTCTGGGATATGTAAAGTCCTCTAACAAGGATCTTGCACGTTCATAGGGAAATGTCACGTATATAAGAAACAGCCTAGGTGCCCGTCAGCAGATGAGTGGATCAGAAAACTGTGGTACACCTACACAATGGAATTCTATGCTTCCATCAAAAAGAAGGAATTCTTACCATTTGCAGCAACCTGGATGGAACTGGAGAGACTTATGCTAAGTGAAATAAGCCAGTCAATGAAGAAGCATCACATGATCGCACTCATTTGTGGATAATAAAGAACATTGTAAACTGATGAACAAAAAGATAGATACAGAAGCAGTAAAGCATCAAAGAGACTGTCAAATTACAGCAGGAAGGTTAAGGAGAGGTGGGGTAGATAAGAGATCAACCAAAGGACTTATATGCATGCTGATAAGCATAACCAATGGACACAAGACTCTAGGGAAATGGTTCTCAACCTGTGGGTCGAGGCCCCTTTGGGGGTCGAACGACTCTTTCACAGGGGTCGCCTAAGACCAGCGGAAAACACCTATTTCCCATGGTCTTAGGAACCTACAGACCACTCCTCTGTGTAGCAAAATGTAGCAATGTAGTTTACTGTTGTCCTATGAAGACTGTTACCCATGCTACACCACGATTCGAGACAAAATTTCATTTATTTGTCATTAGAAATAAATATTTCACAATATATAATTACATATTGTTTTTGTGATTAATCCCTATGCTTTAATGATGTTCAATTTGTAACAATGAAAATACATCCTGCATATCAGATATTTACATTACAGTTCAGAACAGTAGCAAAATTACAGTTATGAAGTAGCAACGGAAATCATTTTATGGTTGGGGGTCACCACCACATGAG
>JAAGEH010000434.1:4310312-4344166 GCA_011751065.1 Lasiurus cinereus
CAATGGGAAGATATGTATACATGTAACACATTTAAAAAGTTTAAAAAATGGGTTTTCCAGTGAACAAAACAAAACAAATCAAAGAAAAAAATTCTCTGTAAGTCTAAGTAAAAAAGGAAAATAAAGAAGGAAGGAAAGAAAGCTGATGTTGGAGAGAAACTTCTGTCCTGAGAAGGTAGAATATGGGCCACGTCTTGAGAGATGAACAGTGGCTGGTGGGACTGGGTGGAGAGGCAGAGGCCCATCAGAACCAGAGCAGGGAGCAGAGGAGGAGAAAAGGCTCCAGCTCAGAGGCCTGGAGTTTGGCTGGGAGGGAAGATATGCAAACGAAAGCAGGGAGAAGCCAGACTGGAGAACTGTAAATGGCAGTTTGGACTAGATTTAGTCAACATTGGGGCAGGAGGCTTCGAAGAATTTTAAGTCGAGGAAGATAACATAATTCTCTCGGAGCTTTAAAAAGATGGAATCAACAGGACTTTGGGTTAGATATGAGAAGAGAGAAGGTGGGTGATTAAAAAAATAAAATAAAAAACAATCTCCCAGGGTGCTCAGGAGAAATAAATAATGTTTACTTAAAGGTATAAAAAAAAAAAGTCAGAAAACATACAACTTGGCTCCCAATGAAAAAGTTACAAACACAGTTTCTATAACAGTAACATCAACATAGCTGCGATTCTGAGAGAAATGCATATTTCAAAGCCAGCTAATTCAGTCATCAGGTATATTAAATCACCTTAAGTGAATTATGGGAGTTTATTCTCTGTATCAGAAATGCGATGCAATTTAAGCAACTCATCGTTTTCCGAAGTGTCTTTTAAAAGCAGCATATTTGATGTATCATACACTACAGCGCTCAGAGCACCTTTTAAAATAAACCACCAGCAAGTCCTCTCAGCATGTGGAACAAAGTTAAATTCCAGCTCTGCTCGGAGCATAATTAAGTAGCCATAACACCATAAAACTTTTATTAAATGATGGTGTTGGGAATGAAATGTAAATTTGTCTTCCAATATGATGCTGGCATTTCAACATTTTTTTTTTTTTGCAGCCTAAATATCATTAATAGTAAAAGTTCAGGGAATAAGTAAAGCTGAAGTGGTGAGTGGAATTCAAGGTTTTACATAATCGTAAGTGTTATTGCAATTATATTCCTGAGATATTCTCCATTCCCCCTGTTCTACCTACATTCTAAATTACCATCATTGATAGAGCTTATGACTATAACAGAAATAGTAAGAGGGGATTAAACTGCAAAGCACCATCGATATACAAGCTTCATCTTTTGTCATATTATAGGGAAGACATAAACGGCTTTACCTGTCCATTGTTTATGCCACAAATTGTGAAAAATACAAATATGATAAGCAGAAGATATCCACTGAGATTCAAAAGTGCAGAGAGAATGCCACTATAGATTTCTCTTAAAATACAGAGGAAGTAGACACATCTATTTAAGCTTTAAATCCATTGCATATATATTTTATATAATCTTTGATTTGCCCTATGGACAGACAAGACATGGTTAAAAATGAGGGAATTCAGCCCTAACTGGTTTGCCTCAGTGGATAGAGCGTCGGCCTGCGGACTGAAGGGTCCTGGGTTTGATTCTGGTCAAGGACATACACCTTGGTTGCGGGCCTAGGGGCGTGCAGGAGGCAGCTGATCGATGTTTCTCTCTCATCGATGTTTCTGGCTCTCTTTCCCTCTCCTTTCCTCTCTGTGAAGAATCCATAAAATATATTTTGTTAAAAATGAGGGAATTCAGATACTTGTAGGATACGGTTTATTATTTTCCATATTAAAAAACAAACAAACACCTGTTTTGAGAACATCCTACCGGAATAGAGAAATCTTTCCACCTTAGGAAAGGAAAAAGATGCTTGCACTTCAGAAAATTCACCTCGCCCCGCTAGAAAAAGCTGCCAGTGTAAATCTGCTCAGGGGTGACATCTGTCTGGAATATGCTGTGAGTGAGCAGAAGTCTCTCTCTCCCCTTCTCCGGGCCCCCAGGAGACGTGGCCCAGGAGAACATGGAGAGAGTTTTCCGTTTTGTTTCCCATCAGAACCTCCTGAGAGGCAAAGGGTTGGGAAACCATCACCACAGCACCCAATGCATCCCTCAAGCTGAGGTCCTAGTAAAGGAAATGCGTATTCCCTCCTCTCCCCCCCCCCCCCCCCCAACCCACCACTTGCTCCAAAATGATAAAATCACAGTCTCCAGGAAAATCACACCTTCACAAAACTGTTTGTGTTGGCTGTTCCCTTTAGAGAAGTCGAATTTTCCTGGAAAGTTCGCATTCCTTGTCAGAGAAGGAAATAAAAATAAATGTGGCACAGGCAAAGATGACATTTGAATTCAAACAAAAGTTTGCCTTTTGCTTCCCCCCCCCATCCCCACCCCACTCCTGATCAGACGCTGAAGTGCTAAGAAAAACAGTCCCAGTTTAGCTTTCCAGAAGCCCTTCGGAGTGGCTCCCAAATATAGTCTCTCCTTGGGAGTTCGCTTGCACACCCTTGTCAGAAAAAGGAAAAAATATGGCATGTGCAAACCGTGCGTTGCAGAGCGAGGAAATGGATCGACAGGGCGACCGCCAAGGAGAAAGTGGCGGTGCCTTATTTATGAAACAAGTCAACGTTTTAGACAAGGGGGAGACCAAAGTGTGCCCCCTGAGCCGAAACCAACTTCAGGCTGACAAACCCACAGATCCACGGAACTTTAAGACATTGGTGGGGGACACATTCAAGTCGGGGTCCAGGGATACGATTCTTTGCTAAACCTTGGCCTCAATGAACAGCTGCAGACTGATTCATCCAGAGCAGTGGTTCTCAACCTTCCTAAGGCCGCGACCCTTTAAGACAGCTCCTCATGTGGTGGTGACCCCCAACCATAAAATGATTTCCGTTGCTACTTCATAACTAATTTTGCTACTGTTATGAACTGTAATGTAAATATCTGATAGGCAGGATGTATTTTCATTGTTACAAATTGAACATAATTAAAGCATACGGATTAATCACAAAAACAATATGTAATTATATATTGTGAAATATTTATTTCTAATTACAAATAAATGAAATTTTGTCTTGAATCGTGGTGTAGCATGGGTAACAGTCTTCATATAATAACAGTAAACTACATGGCTACACTTTGCTACACCGAGGAGCGGTGTGTTGGTTCCTAAGACCATGGGAAATAGGTGTTTTCTGATGGTCTTAGGCGACCCCTGTGAAAGGGTCCTTCGACCCCCAAAGGGGTCGCAACCCACAGGTTGAGAACCGCTGATCCAGAGCTATGGGTCTACCATCCTGCTTTGACACTGGACCTGGACACATGTTTACTATCCAGTAAGGTCAGCGACACCAACCACTCCAGACTGAGGAACTATGCAGGCAGAATAGAGGAGGAGCCTCGAACGTTCTGAATTAAGTTTGGAGCAGAACCTCCTTTCTATGGATTCCTGCAAAGACCCCAATAACATGGCTCCCTAGAGACAGTGCTGCCTTATTCTCATCCACTGCCCACAATGTCACTTCTCACTCTCCTGTTTAAATGCTCCAATGGCCGAAACCAGTTTGGCTCAGTGGATGGAGCCTCAGTCTGTGGACTGAAAGGTCCCAGGTTCGATTCCCATGAAGGGCATGTACCTTGGTTGCAGGCACATCCCCAGTAGGGGGCGTGCAGGAGGCAGCTGATCGATGTCTCTCTCTCATCAATGATTCTAACTCTCTATCCCTCTCCCTTCATCTCTGTAAAAAATCAATAAAATATATTTAAAATAATAATAATAAAGGCTCTCATGGTTCCCCGTGGACCACAGAATTCAATCCAAACTCCCTACCATACGGTGGTTCAAGGCACGCGGCCTGCCTGCTGGAGTCTCTTCTCCAAAACCTCACACCCTTTGACTCCAAGTCCAGGACAAGGAGGCTTTAGGTTCCCCATGCCATTTCCTCTTTGTGTTCTGGGGTGTGCATGCTGCTGCCCCTCAACCAGGAGCCCTCTCCTCCCCCATCACAGCCCCTCCTTGGACCTCATGACTGGATAACTTTTACTTCCATTACATCCTCTGCTGACTATTGCTTTTACACAACAGACAGAAGTACATGGTTCAGTGTTCTCTGACATTATAAACACTACCAGTCTCTAAAGACCACCTAGCACAGTATCTAGCCCACTGGAGAAATTTTTAAAAAGTGCCTTGAATAAATAAATGGCTAAAAAAAGAGTCACCTACCTTGCTAGTTAAATAAAATTCTCACAAAAATATTAGGCATGCCCAAACTGGTTTGGCTCAGTGGATAGAGCATCAGCCTGTAGACTGAGAGGTCTCAAGATTGATTCCGTCAAGGGCACGTACCTTGGCTGCAGGCATATCCCCAAGTGGGAGGTGTGCAAGAGGCAGCTGATTGATGTTTCTCTCATCAATGTTTCTAGCTCTCTATCCTTCTCCCTTCCTCTCTGTAAAAAATCAAATATATATAAATGACATCAGGCATGTTGAAATCTGACCATGAATCACCATGGCAAAATTAGGAATAATTATCGTGTCCTAGATTTAATAAACATTCAATAAATTTTAGTAGTTACCATTATCGTTTAGATTGCTAAAGCACTTACATGTTAGAAAACATGACTATTTCCTTTCTACTCCAAATCCATATAAAGTTTTTCATTTAAAATTTATTGAGCCAGGCTGGCAGGGCTCAATGGTTGAGAGTCGACCTATGAACCAGAAGGTCAGGGCTTCGATTCCAGTCAAGGGCACAAGCCTGGATTGTGGGCTCAATCGCCAGACTGTGGCATAAAGGACACAGCCGATCAATGATTCTCCCTCATCCCTGCTCTTTCTATCTTACTTTCTCTCTTTCCCTTCCTCTCTGAAATCAATAAAAATATCTTAAAGAACCTGTTGAATTATGGGTTGGGATACTAGTATGTGTACCTTCCTTACAAAGTGATTTTGTTTAAATTGAAGAAAACCTGCAAAGACAAGAGGATCTTGGCTAACGTGCAATCTGAGTACATGCTACTGTAACTCGAAGTAATTATCATTAAAAATAGCTCATCTGTAACTCTATTGATGTGGAGATCAGGGAATTTTAAGACAGAAGGTGGCAATGAAGACTCCCAAATGCTCCACAAATACTTAATCCTTATAGCGCTATACATGTATGTGTGTGTGTGTGTGTGTCGGGGGGGTGTCATTTGAATAAAAGTACCTAGAGGGCGATGGTTTGCCATGTTTTTCTGTGGGTATTTGTGGCAAGTACCGCACATACATGAGTAATACTTGTGGGTAAGCACTATTTACTCTACAAATAAATTACTATGTAGCTTACATTGTTAGGGTTGCATGATAGCCCCATAGCTGAAAAGACTGAAATAACCATGCATTTATCTTGTCACTACAGGTACTTACAGTGTAATTACAAGGTCAACAGTTACTATGTAATTACGTAGTTTCAACATTGTGGTTCTGGGAAAAAAGTACACTCTTCTCCCAGTACCTGCTGAGAACCCCTATCTCTGATCCACCATCCTCCTTTGCAAACCTTAAAGAGCTGCAAATAACATTTTTAACAGAAATAAATCAAAGCATCACTATTGGAATGATGGTTATCTTAGAATTATCATATAATTTTAACGCTAAGATCTCAGACATCTTCTGGTCCTATGTCCTTGTTTTCTCAAAGGTTGTATTGTTTTTTTATTTATTTATTTTCCTTTCTTTTAATTCCTTATAGAATTATACATAATTTAGAAAGTAACTTAAAAAAAAACAACCATAGTAGACATTGTTGTATATTTAGTTTATGATGGCTGCTTATTTATACATAGTAATGAGATATGGCACATTTTTAAAGGATGTATTTCCTGACTTGATTTAATCGAAGCAAAATGGTACTAAATTATAACTTATAATAATTTCATTTTTCTGCAGTTCAAATCTTAAGTTTATTTCTGTATGTCTGATTAACACTGGTATCACATTGTATATTTTGTGGTTGGTTGTGTGTGTGTGTATGTGTGTGTGTGTGTGAGAGAGGTGTGACTAACCCTCTTACTTGTTTCTTTTTTAATGTCTGATGATACTGAAATCATGAGTTTTATTAAAGCCTTATAAAACCTTCAAATTCTTCCCCCCGCCTTTATTCAGAGAAGCAGAAGGACACTGCTTTGATAGTCAATATTTGAACAACTCATTTCAAATTTATTATAGGTTACTATCATACAGAGAATAATAAAGATTTTTTTAATTACTTCAGCTCATAAGAATGGGCTGATAGATATTCCATCAATGTTATGATTCCCTTGGATGAAGAAATGCTAAATGCTAACCCAAACAGATTTTAAAACCATAATTACTTGGTAAACAAGGGAATCATAGCCAAATAATTATTCATGAATACAGATTAAATTCATCTAGATTTAAAATAAAATTCTTATTGAATTCTTTTATCTGTGGCAAAACCACTGAACCCAGCACTATCGGAGTGGTGTTGCTTTTTCAACATGTCTTACCCAAGAGCAAGCTGTGCACAGGGTTTTGCTAAAGGGTCTTCTTTCTCTCTCTAGTGCTGAAGCTAAGATAAGTTGCCCAACACTAGTGTATGTTCTTCCTATGAAAAGAGGAAGCTTGTTCCCGGATGTAGCAATTCATTGTGAAGAAAGAAAAAAAAAAGGGCAATCAAACAGGGAACATCACTACACAATTAGTTCTCACAACTGGAGACTTTCTATCATGATAGGCACCAACAAGGAATGCCCATTCTTGACAGATGGCTCTTCAAAAGAGAATGGCAGGAGTGGAGATGGTCAAGTTCTCAAGAGAAAACATAAACCAACCTCTCTCTAATCACCTAGGAAAGCCAAGAACTCACCTACATAGGGGCAGACTTTGCCTTCTAATATTTGCGCATGATTCATTTACATGAGAAGGGTTTCTTTTTTTTCCCCCCCCATAGCTTCAAATTGAATCTGAACATTTTTGGTTAGTCGCCCATTCAAATTAAGAAAATAAAATCTCTATAAGAGGTTGAAGAACATGAGGTACTGATAAACACTTATAGTATGATGCTTTTATGTTAAAACAAAATGACTACATCTATACCAGGCTGGACGGAAAGCTGGGAGGGGACCTGGATGGATGATGAAGTTCAAGGATGACTTTAGTCTTATCTGTTTCAATGTGATTTACAAGAAGAATATTTAAATATCAATACGATAGAAAAGTAAAGAAAATATGAAAGAATAAAGTAATACATAAAGAGAATAAAGCATACACAAAGAAAAAGAGGAGTGTTTCTCCATTAGTCTAGAGCACAGTTTTCTATTTAGCTGGCAAGAGATGTACCGGCCCAGTCTGTTGGATATAATAGGACAGAGTATTCTTCAGCCTGCTTAACAGAGAGATGCATGGGGAAAACTATGAACGGGAACACTCATGCTGACCTTGTAGTTGCTAGAAGTAAGAAAAATGTATATTATTAGTGGTGTACTGACCCATAGGATCTAACCAGGAAATGATTCACACTGTATTTATCCCACACTTTAAGTAAGCATGCATTTCCACACCTGCGCTCTTTCCATTTTTTGGTGGTAATTTTCAGTAAGGAAGAAGCACTGTACCTTTAAGTTTTAAATATAAAAAATGACACTGATTAACCTTTTAAATGATGCCATTTAATCAAAGCAAGTAGATCTTTAATGGGTTTTAAATGGACTAATAAATCACAAGATTCGGTTTCACCATGGAAATAAACAAAATATTTTTTTGGGGGGGAGGGGGTGGAAATCCCATTACACCTGTCAGAGTGTCTGTGTGTGAGGTGACAGGGGCCACACATGGCTATTCTCCACGTCACTATGATTTGGAAGGTGACACCTTTGCCTTTGTCCCAGTGAATTTGTTATCTGTTACCTAGGCGCTCACAGGCTAGACTAGAAGGGACTATGACAGTATGTTTACAGAAACTCTGATAAATTATGAGTCCTGGGCTAAGAAATGCAGTTGAGCATCATGTTGAAGAAAATTAACCGTTCAGTCTATAATAAGGTCATCCTAGAACCTAAATACATTTTACTCTCTCCACTCATTCCCCTGCCATCACTAATCCTCCGTAGGCAGAAATGAAGAACAAGCAATCTCAGGAAGGGCAGACTAGACTTCTTGTGTTCAGAGTTGGTGTTTGGGCAAATAACCCATCCGTTTGCCTCCTGATGCTGCCTTCCCCCTGCTTCCCATGGGTGGGCAGGTCTGTCTCGGCCCTATAGTATATCCTCTACTTGCCTTAGAATTGCTCATGCAAACTAGTTGAGTGAATGAACTGGATAAAAAAGGTACAGCTTGGTCAAGTAAACTAGTAGTGCTTTCTGTTTAACCTATGTACAAACTTAAGTAGAGGACACAATCCATTCATAATAAGCCAACACTCAACTCTAAGTAGCCACTACCGGATTGGCTTAGGACGATGCCAGGGTGGGGCTGCAAGTTGGAAGAAGGAGATGGGAATGAAGGGAAGCTACACCTACAGAAGGGGATAAAGAACATCTGGCAGGATACAGAAATGGAAGAGCTCTACATGCAGCTCTTCACGATAGCCGCCATTTTTAAGCACTTACAATGCGCTAGGTACAAAACTCAGAATGTATTTTTTAAATGTTTTTATTGATTTTTCTGAGATAGGAAGGGAGGAGAGAGCTAGAAACATCAATGAGACAGAACCATGGATTGGCTGTCTCCTGCACGCCCCCTAATGGGGATCCATTTCACAACCCAGGCATGTGCCCTGACCAGGAATTGAATTATGAGGTTCTGGTTCAGAGGTTGATGCTCAACCACTGAGCAACACCAGCCTACACTGAGAATTTTATAGGCATTATCTCATTGAATCCATATAACTCAATACGGTTTGGATAATTGGTATTGCAGTTTCAAAGATGAGAAAACTAAAGAACAGAGAGATAAAACTTGCCCAGGGTCACACGGCTGATAAGTCAGGATCTCTATTCACAATATTGCTGTGGTGGAGTATTCCCCAGGTCAACTCTTTCCCATAAATCAAGTCTCTTTCCACACTATGTTTCTCTGCAGCCTGGAAATGTGTGCTGTCTCTCCTCCTTGTAGAAGGCAGCTTTCCACCCCTGCCATTGAGGACATGGCACCCAGGAACATTCTTTAACTCATCCCCTCCCCTCTTCCATCTCTAAACCTGCTCAAATCTGACCCCTCCAAACCCTGTACTTTTGCCTGGCCCCTGTACTTTCTCCAAACACAACCTCTTTGTGCTGGAATAGTTGCCTGCACTTGGTTTTGCCCATCTCCTCTCTTGCCTCCGGATTAGATCTCAGCCCTAACTTGCCAGGGACTGACTCTGCTGACATCACCAATATTCTACTAGTGGGCAAGTCAAATGGACAGTTTTTAGCACACATCGTACCATGACCTGAGGCTTTTGGATCAAATGTCCACTAATTGAAACGTTTGCTACCCACTTACCTACTCTCCATCTTTTTTAGAAGACGCCAATGGCCTTTCCTATAAATGTCTCAGAAATGTTGGTGGCACTGAATTTCATCTTTGGCCTTTCTTTTCTGTTAGCTCTGCATGCTCACAACCTCTTGGGAGATTAACACATTAAGTGCCCAGTCAGTATAATGACTGACATTATACTTTTCCACTGGGAAGACAAAGCAGGCTGGGTGCTTAACGTGTTAACACCACTGTGTATACTGATAAGTCCTTTACCTCTACAGCCAATCCATATTTCTCATACAAACGTAGGTCCAACTGGGTATCCCATGAATTAACCTCAAGGGTACATGCCAAAGCCAGACTCAGCATACTCAAAATGGAGCTCACAATATCCTGAATCCTCTTCTCCACCCCAAAGTCACCTTTCATCTGCATTCCATTTATAGTAGCCAAAATTCCGAGAGTCATACTTGACACTTCAATCAGAATGACAGCTTTTTATTCCTCCTAAACAGTTTCTCAGTCTACTAAATCCTCTCTTCTAAGCCATCTCCCTTTGTCATCACTCAGCTCTTGCTACCTTTTCTTGGGCTAAGGAGAAGGCCTAGGTTCTCTGACTCCAGTCCTACTCCTGCCCCTTTAAATCAGATCAGTCCTTTGAATGGTATTTCTGAAACAGAAATCAGATCATGCTTTCCATCTGCAAACACATTTTCTTGGCCTTCCCTGCCAATTTCCTTAGCCAGTCTTGCTGGGATTTGGCCATGGTCTCTCTCCTCAGTCCCATCTCGTACCACATGCATAATTATCTCATACCTCTGGCACAAGCGAATGTCCTGAGCGTGCTTTACTTTTTCACATCTCTAATATTTGCATACTCGGCTATTTTTCCCACTTTAAATGACTTATTTTTCCTTTGTCAGGAAAACACACATTTTGTCTTCAATATCTTATACGGACAAGAATTGCCTTCTTCTTACATGTAGTACATCTATGCAATGGAACATTACTCAGCCATTAAAAAAGAATGAAATCTTGCCATGTGTGACAATACGCATGGACCCAGAGGGTATTGTACTGAATGAAATAAGTCAGACAAAGAAAGACCAATGCTACATGATTTCACTTATAGGTAGACTCTAAAAAATAAAATATATAACAAAAAACACAGAAATATACTCAAAAAAAGGAGAACAAACTGATGGTCACCAGATGGGATGGAGGTTGGATGGAAAAGGTGAAAGGGATTGAGAAGTACACATGGCCAGTGATAAAAAGAATCATGAAGATGTCAAGTGCTCATAGGGAATGTAGCCAATAACATTGAAATCACTGTATATGATGCTAAATGGGGACTAGACTTACCAGATGATCACTTGGTAAGTATATAAATGTCTAATCACTATGTTGTACACCTAAAACTAATATAACATTGTATGCCAACTATAATTTAAAAAGTAATTTAAAAATAATTACATTCTTCTTGAAATAGTTTTTGATCTTTCCCTGAAACAGATACTCCCTCCCTTGAATGCCCAAACAAATTGCATCAAGTTTCTAACACCGCATTCTATACCACACTACACTAATTATGTTCTTGCCCAAGTCTGTCTACCTCACTAGACTCTGAAATCAAAAGCTACCTTTTAAATCATCGTGATAGTTCCAGGAGCTGGCACAGGGCTTAGTAAATAAATATACTCCCCACAGTAGATACTTAATAAATAAATGATTGTTCAACTCAGTTTGACAGTTGATGGACGAGGACTTTCGGGTTTAAGCTCAAGCAAGCAAATAGGCCACCACCATTATTTTGAAAATAATCAGTATGCCTTAGAAGTAAGAACAAGATTTATTTTTATATCAATTAACTGGAAGTCAGAAATGTGGAGACCAGGGCCTCCGGTGTTACTGGCCAACAGTAAGTCCTTGGACAAAACTTGATCTCTGCTATGTTTAAGCATTCTGCCTACAAAGTGAATTAAGCAGTATAATCTCTAAAATCCTCTGCCTTTCAAATATCTATTTTGTTATATGAAGTCACTACTGACCACATAGGGCAGACATTCAAAGAAAAGGACTAAACGGATCTAACCCCACACCCCCAAATCCTATTTGTTATAAATAACCAGAGAGGTATGTTGAGTCAGAAGACAGCAAATTATTTCCCACCATCTTCCCCAAAGCACATATATAATTGAAACTTTTCATACTTAGCTCTGAAAAATCCCCACAGAAACTGTCTTGAAAAACATCATTTGGCCTGGAAATGTATGTCTTATGCATCAAAGGCATCTATCAGTTTCCTTACACTTCAAATCGAGTTCACACTCCTATTATCATTTGCAGTTCTAAGCTTCCCCCCAAAATATCAAATTTGTCTTTGATTGCACAGATCCTGAATATTTATATAGCTTTCAAGCCAGGGTAGTTTATTGTGGAGAGAACATAGCTCAGTCACACCTATTAAATATTAACTATTTTGCTGCAAAAGCAGATACAGGTACACAGCTGTATGATCACAGCCTCCAGAGATGCAAACAGGATGCTCCCCATCCTCCCCGTGACCCTGTTTGGTGAGGAAAAAACTGTGGTGAAAGAAAAGTTGCCTAAGTGACATGGTGAGCAGGAAGGTGGCGTTGAAATTAAATGTGTTTGAAGTTGCATATTACATCCAAAGAAACACCACCTATAATTCAGGGTGATTCATGTTAATGTCAAAAACATTAAAGAATGTAATAATGATTTGTATCTTTATGTAACGGGCTCCCCTTTCTTTGATCTTTTATTCCCTTTGATCAATGGAATGAACAGGCAATAAATTTCAAATCAATAAAAAGGAATTCACCTGCTCCCGGCATAGGGGTCAGCCTGTGGGGATAAGTGCCACAGGAGGTCAGGCTGATGTTAAATATGATGACCATGAATAATATTGGTTGAGCTGCAAGCTTCTGGGAAGATGAGAATAATCCAGTCATCCTTCTGGGTTCAGACCCATCACCTTCTGGGTCACAAAGACACTGCTGGCCAGCACCCAGCAAGGGTCAGTTGGGCACTTTTAGAAGGGATGGGAAATGGGTGGGATTTACTTCCACTTCTGTGGAGAACAAGGTCAGCTAACGACCTCTAAAAAGCTCTAAAACCCGAAAATATATGGCTCTGCCTCCTTAATTAAAAAAAATTAAAGCATTAAACATAATTGCATGCATGTGCTCAAATTAAAATGTTTATTTCCAGATTCCTGAGATTGCAAAGATCAAGTTTTTTTTTTTTCCTTAAGCTGAATTGTTCCAAAACATTTCAAAAAGTCCCTGCTTTTCCCCTGAGAATTTTCATAGTTTGCCAATTAGGTCACTTGGCTACTTGGTGGACGGAGTGAAGATGAATTTTGATCAAAGGCAAGGAAGTCAGCATACACCTGGCCTTCCGCTCATGTCTAAGGTAACAGAACCCATTACCGGAACGCTGCTTCCCTGTGCATTGGTGCTGGCTGTGCATTTTTGAGTCCTTTAGTTCGGCTGGTTGCATAAATTATGGCCCATTTTGAGTATCTTCCCTACTGTATGTATTCTTTAAGCTTTCTCTTACGTGTTAGTTCCAGACCTCTAGAGAGATCCTTGTCTTCACTGATATTAGGGATTAGTGCCAGACAAATATGAATGCGCTTAATAAAGGCGGTGTTGTCACAACTCTTGTGCCCATCACTAAGGAGATGCACAGTTTACATGGTTCATGAGCTAGCTACACATGTGTGGCTCCTTGTTTATTATATTCTGCTTTCCTTTTGCCAAATGCCTGAGGTGCCATGGAAAAGAAAATGCGTCTTATTGATATGTAATCACCTAATGGTTCCTGAAAACTGACCACCTACATTGCTAGATCATTCTACCTTCAGCCCTCAACAGCAGGAAATCATGATTCTCTTCACAGGCTTGTAATCTACAGACAACATGTACATTCATGGAACTGTAGGGCTCTGGCTCTGGCTGGTTTGGTGTGCGAAAATCCATGAGCATCCATCATGGATTTCAGAGATTCATTAGAGTAAAATGTATTTATAAACTTCAAACTACAGTAATGTCTGATTAGTGACTGTCACTGGTAGAAATGTTATTCAGATAATTTTTAGCATTTATTAAAGTATATTGTATAGATATCTATTTTTCTCTTTGCATGGTAGTTGAGTTACTCCTCTACAAGAAAAAATGATTGTTGGAAAAAAACAAATTTCCAGAACAAGATTTACCCAGGAGGACTAATTGCTATAGACAGATATTTAAGGTCTCAAATACACTTAGGTGTTCACTAGTGTTTCTTCTCACAGAAACGCTGGCATCTAGCCTCTGCTCTGGCAACTCTTTTATTGGCTTCTGTGTTCCTGACCCTAATACCACACATTGATTGTTATTTACTACCTCAGGTCAGTGTTTAGGTCAGTGGTTCTCAACCTGTGGGTAGCGATCCCATTGGGGTCGAATGACCCTTTCACAGGGGTCACCTAAGACCATCGAAAAAATGCAGATATTTATATCATGATGCATAACAGTAGCAAAATTTCATGGTTGGGGGTCACCACCACATGAGGAACTGTATGCAAGGGTCACGGCCTTAGGAAGGTTGAGAACCACTGGTGTAGACTAAGAGACCATCCATCTGACCTGAGGATTTAACTCTGGCCATCTACCGGACCACTTCTAGCTCATCTAAATTATGAACCTCAGCTTCAAAAGGTCTGCCGAGGCTTATTTCCTTCAAGAACCATTTATGTTTCCTGGTTTTGACAGGGGAAAGATCTGGGATGGTAACATAAACTAGGGATAGTCAGTATTTAAAGCTGTAAGACTACTTTAGATCCTGAAAGTAGCTAGTTCGAGAAAAATAAAAGAAGGCAGAAGGAGTTCAAGTCCATGACCATGGACAGCTCATGGAAAGTTCTGCTGTGAAGCAGATAGATGGGGTGCCAGCTGGCTAGGAGTGCACGATGAAGAAAGATGTGTTTTGTTTTAATATAGTGAAAATAGCAGCATGTTTTCATGTTTGCAAATACTTATGGAGGAATGAATGAATCCTATAAGCCCGAGTTCTGCTGCCAGAGAGAAGGCTGTGTTTTGTGCAGACAGATGAACTCCCGTTGTAAATAGCAGAAGCGGAAGATTATTAGAGTCTCACAATGGGAACTAAATCCCCGAAGCGCTGCAGGATGCCACCATGCCTTCAGACATGACTTCCCTCAGCATGTGTGTCGCTGAGGAGTGAGCATTGGTGTCTTCTTTCTTTTAGGATAATTTACAAGGCAGATTCTTTTCAGACCTTTAGATATTCCGATTACAGATATGCTTCTAACTGTGGAGAGATACGTCTTTCAAATGAAACCAATACTGCCACTGGCATAAGGCTTCTCAGGTCACCGATACCCAGATGTTGTCGGTAGCCTCAACCTCCTATTCTATGAATTAACAATGCATTTGCTTTCTGCTTTGTTTCCATTTGGTACCCCAACCAGAAAGCAAAACAAATTCCAGCTACACAACCGAGTAAGGCAGTTTCCGTACGAGTCTTGATTGAACCCATGTTACTGCCTAGGCTATTTCTGTGACCACAGGTGTCTAACCTAAAAATGACAGTGATAACTGCAGAGCAATGGTGATCTGAGATTCCTAGCTGGTGCCTCTTTGAGGACCTGCAGGCAATACCTGACATTTAAGCACTGACTAGGGAACCCAAGGTGTGAAATCCGATATTCTTCCCAGAGCAGGGGCCAATCCATTGTCTAGAGATAGTGGCTAATGCTCACAGAAATACCCACTGATAGTATTTTAATACAGCTCTGGTCACTTTTAAGTTGTACATTAGGTTAGAATATAATCTCTCTCTAGACACTCCTAGCTCAATTCCATTAAAACACGCAGAATCACTGTCCTTTGCCTACATATGAAGGTAGGTACCAAAGTTCTCCTCACATCTTTCATTTTCATATGCTTGGTACTTCCCTGGCGCCTATACCCATTCTTCCTTTGGCAAGGATCTCAAGCCTTTATCACTGTGTCACTTTCTTTTGATGTTTACATTTCTTACTGACTGTATCTGCAGCCAGATCTGGGCTTCAACTCCACAAAGCAGAGAGCCAAAAAGTAGATGTCAAATAAAGGCCCAGTGTGACCACTTCAAGGGGATTTTGGGTCGTTTCACGGAAAGAAAATCTCATCACTTAGCTTATATTCTCAGAAATCTCTAAAGGCAATATGGTACAGGTTAGGTTGGAAGAGCAGAACTATACACAGTGTAGATGGGGGAAAAAAAAAACTAGTTGTGACCACCACCTCACTTAAGTCCAGTCCTCTGTGGGTGGCTTTTCTTTTTCATTTAAGGACGCCTGGCCCAACCCCATGACGCTTCTAATCTTTCTCAGAAAATAAAAGTCCTTAGGTGATTTACAGTTAACAAAAATGCTCTTCCTCAATAATTAAACTGCCCTATTCATGATCCTAGTTCAAACATCCAAGGTCATTGAAAGTTAAAGAATTACCTCTCTCCCAACTCAGGGACTCTGGGTCAAAGAGACTTTTTAGTTCTGAGGAGAGAGCCCTCAATGTCCCTCCTCAAGAACCTGCGGCTCTCCCCAAGGAACTTCACTCTCCACTTCCAGGAGGCTTGGTGGTGGGGTAAAGGGAGGGAAAAACAACAACACCACCCATTTTTCAGACATCTCTTCTGGAAGGCTGGCTTGGTTGGGCTGGGTGCTATGTTGGATAAGAGTAATTAATTGGAGCCAAAATGGAAAGGGAACAGAGTCTCCTATAACCTCCTGCAATGGTTACACATGGAAAATAAGTGGCCTTGAGCCAGAAAAAGATTTCTGATTTTAAAATATATTTGAACAAGTCTCAAAATGAACATCTAAAAACCACAAGCTGCAAGTCATAGAACCTATGCATTCATTAAAATGATTTAGAGGGCCTGAGATCAGGCAAGAACGTTTTGCTCCTGAAATGATCACCTAAGTGCCTCAAGAAATCAAATGACCCTAACACAAGGTGAAAGTCCCAGAGCCGTGGTGTTGAGGTGTTGCTTTCTACAGAGAGGAAAAGAGCAAACTCTGAAGTGATTAGCTAAAATCTTCTTCCATTTCCAATTCAAAATATCCCTTCAAGACCTGACCATAGTAATACCTCTCTATATGGATTCATTATACACCTACGTTTTTTTTTTAATAGAAACTAAGGATTCATGAAATTTCGTTTCCAAACCGACTTTGGATCCAGGAAGAGATATTTTATTAAGAATGGGATTAAGGGCCCTGGCCGGGTAGCTCAATTAGTTACAGCATCGCCCCCATGTGCCAAGGTTGCAGGTTTGATCACCAGTCAGGCCACATACCAGGTTCAACCGGCCAATGCATGAATAAGTGCAACAACAAATCAATGCCTCTCCCTCACAAAAGCAATAAATTAAAAAAAAAATTTAATGGGATTAAGGTTTCCAAGGCAAAATGGAATTTAAATGGCAAAGCATAATCAGTGTGGGAGGGCCTGCCAGTTCTCACTGAACATCTTCATTAATGGTTTAGCCAGAGAAATAAACAGCAGGGTAATTAAACCTACAGGTAATATTAAATTGGTATGCGGGGCAAGAACTGGCCAGTGATGATCAGAAAGCATTGGAGGGTTAACAACAGAGGAGCAAATTAAAAAGAATTCGAGAAAGTGCATATACTTAACAGGGCAAGGCCCTCAAAAAACAGAACAGCTAAAAGCAAATTCAACTGATTATGCAGACAATTAAATGACTCCAAGATTCAGTGCCTCAGGAAAATAATCACCAACATCATTTGGCCTTCCCACTCAGAGATATGAAATAATAATAGGCAGGGGGAGAAAGGGATATGAAAAGATAGCTCAATTCTGGGGGGGAAATAGTGTATGTCTAAATGGAATGTCAGAATTCAAAACAAGGACATTTTATTGATATAATTTGAGCACCTGTGATAGAACTTAAAGAAGAAATCAATATTACATATTGAAATGTGTTAATGGCTTTATTGGTCTACACAATTGAGATTCTGGAGGATATAATTTATTTATAAGTAAATTATCTCAGAAATGCTTAACAATGATTCAAAACAATGCAAGCAATTCTCAGTATAAATGAAACATGGACTGATGATGGCTGATCCCCACCTACCTGTTGAACTTCATCTCTTTCCCACCTCATGGATGCGATCCTCAAGACAAACCTCCAGGCTTAGTCATGTCTGAGGCACTTGAACTTGGTCTTTCCTGGATCTAAAACACGCTTCCTTCCAGACTTGCCCCTAGCTGGTGTCAGGTCAGAATATATCAAGCCATCATATCAAAAGCTTCCTAAAAGTCAGCAAGTATCTGATTTTTTACTTCGTTTAATGTTCTTTGCAGGATTTAACATCATCTAAAACTCTCCTAGGCTAGATTCCTTATTTGTTTACTTGGCTGTTTTCTGTCTCTCTGTTCCCTCTCCTTGAATAGAAGCCCTGTGAAGGCAGTCTTCTTACCTCCTTCACTACACTGTCCTCAACTCCAGTAATAGCTCCTGGCATTTGTCAATTGTTAACCATCCACATGTAATCCCTGAATGAATGAATATATATAACCCAGATAGGAGATTGTTAGAAGAAGGAGGAGGAGGAGAAGGTGGAGGAGAAGAGGGAAGAGAAGAGGGAGGAGGAGGAGAAGAAGAAGATAGATGTAACACAGAAAATGTCAAAAAGCAAAGAATCTGAATTTAAAGTTTTCAATAAGCAGACACATTAACACAAATCCTTCAGGGTGGTTAAAACTGCCAACTCTGTAATTGCCTTTTTGGTCAGATGAGGCCTCAAATAATGACATTTCAAAGATCACTCATCCAATAGTATCAAACCAATGCTTATACTGACTCATGAAAATTCATCTGAAGTTAACTACCATGTGGTTCCTTCCAGTTTTCTTTTTTTCCACATACTGTGGAAATAATGTGTGCAACCTAATGAAGTATGCTTCAATTAAAGAACTACTGTGCACAGTAATATCTGTGCATGTATGTTTCAAATAAAGTAGAGTTTGTGGCGACATTTCTGGAGTGGAAAGAATGAAACACAGCATCAAGTTGCTGTTAGATTTCAAATTGCAGGTGGGTACCTGAATACGAAGTCTGTCTATGAAAAACTGATGATTGGAATGTGCTCCCACCCACCCTGAAATCTTGTAATATGTACATGGAAGTGAGCTGTATACTCACAAGGAAATATAACTTGGCCCGTGAACCAAGACCTAGAAATATACCTTCATTTATAATAGAAAATCACCATCACAAATGTTTTAACCTACTTTGGAAGAATATTTTCCTTTTGGAGGAGAAATGCTATGGATCTGAGAAGAAAGAACCAACTCCCACCACAGCTAAGGGTCCCTGTGACCTAAAATGTGACTAGAGCCCTCTACCTCAAATCAAGTGAAATAGAGTAAATAGCCAACCCACAGCTCCCAGACTTAGAGAGACTCTAAAGTTATAGCACAGTTAGAGAGACTCTTTGAGCAACTCTTGGTGGAAAATAATATTTCAAACTCATTTCTCTGAAAATATGACTTAAAAATAATTTCACCAGTATATCTGCCTCTCTTTATATTATTTTTTTCTTCCTTACTCCAGGGAAGGAGTTCAGGGATGGGATATCAATTCAGGAGAATCCAATTAACCAATGTCACCCCGACAAAGTCAATAATATTAATAATACACATCATGATAATAACTGAAATAAACTAAACTAACATATCTCAGTAAAATGAACCCTCAAACTTGTTAGGCAGCAAGTTGTCCTCAGATTTTGGGGGGAGTAAGAAGTCACACAGAAATAGACAATGTGATTTTCCTACTTCCTGAGAGAGTTAAGAATTACTCCAGGCTTTTTCTTCCTTTCCTGTACCACCCATCCTTACCCAAGATGTATGACTCTCCCACCTCTAGCACCTAAATCTAAAATAACAAGGGACTACTTTTAGACAAAAACAAATATTTCCATGATTATCTTGGTTAAGGCACAGTCAGGAAGATATGCACATTGATTTACTGACTACACATGAAAAATAGTTTATCCAAATTATTTTTACCTAGTTTCCTTATGTTTTCTTTGAGTGGGAAAATTAGCTTAAAAACTGTAGGTCTTACAACATAATAATTCAATACTGCAGTATCATTTATCATGTCTAAAGAATCTGAACTCCATCCCCTTGATCCCCAAAATTGTATTGAGTTACAAACGTTAAATGACAGGTGTTTGCGGGGTGTCTACTTGTAGTTGCTAAGAACAAAAATGCTCACGCTAATGAGTATTAATGCTACCCAGAATAAGATGGTGAAGTTGCTTATAATCATGTGCTTACCTTCTTTTAAAAAAATACAATTTAAAAAGTTTCATTGTAAGCTCTTTTCAGTATTAGGAATAAAAAGGTCCATAATATATCTTCATATAAAAGACAGGAAGAGAAGCTGTAAAGATCACTGTAAAGTAAATCGGAACTGACGAGCTGGCTTTCACTTTTTAAACTGTATCTCTAACAACAACAACCACAATAACAAACCACAATCAAGTCAAATTGGAAACCAGTACTTCAAAGGCAATCTTGAGTGTTAAAGAAAAAAAAATGACTTTGTCATAATTGACATAATAACTAAGGAAGACAAACATAAGCACCAACACGATATCCAAATCCACAGAAGGAAAGGTAGAATTCAAGGGCATAAAAACTGAACTTGGGACAAACCGCTGCACTCTATTCAACCCATCCCATAAATTAAATAGAAGGACAGCTGCATGTCTGCAATGCTGTATATTAGTTTGGTTTTATTGCATTGAGTGCATTAGTACATGAAGTGAGATTTCTCCACCAAAAAAAAAAATAAAATAAAATAGCAAGAATAAAGAGATGTGAATTATATATGGACTTCCCATCACAATATACTGTAAACTATTGACTTTAAATTTATTGCTCTCCTTGCAGATATTACTAACCTGCATCCTACTCCTTGATCTAACATTTGGCAGAAAATTATTCCAGCAAGCCTCTGTACTTTCTACTTTTAACTTCTCTCTCTTGCTGAAGTTTTCCATGGACTGCCTCTATAAACCTACTTGGTATTCGCTACTTCCAATAATTATACATCCGTTTTTGGCTGGAAAAAATAAAGTAATTCAGCTGAGACTATTTATCATCTGTATTCGCCACAGAAGAACTTCATATACATATACACTAATACATATACACATATATACATATATATGATGGTAGGATATAAAGGTGATAAAATCCTTTAGTTGAGTTAGAAATAAAGTATGTAAACAGCCCTGTAACACCTCACAATTTGCACAAATGTCAGATGCAAAAAAAAAAGCAAAACCAGAATATAGGAACCACAGGTTTAGTGTGGATGGAATTTACCGCCCTCGGGGGAGATTAGAGGCGGGGGAGAGAGGGAGAGGGATCTAATTCAACTTTTCATTGCAGGACTCTCTACATACATATCAGAATAGTTCTCTTGGCCAAGAATTTATTAAAAATCCTCACCGGGTCTGTGTATAAAGAATGTGAGGGCTCATACACTACAATATTCATAGCTGTGTTCAAAGAGTGACCTTCTGAGCTGACTTTATTATGAGCTATAAAAAGTGTTAGCCAATAAAACACAAGGGCATTTAGCTGATTTCCAAGATTTCACTTTCTAGGCTTCACATGCCATTCAAAAAGCCCTCCCCTTCCTGATCAGAACGGTTTTGTGATCCATGCTTGACAATACAGAAACCCAAAAGCAAAAATAGCAAAATATATAGATATCTCACTGAATCCTATGCCCAGGTTGGAACATTAGGCCACTGAGTGTCTCTATTGTGGCTTATTTCCTTTTCCTTTATTTAAAAAAAAATATATATATATATATACATATATTATTGGTTTTTTACAGAGAGGAAGGGAGAGAGATAGAAAGTTAGAAACATCAATGAGAGAGAGACATCAATCAGCTGCCTCCTGAATGTCCCCTACTGGGGATGTGTCCACAACCAAGATACATGCCCTTGACCAGAATCGAACCTGGGACCCTTCAGTCTGCAGGCTGGCGCTCTCTCCACTGAGCCAAACCGGTTTCAGCGTGGCTTGTTTCTTGTTTGGTTACATGCATAGAGTATTTTGGTGGCTTTACTCTCGAGTATGTATTCTACAGAAGCTCATAGATTTCTTGAAATTAGCTACACCCGAGTCTTACAATATTCCCAGACTGTGAGTAAAATGGTACTTATTCACTTAAAATTAATGTTCCTTTCTTGACTCTCTGTGGAATGCTGACAAAACATTGAAGGTAATGTTCACACACCTACGTGTTTTAATCCAATGATTATGGCTATCTCTCTCCCAACCATGGCAAAGCCAGGTTAGAAAACGCCTGCAGCTCACAGCCTGAACCTATGAAATGAACCTGCATGCGGGTCATTTCAGCAGGAAGAAGAACTGAACAATGAAGGAGGCTGTTAAAGAATTCAAAATGTACAATGGAATGAAAGAAGGAAAAAAAAAACCTTTCTGAACCTAAGGGGCCATTTATTATATATAATGCCACTGAGTGTCTCTATTGTGGCTTATTTCTTTATATATATATATATATATATATATATATGAAGTTTATTTCCGAGAGGAATGGGGGGTGAGAGAGAGAAATTAAAAAAATCAGTGATGAGAGAATCATTGATCAGCTGCCTCCCGCATGCCCCACACTGGACATTGAGCCTGCATGTGCCCTGACCTGGAATTGAGCCATGACCTCCTGGTTCATAGGTCGACACTCAAACACTAAGCCACCCAGCCGGGCCCACTTATTTTACTCTTGAGAAAAGTTGAACTATAGACTATAGAAAAGGTTGTACTATTCCAAAACCAACTACTGACCCAAGCACTCAAATGACTGCCAGTTTACAGACAAAAATAACGTTGGGTGGGAATTTAGCATTGCCCTTTCTCAAAAAAAAAAAAAAAGTCTAGATTTTTTTAATGAGAAACTTCTAACATTAAAATTCCCTTAACCTTTGGCTCAAATGAAAGCTAGCCTAAGTGGGATATTAAACTGAAAAACAAACACTCTGGTACTTCCGATGAGTTTACATGAGTAGATAGTTATCTTGGATCCTGGGTGTAATAACTATTCTGTAGGATGAGCCTCTTAAGAGTATTTTGTCCTTGTTTGGATCTCATACTTCCTACCACCAAAGTGAATGTTTTATGAGTTTCTAAGTGTCTTTCTGTGGACTGACTCCTCAGAGAACCGGGATCACTTTTAAAAATGACACGTCCCAGGTCCCATTCAATGATAGTGAATCAAAATTGCCAACGGTGACGCTCAAAAAGCCTTGGGCACAGTATGGATGCTCAAAAAGCCTTGGGCACAGTCTGGACCAAGGCCCTATCACTCCGCTCTAACACTCAACAATATCCCAAAGGCCAGCAAGAAGCCACGTCCTGCGCAACAGGCATGAGGGGGTGAGGAATGCTAAAGGAGGACCGGGTTGCCATTTCTTTGTATAAAAACTGCCCTTCCCCTTCCCCCTCAGGATGCTCCCACCCCCGAAAGGGTACTACCCAGAATATATCACTTCTCTGCCTTGTTCCTGTTTCCATAGAGACTGAAGTCAGAAGACCCAGCAAAGATGCAAACGCAAAGCTGGATCCTAAAAGTAGGCAGAGGAAGGAGAAAGGTCGGGAGAAAGTCCAGCAAATGAGCGGGAGGAGGAAAAACAAATCCTGGCAGGGCAGAGTGCACAGCACACGGTCTACGGGGCTAGGCCAGGAATACAAACGAAGCTGGTAAACACGAAGGAAAGAAAGCAACGGCCATAGTGGGAGACAGGAACCTGCGACCTATCTCAGAGAAGCATCAGCCACTTGCAATTATACGGGGATGACTCAGGGCTGCCATCTCACCAGTTATTTGTGTGTGTGTGTTTCTTTTTTCCCCAACGAGAGCCTGAAATCTAGAATTCATTTTCTTTTCTTTTCAATTCCTAACATTTAAGTGTTTATAACTAACTAAAATAAAATGTAAAAACCCCACCAATCAAAACTGGCCTCCATCTTTCATCTACTGCCTCAGGAGTCATGTGAATTGTGAGGTGACCATAAAGAAGGAAGGAGCCCCCCCTAGTGGGGGGTGGGGGGCGACAGAACAAGTGAAAATTGAATAGAGGACTAGCTAATTGTTCAAGGATGGCTAAGGTGTTTGGCTGACCTTGAGCCATCACAGATGTTTGTTTGATGGTAAGAAATCCCCGCCTGTTTGTGCCCAAACCAGAGAGATGCCGGTAGCTGTGGCTAAGTCTGCCAAGATAAAGATTCCAAACACTAGCTAGAGGGTTGCTCTCAGCCATGAGCGACCCAGGTTTAACTAGCTAGGGCCCAGCCAGGACCGTAACCAGCATCCACTTGACTTTCCTCATAAGTGGAAGCTGTTATATGAACTGAACAAAATGATTCATTTTGGCCCCTCCTGGAAGATGCTTGTGGAAATAATCAGGTTCCATTCATGCAGGACCAGGAACTGAGTGTGTAAGCATTGTGAGAATAATGAAACACCCAGGCCACAGTATTTGGCACACGGCACTAGGGGAGAGTCAGCTATGTTATCCCTGACAACAACCTTTTGGGGCAGGCATGAATGTGTCCTGCTTTTAGCAAAGAGGACACAGATTTCAAGAGCTTGCTAAGTAATTGGCCCGAGTGGCTGTGGAACCAGGGAGCCGAGTTTGGGATCTTCTCATCACTAGTCTGTCCTCCTGGTTCTGAGGGTAGAACCTGGGGAGAAAGGGCAGGCCTCCAGCACAGGAGAGATGGTGAGCGACTCTCCCCCTCCCCCTTCAAAATGTTCCTGATACACTAAAGCATCGATTATACTGACTCATGGGAGCTCACAGTGGTTGTTCAAATATCCCAATTGTCCATCATTCTATTTTAAGGAGAAAAGGATGTGCTTGCTATATTTATGACCTTGATCCTTCACAAAGGTCAAGGATCTGGACTATCAGGGAAGAAGAACACACTTTGGTTTTTAGTACTGTAAATGTAAATGTAAATATCCAGCTCACATAAACCACTCAAACAAATGACTTGGCAGGCTTGGAGGAGAAGAATAAAATAAGTCATAACTCGCTCAACCGATCAAAGTAGACTGCTGAGTTACAATTTTTGATGTTCAGCTATTAAGAAATTTAAGTAATGTTTTTTTTCAAAGCTTCAATGATAACACTGAAAAGACCAACGAAAGGCAGAGATTCAAAGAATTTTAGACCTGAAAGGTCTTTATAAACAATTAGACATGACTCTATCCTCTGATATGTTAAGAAATTCCGGTCTAGAAAGGATGAGAATACAGGCTACAAATCATGCCGTCTAATTAGGGACAGAGCTTTGACAGCTGGGGGAGATGTCATTGACCATCTTAGATGAACCAAGGCAGAGTCCTAGTAGACCCACTAAGTTGAATTGAATTTTCTAAGAAAAAAATATATGAAAAAATACATGAAAGAAAATAACTACTTGCTATCCATATTCACTATATATAACTCCCTATTATTTGATAGATCTAATAAAACAAGTTCTTACATATTTATTAAAAAAATGCAAACATCTCTCTATAAAAACTGGCAAAATATTTAGAAAAGAAATAGTAA
Organism: Lasiurus cinereus; assembly: GCA_011751065.1. Taxonomy (NCBI): domain Eukaryota; kingdom Metazoa; phylum Chordata; class Mammalia; order Chiroptera; family Vespertilionidae; genus Lasiurus; species Lasiurus cinereus. The sequence goes on from JAAGEH010000434.1 coordinate 4,335,507, forward strand.
TCAAAGATATTTGAATCAACAAGATACATTTCTTCACTTAGATTGGCAAAGAGTAAATTCATGATAAAACATATTATTGGTGAAGACATCACAAAATATACTATTTCTGTGGAGAGAATTTTTATAATACATATCAAAACATTTAATGTGTATGTATACCCTTAGGTTCACTCATTCTAATTCTAGGAATTCATTTTAAGAAAACAATTAAAGAGGTGTCTAAAACTATATGAGTAAGGATGCTTATTTTAATGTGTCTAGTAAAAAATTAGAAAAAATTTAAATGTTATATTAGTAAAATGAATAGTATATTTATTCTATGACATCCTTATAACACCATAATAAATTATACTGCTCTATATTCATGGCCAAATGGTAAGTTTCTATAAATGAAAGGGCAAAAAAATGATTAATATGTAAATATATGATATCATTTAGGTAAAATTTTATATGCCATGAATACAGAGATATCTGGGTCAATATGCAACAAAATATTAACATGAGTAATTTTTGGATGTAAGATTTTATATTATGTTTATATTCTTCTTTATACCTTTTGAATAATTTAAATAAAAATTTATATGACTATGTATTATAATCAGAAATAAACCCCATAAAAATAGTTTAGCTTGAATTTTTTTCTGAAGTAAAAGTACTTTTTTTCTTAGGGAAAAAAGCACAAGGTTATCTATACCAACAAGGATTAGTTTTTCTAAATAGCTTTTAATATTATTAAAAAAAACCAACAGCAGAATTATCTTTATGAACCAAATGTAATTTGGCATCTAAAGTAAGTCCTAACAGATAACATCTCCAGGGCCTTACTGAGAGGACACTTGATGTAAAATAGAGACATTATCACTACCTAGCTTGGCGAACCGGACCCTGCCAGTGAGCATTCTCTAGACATTCTTTTCTAAACCATTACATTAGAAATGAGAGTATGGTGACCACTGAAGGCTTATTCATCAAAAATGTACTCCCCAAATCTGAAAGTATGAAATAACACCTTAGTAATTTACATCCCTTCACAATGTCACCCAACCCCTCTCTGAAGATAACTCTGTATTATATAGGATAAAGTCATACTTTGAAATTTTTAAGTGGGGCTGTGGAAATGTGAACCTTTTCACAGAAGTCCTTGAAGAGACCCTGAAGAACTCAACAGCATATAAACTCCTACTTTGGTGATCTCATTCTAGTGATAAAGGTTGGCAAGGGATATCTGCTCTTTTGCTTTCTGAAGATTTGGTTAGGATCTTAGACATAATCACACCCTCAAAAATGTTGACAAATCAGAAAAAAAGCACACCAAAAATCCCAGCAATGGGCTCTTTTTCAAGTAGCTCATTCTCTATGTTGCTGCCATTTTTCAAAAATCCTCATTAGAACCGGTGAGAACATGGCTTGTACTTTAGACTTAAATATCACATCGTGTGGGGTTTCACCAGAAGTGGAAGTTATTTTGCCTACCCATGTCTGTAGTTCAAAGCACATACATTTCAGGACGCCCACTTTTCTCGTATCAAATATAGCATGCAAGTCCTATCTCCAAAAGTCTATAGCTAGCCCTGGGAATCCGGAAAAAAAATGGTAAGATGTCTGTGTATATAAAGACTCCAGCTGCTTTGGGAAAGACAAGAAGGGCATGGAGTTGAGGAGGACAGATTTAACATGGAAACAGACCAGAACTCATAAATTCATACTCTAGCTGATACCAGAAAATGGCTAGTATAAGAGTGATGATAAATAACAACCGACTCAGCTTCAGAGTCAGAAAGACAAGAAGGAATAATGGAGACTGCATGCTTTGAAAATACAAGTTGGCTAAAAGCAGAACTTTCAACTCAACTTACCAGGTCTTCCTTATGTGGAAATGGATATGCAAACCCAATACCTGTTTTTTTCATCAGAAGCTTCAAATTTAAGTTCTATTAAAGTCTACTTGATTCTTTTTTGTTTAAATTGATACAGAACTGGCCTAAAACAGTATGTGAATTTCAGGTGTATAACATAATGATTTGATTCTCAGACATACTGTGAAATGACCATCACCCAAAGTCTAGCTAACATCGCTCATCATACAGAGTTAAATATTTTTTTTCTTGTGAGGAGAACTTTAAAGGTCTACTCTCCTAACAACTTTTGAATACACAATACAGTATTATTTCTAGTTGATTCTTAAAGGTAAGTGAATTATGTTTTAATATTTTAGGGACCAACAACTGCACTGGGCAAAATAAAACACGACTGTGCGCCAGATTTGGTCTGCGGCCACCAGTGTTTAACCAGCAACCTGGATACAGAATATGCAATCTGATGGGAAAAGCTATTCACATTGGAGTCCAAAGTGTCTTCAAATATGCACATCAACTTGTTTGGTAAGGGGTTCATGGACAAGAAGGCATTAGAGAAAAGAAAATAAATGATAGAAATGAAGGACTTTCAGAGAGAAGAATGCTCATAATCAAGTTATACATGCAAGTCTTTGGTCTTTTCATTTTTATTTTTATATGAAAGAGACTTAACTGAGTTGGCTCTGTGATAGGTGGAGTGTGGTAAGAGGTAGAAGAAAAATCTAGCTAACTGAAAGCCTCGCAGGCACTACAATAGAAACTTGACCTGTTTTCATATTTAATTCTCACGATAATAAGGCACTATTCGACTTTTTTAGATGTGGAAACTAAGGCTGGTAGACATTAACTGGTCTATAAACTAATAAAAGCACATAGGCAGCTTTAAGTTCATTAATGTTTGACTTCAAAACTCAAGTTCTTTTACTTAATTATGCTGGAAAACAGATTTAAATTAGAGTCTAAAGCTTCACTGTCCAATACAGAAGTCACTTGCCACATATGGCTATTAAATGAGGAACTTTCATTTCATTTTAATTAACTTATAATTAATTAAACTTCATTTTAATTAATTTATAAGTAATCATTATAAACAATATTCAATTATTTGGAATTATTGGAAAGTTACTGGAAAACTTTTAAGGAGTTGATAACTTACTTATCAGAAAGTACTTTTTTTAACCATAAATTTTTATAAACTCCATATATGAATCAAGTACATCTGATGAACATTTGCCATCAGAACTGAGATGTACTTTAAATGAAAAATGCATACTGTATTCTAAAGACTTAATACGGAAAAAAGGGAACTTAATACATTTCTTAATTTTTTTGCATTGCTTACATACTAATATAGTGATATTTGGGACAGAATGGATTAAACAAAATATAATATTAAAATTAACTGTTTCTTTTTCCTTTGTAATGTGGCTACCAGAATATATAGAGCTTGCATTTTATTTTTGGATTGCATAAGTTTAGGTCAGTGTTTTTCAGCGCTGGCTGTATCTTGGTATCATCTTAGAGTCTTATAAAAAAACATTTTGGTCAGTGACAGTTTGGGGTGAAACCTAAGCACTCCTATTTAAATAAAATGTCTACTGTACAGCCAGCACTGAGGTATCATGCTAAAGAGATTGCACTTCCTTGTGCCAACAGCGGGAAGATGCTGAAGGATTTTCATGGAGGAAGTAAGAGGATGCTATGGGATGCTGGAGAAAAGGAATCTGGGCATCCTGGCTGAAAGGATGTATGCCTGCCCCTGGAACATTAGTTTTCAGCCACAATGGCTTTCTCTCAGCTCCCTAGTTAAATGTTACCATGTAGTTGGAAGCTGTGAGGATTAGGCAATTGTGGGATATTGCGTGCAAAGAGGTAAAGGGTAGTATATGAGTTTGCCAACCACTGACTTAAGTAAACAACTAGCCACACTTTAAGACTTGGATACTTGTAGCTTCTGCCTGCAATGCTCATAACACAGATCCTTACACAGATGGCTCCATTTGGTACCCATGTCTCCTGCACCAACCCAATTCCATAACAGAAAGTAGTCTCCCGAGCACTGACTCTCAGGGCCTCTTCCTCCGTCTCCATTTTATTGTCTTACTAATCCCTGATGCTGCCTGACCACCTCCTGGGTGTTGCTTACCTTCGTCTTCCCTAAGGCAGCTCCAGGAGAAGAGAAGACTGGTTTCCATGGACACTCTTCTATCCCCCCTGCCTAGAACAGTGGCCAGCAAATACAGGGCCTCAATCACCAGTAAACTATTGTTTAAAATGCACATAAAATATTTAAGAACAAGTTATAACCATGATGCTAACATTGTCAAATAGCTTACCAAAATTTTGAGATCCCCCCAAAGTCTTAAAGATAATGATTAAATTCAGAAGAAATAAATTTTGATTAATATTCACATCTAGCAAATTGCTGTCCTTAAGGCTAATTTGATTGCTTGTTCATTTATTGGTTTTGTTTTATGATTTAAAAAATATTGTTATTGATTTGTTTAGAGAAAGCGGAAGGAAGAGGGAAAGAGAGAAACATTGGTGTGAGAGCAAAACATCAACTGGTTGCTTCCTGGACATCCCTACTGGGGTTCTAGCTTGCAACCCAGGCAGGTGCCTTGACTGGGAATCGAACCAGCAACCTTTCAGGGCATGAGATGCAAACAATAGAGCCACACCAGCCAGGGCTTGTTCATTTATTTGAATAGCCTATTACCTCAGTTTAAAATGTGGATATATTAAAGATGAAATTAAAGGTGTTATTTTTTTTCCTTGAGTGAAATGTCAGACTTGTGAATTTTTAATATTTTCAGTATATAAATATGCATTTATTTGCTAATGGTACTTCCCGCTAGCGATCCTTCTTGAATAATTTGTTTTTAGGAGAGAAGTCCTGACCAGAGGACCAGTCACTAAGGGGATTTTGTTATCTGTCCCCGACAATAGAAAAGGAAAATGCAGCTGGACCTTGACTTGTAGACTTATATTAATATGTGGCTCATAATAATAACTTGGGACACCTTCCCTTTGCAATTTCTATTTAGGACCTATGGATGCATCCTCAGTGAACATACTGGCTTGGGGGTGCATAAAACTGAAAAGATAACAGAGAGTGGTTTGGCAAAGAGACTCTTAATTCATGAACTGCCTGATTCTACTGCTGTTCCGGTCCACAATGTAAATACAAACAGGCACCCTTCAGGGATATATGGACAAAAAAAAGAACATTTTTATTAGATGCATTTCACCTTGGAACATTATCTACATTCTTACACTTACACAGTGCACTCACAGTACTTATACCACATCTAATTTCCTTGAGTCTCAAAAGCCTTTCAAACAACCCTCTGATGGTTTGGGCCTACACAAACTAAGAAAAGGATTAACTGTATTCAGGCAACTGACTTTCTCATCTGTGACAGACTATCTGAGTCATAGTCTTTGCCTATTAAGCCAAGCCCAATTCAAGAAACTAATCATGTAGGTTAATCTCCTCCATTTTGTGTGAGCCACTTCAGAACGCCATGCATTAATAAATACATGGTGAGCTAGAAATCACTAATGAAGTTTATCTGCAAGGCTGTTGAAGAATTCCTGTTACCATCCTGGGACTGGACCTGGTAAGGCAGTGTTAGAACTACCATTTCTCATCAGTCGCTTTCCAGAGACTTAGAAGCTAAAATTCTGGGAAGGAGGATGGAGCATGAAAGAGGGCCTGTGGGTAGGAAGTCCCAGAGGCACTGTTAGGAAATGTTTCCATTTAGAAGACAATGCCTTACCAAGGTATCCACAGATCTCAGAGAAAACTGATTAACTGAGTCTTCACGAATTTGGTGTTCCTTGGAATCTTTATTAAAGACATTCATGCTAGAAGGAGCAAAACAGAGCAAAGTTCTGAATTCCTACAGAGGCACTCTAGAGGGGATCCAAAGCCAAAGTCTCCAGGAGAAAGTGCCTGGAATGAGAGTACAATGACATAGTAGGGACTGGGGCCTGGAGCACTGTGCCCTGGCTAAAGGGAGCAGAAGCTACAAGTGCAGTTTGTTATTGCCACCTGGGGCCAGTTTGACAGAACCTTTCAATTTTTTAAAAGCAGGTGATCAGAAAACTATGGTACATCTACACAATGGAATTCTCTGCTGCCCTTAAAAAGAAGGAATTCTTACCATTTGCAGCAACCTGGATGGAACTGGAGAGCCTTACGCTTAGTGAAATAAGCCAGTCGATGAAGGAGAAGCATCACATGATCTCACTCATTTGTGGATAGTAAAGAACATTATAAACTGATGAACAAAAGGATAGATACAGAGGCCATAAAGCATTAAACAGACTGTGAAATTACAGCAGGAAGATTAAGGAGAGGTGGGGTAGATAAGAGATCAATCAAAGCACTTGTATGCATGCACATAAGCATAACTAATGAACATAGACACTGGGGGTTTGGGGTATGCCTGGGAGGGAGCAAGGGGCAATGAGGAGATATGTATAAAAAATTAATTTTAAAAAAAGTAAAAAAAAAAAAGAAGGTGAGACTTTAGATTGCTCCATAAAATTTTCTGAACTTTAAAAGTCAACAGTGAATACCCATCTTTATAAAGACACTGTAGGAATTGAGTTCCAGAATTCGAAAATAAAATCTACAGGACACCCAACTTATTTTTTTTTTAATTTCAGGAAAACAATAACTAATTTTTCAGCCTAAGGATATTCTAACTATGGCACAGGAAATACTTATACTGAAATGATAGGTTGTTTCTTCTGAGATTCAAACGTAACTCTCCATCTCTATTGTATCTGGCAATGAATGTGTGAACCACATTTGCAGATTAAATGCATCACGTGGGCTACACTAACTTTCAAAATATCCTGCCTTGATGAATTCAAATGGACTTTTCATTGGGATACTTAACTGGAACTGCCATGTTAGATTTTGTCTTTGAAAAAAAGAACATTTTTATTAGATGCATTTCTACTTCTTGGGTGGGGATAGAGGGAGGCCTTGTTTGAACAATTAGGTTTAAAGTCTCGTCAATTCAAGAACCTCCTTTTCTCTTTGAAAGTAGATCCACAGAGTAAGTTTAAGAGCAGATAATGTGTGCTGCGGAGACTTGGCATATAGCTGTTGAAGAACATAAACATATGGGAATTTCTATGGAAAGGATCACTTAGATCATTTAAAGCAACAATAATAACTAGCATTCTCTAAGCACACAGTATGCAGGCGATTTGTTCTGAGCCCTTTACATGCATGAGGTTACTTAATCCTTTTGTTTCTAGGAATTGCTGGGACTCTCATTTTTCATAAGGAGCCCCCTGGAAGTTAAGAATCTTGACCAGGATCACATGGTTAGTACCGGGCAGAACCAGAATTTTAATCTAAGTGTTTTTGGATACACAGTGTAAGTGTGTGGTCTTTAAACTTTCAAAAAACAAAACTAGCCGAGACCGCTTTAGCTCAGTGGATAGGGCATTGGCCTGTGGACTGAAAGGTCCCAGGTTCGATTCCGGTCAGGGGCATGTACCTTGCTTGCGGGCACATCTCCACTGTGGGGCGTGCAGGAGGTGGCTGATTGATATCTCTCTCTCATCGATGTTTCTGACTTTCTATCTCTCTCCCTTCCTCTCTGTAAAAAATCAATAAAATATATTAAAAAAAACAAACAAAAAAACTAAAACCAAAGGACAGGAGCTCCTCAAAGAGCAGGTGATGCCAGGCAAAAGACCTATCACTTGTACAAAAAGCTGAGAGCTGGAGATGTGATGGAGATTTAGGATCATGAGCAAAACATGTCCAGATCCAAAAGAGCAACATATGATGGGATGTGTGCTGCCCTTTGTACATGCAGAGACAAAAAATAAAGAAGTAAAAACTGTTCTTTAAAGATAATCACTTAAAAAAACAAACTAACAACAGTACAGCAATATGAAGGGGAGACTACAGCCTCACAGTCAGAGAGTCAGATACAGCACAGGCTTTATGATTCGTTCTGTGAATTTTATGTTCTGTTCCTTCCACGAAGTAATGGGAAATTAAATTAACATACTTCTTGATAGCATTTTACATTTTTATCGCAATTAATTTCCGGCACCACTGTATTTTGGTTCTGCAGCCATCATTGAAAGACACTTAACTGAGATATATAATGCCTTCCCGAAATCAAAGAAAGAGTCCTTTCTTTTTTTCCTCACGTTGCCTCAGCCCAGCTTCCTGCCTTATTTCATGGGGAAGGTTCCGGGGCATAAGCCACTTTTGCACTTTAAAGTGGGACGGAGTCGAGGTCTCCTTTTAAGGGTGCTCTCTCTCCCTTGAATATGTCTTTCAAAAAAAGACATCTTTATGCCATGAATAAAACATCCCGCAGACACGGGATATATAGCATCTTTCATCTTTTTCTCGGTCGCTTCCCTTGAGAATTCAGCCATGGGCACACTTGGGTAAAAAGCACACCGACCTGGGAAGCGATTCACCTTGCCTCTGACCCAACCCCACCATCGCCCTCCCCTCCAAAAGGAAGACTTGAATCAGCTGATAAGGAGGGTTTTTATAATTCATCTGATCCATACTCCCTTTATTTTACAGATAAGAAATTGAGGTGCAAATGGGTGGAATGGCTAGGAAAACCTTTTGCCCCATTGTGAAGGGCTCTTTAAGATTTCCTTTGTTCGACCCAGTGGGGCATGATCTGCTCATAGTCCTAGGATGGGAATGCTTGAGCAGACCAAGTACACACAGGGAGTGCAATAAGTGGATATTTCTCTCTCTCTCTCTCTCTCTCTCTCTCTCTCTCTCTCTCTCTCTCT
>JAAGEH010000434.1:4344176-4376617 GCA_011751065.1 Lasiurus cinereus
CTCTCTCTCTCTCTCTCTCTCTCTCTCTCTCTCTCTCTCTCTCTCTCCAGCTATACAATCAGAGGAGAGAAATTTTGCTAAATTCCTTCCTGGTATTCTTCATACTCTGTAACTTCCAAAATGATTTCTTTTTTTAAAATATATTTGATTGATTTTTTATAGAGAGGAAGGGAGAAGGATAGAGAGTTAGAAACATCGATGAGAGAGAAACATCACTCAGCTGCCTCCTGCACGCCCCTACTGGGGACGTGCCTGCAACCAAGGTACATGCCCTTGACCGGAATCAAACCTGGGACCCTTCAGTCCGCAGGCCGACGCTCTATCCATTGAGTCAAACCCGTTAGGGCCCAAAATGATTTCTGATACCTATTCACAGATATGTTCCAAGAGTGACTCCGAGTAAAATTTTCCTTGGAATTATTTTCCCATAGAAAATGCATGGCATGTGGTAATATGACAAGATGGGCCAGAAGACAGAGACCTTAATGCTAAGTGAGTATTTCCTAGTCAGGGCTAGCTATGTATAAAGCTTAGAAATGGGGGAAATCATTTTGACTATCTTTCGTATTTTATTCTTCTTCCTTCCTTTCTCATCATTCGCTTTTCCCCCTGATCATTCCCAAGGCCACCTCCCATTCCCAAGGACTAGAATTTGGGAAATTCTCTACATGCTCTTGGCCCTCATGGAAATCATTTGTTCTCTTCTTTTATTAGAAGAAATAAAAGCTTGTTAAATTAATTTGCTCTAATTCGGAGGGCTTCAGAACCTTCCGAATCAACATAGAAGAAATCTAATTTTTAGAGCCTGTGCTATTTATTCCTGCTATGAAAAGTCCAACTTTCTCAACAGGCTCTTTCAAATTCTTCCCACAGTCAACCTCACTAGTCCATTTTGAGATGCATTCAGTGGTCTAACCATAGCAAATGGCTTGCTAGTCGTGTTCTTTTTTGACCTTGTCTACATCAATTTCCCTGGCAGACCCTTTTGGACCTGAAAATAGCAAAAATGTTGAATCACATGGTATCTCTGTTATTTTTCACACCTTAATCTCAAAATAAAAACTTTTTTTAAAATTGAAAAACCAATAGTTGAGCCCTGGCTGGGTAGCTCCATTGGTTAGAGCAGCAATTCTCAACCTGTGGGTTGCGACCCCTTTGGGGGTCGAACGACCCTTTCACAGGGGTCGCCTAAGACCAGTGGAGAACACCTATTTCCCATGGTCTTAGGAACCAACAGACTGCTCCTCGGTATAGCAAAGTGTAGCAATGTAGTTTACTGTTGTCATATGAAGACTGTTACCCATGCTACACCACGATTCAAGGCAACATTTCATTTATTTGTAATTAGAAATAAATATTTCACAATATATAATTACATATTTTTTTGTGATTAATCACTATGCTTTAATTATGTTCAATTTGTAACAATGAAAATACATCCTGCCTATCAGATATTTAGATTACAGTTCATAACAGGAGCAAAATTACAGTTATGAAGTAGCAACGGAAATAATTTTATGGTTGGGGGTCACCACCACATGAGGAACTGTCTTAAAGGGTCTCGGCATTAGGAAGGTTGAGAACCACTGGGTTACAGTGTCATCCCAATATGCCAAGGTATTGGGTTTGATCTCCGTTCAGGACACATACAAAAAGCAATCATTGAGAGCACCAATAAGTGGAACAATACATAATGTTTCCCTCTCTTTCTAAAATGTCAATTAAAAATTTATAACAAAAGAAAAAAAAAGCCAACTGTTGATTCACTGCTACTTTTGTGGAGATTTACCTCCATCCCTCTCAGTGGCAGAAAATAAATATTGAGTGGTTAGAAAGGTGGATGGATGTATACATAAATAAATAAAAAAAATAACATTCTCTCATTTAAATCTGTAGTTTACGGAATGTAGGCAAGATAAATCACAGACAAGAAAATATTCAGCCTAGATAGAAAATATAGGTGCTCTTTGACTTATGGTAGATTTATGTCCCAACAAACCCATCATATATTAAAAATATCGTAAGTCAAAAACGCACTTAATACACTGTGGTAGACTAATCTAAGCATACCTGTAATAATACTTTAAACTTGCTCAGAATTCTTTCCTATATTAGCCTAGAGTTGGGCAAAATCATCTGACACAATACACTTGAGAGCATTAGTTATTTGCTCCCATGATGGTGGGCTACCTCGGACCTGTGTTTGCGGCCGCTGTCCAGCCTCACACAAGAACATCATACCAAATACCAAGAGCCTGGGAGACGATCAAAGATCAAAACCTGCAGTTTGGTTTCCACTTAATGCATATTGCTTTCTCACCATCCTAAGTCAAAAAAAAAATTGTTAAGTCACACCATCGTAAGCCACGCAACATCTGCAATAAGGCAGAGTCTGCAATGAAGAGAGCTGACCAGACCTCAGAAGGAATCTACTCTGGGAAATATTTTAATAGCCTTCATTTCCTTATAACCACACTCGATTGCAGAGTATTTTCACATAGAAAATCTCTTTGATTTTTAAGAAGTCTCTAAAGCAGCCAGGGAGAGTATTATTGGTCTCATTTTACAAATGTGGGAATTGACGTTTCAAGACCAAAATTGCTGGCTTTTTGAAAGATCAACTGGACTGCAGTACGGTTTTCCAAGACCTCTGTCACCTGCTTGCCTCCTTCAGATCATCCTTAATTTCTCTTCTACTTCTCTTGGCCTGAGATGCTCTAGATATTTTCCCCAAAATAGTTTCATGATAATGAGGGTGAAAGGAGATACAGAGATTAGATGAAAGCAGAAATCTCATAGCCTTATGAGTTATTTGCCATTTCACACATGTGGCCATATGAATAAGTGATTACTTCCATGCATTCCTATAACTGAAATCTTCTTTTCTGGTATTATTCTTAGTAGAAGCGAAGGGAATCCACCATGATCACAATACATTTCATTCATTTCTTTATTCTATGACTCAAAGTCAATATCTGCTTTGTATTTTATATATATATTTTAAAGTGAAATAAAAAAGGAGGCAGGTAACTTGGAGTTTCAGCTATCAAGCTCTCTGAAAATTAGTTTGATGGTTGTCTGAAGTGCAGAGCTGAGCACTTGCCTCTTTATTACAGGTATAACACTGACCCACTAAAACGGACTTATTTTACTCCTGATATAACAAGAGTAAAATAGATGTGATATATTATTCCAGGGGAAATGGACTGAATACATCTTGTTATCTGCATTGTGGCTCACTTAATGTTAATAAAGGTGATTGAGTGGCTTTATATACCTTTAATCTACTTGCACATTTATAATTAAAAGGATAATATATTATGAAGATTATTAAGAACCTTAAAAAACTATTCAATGGCATTTCTTATGAGCAATGTTACTTTTCATAAAATATAAACACCTGAGAATCATATGTTGATAAACAGGTAAGTGTCTCTGCTATATTTTCTGTTTTCATAGGCTTTTTGTCTACCTTTCTTAACCTTAATTTGTTGTCATCCTCAACAACATGTCAGGTAAGACAGGTTATTACTTTCCTAAATAAATGTCAACTTGATGGGGAGGGGAGAGGTTTCTAGAGTGCTATGGCAACCCCAAATAAGACAGATTTTCTGACTGAACTCATTTGACAAAGAATAACTTTTAAAACTTTATCTTGGAAGATATCCATTGTAAAATTTTAATAATTATGAATTTTAATATCTCTTAAACCTGTAACACATCAAATATAGAAATTCAGATAGTATAAAAGTCCCTGGATAAAAATACATATTTCACTTTCAATTAATGTATAAAATCAGAAACATACAATTTTAAAGTAAGGAGACATTAGAGACCATCAAGGTTGGGGGCTGATAAACTAGAATCCATGGGCCACCACCTGTTATTGCAAATAAAGTTTATTGGAACACAGCTATGCGCATTCATTTCAGTATTGTCCATGGCTGCTTCATAGTATATTGGAGAAGTTGAGTAGTTGGTTGTAACAAAGACCTATTGTCTACAAAGCCTAAACTATTTCCGTTCCTTTTCTTGGATGCATTGAGAAACTGAGGCCAAGAGAGAATGATATGTCTAAGACTGGACAGATTGTTTTTAAAGTTTTAGTCCATAGACAGAGACGATAGTGTGATAGATGCCTAGAGTGGGGTAGGGACTGAGTGAAGAGTGGCAAAGGCCCGGAAATGAGGGACATCTCTAATGCTGACAAAAATAAATAAATGAAACATATATTCATATCTACCTAATAAAAGAGCAACATGTTAATTGACTGTACCTTTGTGATGCCCACCAGGCAATCAGGAGTGAGTATGCAAATTAGCCCAACAAAAATGGTGGGCTAATTTGCATATGCAGGCACCAAATGGCTAGGGGCGGGGTGGGATGCTGAGTCATTGGTGATGATGCAGGCATTTGGCACTGCCCCAGCTGTTCTGAGCCTCTGGGCAGCATGGGAAGGCAGAAAGGTGGCTCCAGGCCAGAGCAGAAAGGTGGTGCTGGCAGCCAGGGGAAGGAAAGTCCATTCTTGCACGAATTTTCATGCATTGGGCCTCTAGTATATGTATATATATTTATATATACATATATTTTTTTCTTATAAATAAGTGCTGATATTAATCATAAGAGACAGTATAGAAGCCTGAGCTTCTTAAATAAATAGATATGGATTCAAGTATAGGAGCCACTAATAAGTAGTTACAAGGCTTTATAGATTACCCAGTCACTCTGTAGTGAACAATTATTTTTTTACCCAGAATCAATTAATGCCTTCCTCCTTCTCCATGGAATCTCAACTATATTGTTATCCTATCATCCCACTGTAACCAAAGAAAGTGTAGGGGGTGGGGGAGCTGACCCCCAATTCCACCTTCAGGCAGAGCTCTGATTTGTATCAACTTCCAGTGATTCCCTTTCCTGTTGCCAATGATTGGCTCAGGAATAGGCATGGGATCAGCAATGGCCAATGGGAGTTGAATAAAGGCTTGCTATCAAAGTGCCTTAGAGAATTCTCCCTTTCTCCATAGAAGACTAGGGAGCTCTCTCATCCCTTAGACATGAGCAAGGAAGCATTTCACTCCAGTCAATCTTGGAGGCTCTTTGATAACAATTAGAGAAAAGAGTCTGAGGACAATAACGCTGACATTGAGATTAGAAAAGATCAACTAGAATGACAAGAAAGTAAGCCAAAACTCTAAACAGATCCTGCCTGAATCTGATATATCGCTAGACTTCCGGTTACATAAGACAAAATGTCCTTACTGCTCTCATCACTTTCAATCAGACTATTTCTTACTAAAGGCCCGATGCATGAAATTCATGCAAGAGTAGACCTTCCTTCTGGCTACCAGCACTGCTTCCCTCTGGGACCCGGGACACAGGCTTCCCGGGCCACCTCGGCTTCATCAGGAAGGCCATCCGGTCTAATTAGCATATTATGCTTTTATTATTAAAGATAACAAAAAGCCACTGAATATTTTAAAAAGTCCTCTGAATTTCAGAATAAGAATATACCTTATTTTACAATGTTGTTCTTAAGATTACATGACTTAAAATATCAAGTGCCTGGCCCACAGAAAGTATCTAATAAATGTTAGTTAGTTTCACTGATATCAATGAACATCAAAGTCTATTGGAAAAAACTATTCAGAAAATGCATTGTGTAAGTTATTTTGGCCTCTGCATACATTTATAGTAAAAATAATATCACTTTTCCATTGCAATATAAATAATTATATTGCAGTATTTCCAGATAAATAATTCAGATTTTTCTCCTGGCATTCTTTCGCTATATGGCTAAAAAAAATAATAATAACAAGAACACTGGGTTGAAAATGGGTTTGTTTATTTTATCAAAATTAACCTAGTTGAAATATATTGATTCATTTCAGTCGACATGAAAAAGCCCACAAGTATTTTATTCAAGATGAAGAATTTTTATTTGTAATAAGACCAGAAAGGGAAAATGCTACTCAATCAAATCTCTGAAGGAAATACTTATATATAGTTGCCACCTTATAAAGTCATGGCAAGAAGTACAGACGCTGAGAGACTTTAATTTGGGGCGTGAATAGGTTTCGGCATCAGAGGCATCACTGTTAGCCACTGACAGTTACTTCTGAAAAACATCCCTGACAATCATCTCCTGGAAGCCAGCTCCCCCCTTTGGAGGAGACAAAAGTGCCCTGCTCTCGTTGGGGTACTCTTGGCCTTATGGGGATGTGTGATGACGTTAGTAAGAATGGGAGGAAGCAGCATCCTTTATCCATTCTTCCCAGCAGTTCTAATAGCCAGGAGGGAGTTCTCAGCCATCCTGAAAGGATCCACCCTTGTGGCTTCAGTTTCATCAGACATGAACTAGCTCAGGTTTATCTGCCTTTTTCATTCAACCCAAACATTGGAGAGGAGAAAAACTCTTCCTGCTAATGGGAAGTCAGTTCCTGTACTCATTTGTATTTTTTATTTTACCCACATAATCAGGATTTATTTTGGTTTGGGTCCTATCTCTCTAGAATAACTTAATACACTCAGAAAAGATCATGAAATAACTACCACGAGAAATGACATTCGCCAATAGGATGAAAGTGTAAGGCAATGATTCTTCTGGAAAGGGACAGTGGACGGGAGGCCCCATCTCTGTTCCAACACTGGGATGCGCCTCCCTTTATGGGCCTTTAGGGGTTATTCCTGGCAGAAGAGCAAAAAATAAATTGGCACAAGCAAGACAGAAAAGGAAATGGTCTTGATATATTTGGTATGTACATGATGACTCAATATCACAGACTAGAGAAGCAGCAAAAGTCTACCCAAATCAAAGGGGGGGAAAAACCTTACATCTTCTCCTTGCAGTATAATGAGTTGATTTATCCACTTGGAACAGGTGCACCGTGGCACACATTGGGATCCTCACTATGAAAACATAGACACTGTGAAATGGTGAGACAAACTACAATACGTAAATACAGAAATTATGTATGATCTCATCCTATATAATAAAGAGCTAATATGCAAATGGTTGTCACACCCTCATGCCATCATGCTTTAATGGCTCAGACACTCAACACTGGGGAGAGAGGAATGGGGACCAGCCAGGGACAAATGAGCTTGTGAGAGAGGAATGGGGATCAGCCAGATTGCAGCCTAGGAGAGGGACCAGCCACTCGCCCTGCAGTCCCAGGCACCAGCAGCTGTGCCTGTTCATGTAGCCTGGAAGAGGGACAAGCTGCATGCCCTGTGGTCCGGGGTGCCAGCAGCTAAATCCACACCTGCGGCCCAGGAGAGGGACAAGCCGCCCATCCACAGCCCCCTGTGGCTGCAGCCAGACTGGGCAAAGCTGGCCCAGGTCCAGGGTACCTGCAGCTGGAAAGAGGGAAGGAAGCCCGGGTGCCAGGGGCCTGTGACTGGCCAGAGGAGGAAATCCTGGGTCCCAGGTGTGGAGTGAGGCTGAGGCAGTTAGGGGCAATCAGGCAGGCAGGGAGATGTGGTTAGGGGAGATCTGGCAGGCAGAGAGGTAGGGGCAATCAGGCAGGCAGGCAGGCAGGCAGGTGAGTGGTTAGGAGCTAGCGGTTCCAGATTGTGAGAGGCAGTCAGACATCCTGGAGAGGTCCCGATTGGAGACGGTGCAGGCTGGGCTGAGGGACCCCTCACCAACCCTGTGCACGAATTTTGTTCAACAGGCCTATAGTTTCATAATCATTTTTTTAAGTAATTTTTCAACTTCATTTTATAACAATTCACTAATAGGAAGACTATCCAATAATCCTGGGAAATATATGAACATATATTAAACATATCTCAGAATATCCTCCTATGATAATGGCATTTCACATGCCTTCGGTGAAATGCCTGTGTTCCAAAGGTGATTTCCAAGTTGAAACCTCAGCCAAACACCCATATGCTATGATATCACTGTGCAGAGAGTTTTCACAATCCCTACTGAAATGTAAAAAATGATCATAAATATTGCCCTGTGCAAAGATCCGCCAAAAATAATTATTATGTTCCCTTTAGTTTCATCACATTTTAGAAGAATGTGGCATTTTGAAGGGAAAAAAAAATCTGATTTTTTTAACCACTGAATTAACCAGAAATATTTAGATTTTCCAAATAGTCCACGAAACCCATAAGATAAATCATGCATTTTTCCATTCACTAATTTAAAAATATTTATAGAGAAACTAGTATGTGCTAGAAAAACATTTAAACCAGTTATATACTTTACATATAAACAATTGAATGCACCTAAGAAAGCTTTGCATTCAAGCTAGGGAACAGTCTGTATTATGACGGTTTATTAAAAAAAATGTACCTAAATCCTAAAATAAAGCCACCAGAGTTTCCGTGCACCCTTTTACAAAGGGATTAATTGAGGTACAGCCAGCAGAGGCCTCCCACATTTACACATGCATTGATTTAGGGGGAAAGGGTGAAATGTCACACCTGGGATTGATAATGTTTGGCTTCACCCTGGTCTTGGACGATAACTCTTGGACTCCAAGCATCATTGTATCTCGCAAGACGAGTGGGTGTAAGGATGCTCAGTGTAATGAAACGGGCCAGGTTTAATTCCCTTAATCGCCTAGTCAGGGCAACCGAATTAACCGGCCACATCTGTTCACTCTGGAGTACCCCGTCTGGGTCCTTTCTCTTTATGTAACGGGGTTCTGTGGGCTTAAGGCACAGTGCAGTCTATTTGGCCTGTTTGTCCCTGGAGGCTGCTCAGCTCAGCGGGGAGGAGAGGGACAGAAGAGCCATTAAGATTCTGAGCACAGGCCTGCCAGGTGATCACCTTTCTGGGGTGAGTGGGGAACGGATTCTTATAGAACTCCGTTATTGCACCAGGAGATCTTTTACAATACGGTTAGGAAGACGGGAAAGGGCCAAGGAAAGAATTAAAATATATAGAATTTAATGTCTTTTTTCCCTCATATCCTTCCCCCAAGCTAAGAGCAAATCATTAAAATCTTGTCCCGTACTGTTCAACTTAAAATACGCCAAGCCTTATTTTATCTTTCTCTCAAAATCCTCATCAAATTCAAATTCTGGGTCATTCTCTTATAAAGCTCAAGATCATTTAAGGGAATCAGTTTTTTTTTAGATGGCACACATGTAGGAAATAATCCCTAAATCCTACAATCTAATATTTGCTTTTCCCAAACTAAATTTATATAATGTGTTTTAATCCTGATATATTTAGGTGATGACATTGTATTTGTTCTACTTCCGATTTCATGGTATCTGTGTGTCCTGAGACTAGGAGCACAAGTTGGCCAAACTGCTATGTTTTCAAAATTGCCTTATGAATGTAACCATGTTGGAAAACCTTATTACACACTTGTCCTAACAATGTCTTAGATTATAATCTTACCATCTCATGCTATACACAGGTGGAAATGAACTTACTTATATGATGGTCAAGTCTTGCTCCTTCCGTTGGCCTCTGCCAGAACTTTCTAACGTGTGGGCTGAACTTTCCTGAAAAAATGGCATCCATTTATTTCCCGCATTTCCATCAAATCGAATACCACTGTCGAACAAATGAGCCATGTACACAAGCTATGGACGGGAAAGATGAAAAATATATGCTTCCTGAACACGGAGTCCTTCCATATTTATTCTTTGACATGGGCACTCCAGAATTTTCCCCTCATGCTCCTTCTCAGCACTCAGACCTCAGGGCAAATGTCCCATCCTCTGAGGGTTCTCTCCTGACATCCATATAACCTTTGCCCAGCCCCATGACGCGCTATGCATGCTATGCTTTTCTGACCTCTGTAGTATTCCCATATGAAATCATCTTGCTCACTGGTTGTTTATATGTTATGTCTGTCTTCCCCTCCCTCCCTAGCATGTTAAGCTCACAGAGAGAGGGAGTCTTGTCAATCATAATCATCACCGTGTCTCCAGAACAAAGGGCCTGCCTGACAAGCCATGAGCACTTGATAAATATGTGTAGCTATATGTATCCCCAAAGACAAATGGGTGTAAGGATACTCAGAGGACTAAAGTTTAGAGTGGAAGGAAACAGAATCCATGGACATACTGAGAAGTTTAGGGATCATCTTTCTGAAAGCTTTTCATTCAGAGTGTGTTTAATTTGGGATGCTATAAAACTAATCTAAAGAACTATATGCTTGGCTGGTATGGCTCAGTGGTTGAGCATGGACCAATCTTCCAGGAAGTCACAGTTCGATTCCCAGTCAGGGCACATGACTGGGTTGCAGGTGCCATCCCCAGTACTGTGTGGGCAGGAGGCAGCTGATCAATGATTCTCTCTCATTGTTGATGTTTTTATCTCTCTCTCTCTTACCTCCTCTTTTAAATCAATTAAAATATGTTTAAAAAACTATAAAAGGCCAATAAACAAACAAACAAAAACACCAAACTATTAAAGTGCTGCAAGCCAAATTGTTTGTGGTGTCTGCATTCTGATTTTTATGGTCACTGAGAGGCCGAAGCCATGAGGACAAGAATTCCCCTAGCAAATGAGCCAGAGAAGAGACTAAGCTGAAAGGTTTTGTGGCCATCACCTTCCACGACATTCGGCCTTAGTTAACGCACAACCAAGAAAACAATCCACTTTGCCAGTCAATAACTTTGATCTCCACCACGAAGACAGACATAACCTAATAACGAATCAGAACCCTGGGACATAAATCTACGCTTAATAACATTACTTTCTGGGATAGGAAATGAAATCATAATGTATGTCACTTGCCAAGTGAGTTCATCAAAGAAATCAACATAACTTTCAAATGCTAATAGAGAAGACAAAACCTGCCACTCCAGGTCTGGCCTCAATCTGTTCTGTTAGCAAACCTTGGCTGCCAGGTCAAGTTCATTACAAAGAGTAAGAATGACTCCCTCTCACCTGGGCCCTTCTAGATGCAAGGTTCTCACCTGCCTTCAACAAGTACCCAAAGAACACTGGGGACTATTATTTTTCATATGTAAACCTCAACTTTCCAACCCACAGAGTGTACCTCTCCATACATGCTGAAACTCTGTCCTTATCCTTGTTCCTATCAATAAAACTCAAGCACATAAACCTTCACCTTGAGCATTACAGACACCATGACCCATTGCTTGGTTTCAGGTTGCCTGTATATGACGGAGACAGGGTTTATTAAAGAGGAATCATAATACAAAGAATTACAGAGGTGTAATTCATCACTTGGGAATGGAGAAATTTCACCCGTTTTCTTTTTCAATTTTAAAAGACTCTTGCCGGAGATGAATGGTGTTAAACATTGCCTTGTACACGAAGAGCAGAAGATTTAGCAATGAGCAGTTTAACTTCAGTTTAAAACACCACACAGCACTAAGTGGATCTTTCCAAATAATTTACATTTCAGGACGTGCTAAAAACTTCACGTAAAGAATTCTGAAATTTCACTTTATTAGCCGATGTAAATTATTAGGTTGGCCAGCTTACTTAACCTTCCCCTGCACCCCTCTAATCTAGGAAACCTACTGCACGTGGATAATATAAGGACTAAATGGTGTAATGTTTATAAAGTGCTAGACAAAACACCAGGCACATAGGAACGCTTCACCTGTATTCATTATTCGCTATTGTATTACTCATTCATTCATCCACAAAGCGATGGCCTTCCTGTTGTTACATTAAAATAATAGCCCCAACTTCATAGAATACTTCTTTGGGGGAGAATATAACATATCGTTGTGGAGGTTTTTATATGAGGGACAATTAGCTGTAATGAAAGAGAAGGTTTGCCCAAATAGTCATAAAGTGGCAGAATAGCAAACTGTAGCATGTATCCTACTATAAGATTTTTATTCTAAATAATGAGTTACTTGCCAAAATGTAACATAACACTGCGATCCTAGTTCACGTGGCCAGGAGGCTGTCCATTAAAAGACCAAATAGGCAGTACCTCTGGCTTCCTAAAAAGATCTAGTCCCTTAGTAAAATGTTACCGCTTGCTGTGACATCAACTTGCGCCCCATTATTTACTTCCGATGGTTCATATCTGAACTGAACAATGAAGAACTACATCCTAAAACCAATAAAAAAATTCAATTACATTGAGGGATAAATTCCAGCGATATCTTTAATACTAACTTACCAGTGAGGAGGGGCAGAAGTCTCTATGAAAAATGCTCCTAATTCAGATACTTTTCTAGTAGATGCTACCAGCAACCTAAAAACCAGTGTGATGGATGGAAAAAGTTAAAAAAAAATATTTCACTCTGTTTCAGAGGCGCAATCGCTGGGAACTAGATTGAAGCTTTAATTAGGAAGCGTGTATATCATGGGACTCCTCCCCCCGCGTGATGGGGTGAGAAAAAATTATTTCCATGCATGAGTTGAAACGGAGGGATCAATAAAAAGCAAGTTTGCCGAAACCGGTTTAGCTCAGTGGATAGAGCATCCGCCTGTGGACTGAAGGGTCCCAGGTTCGATTCCGGTCAAGGGCGTGTATCTTGGTGGCAGGCACATCCCCAGTAGGGAGCGTGCAGGAGGCATCTGATTGATGTCTCTCTCCCATCGATGTTTCTAACTCTCTGTCCCTCTACCTTCCTCTCTGTAAAGAATCAATAAAATATATTTAAATAAAATAAAATAAAATAAATTTTTAAAAAATCAAGTTTGACGACCCCAAGGCTGAAGAAGTTTTGAGGAATTTGGAGATGTAAAAGATTACCTCCCTAAACCTGGGACCGTACCGGTTAATTCTCTTCTCACCGAGGCTACAAACAATAGACAAACGTCCTTAGCTTAAGTCTTACCAAGGAGACACTTTTAACGCTTTCTGCCAAAAAGAAAAGTGCGCCTCACAAAATTCCTGCTAATTATGCAGCCATTTATCTGGTTTGCACGGTAAAAAAAAAAAAAATTGACGCTTCTAATTATGAAAGGTAAGCAGAGAGGCACAGTAATAGGGGACATTAACGCATGGGCTGCAGAGTAAATAAGAAGTGAACAGCCTAAAGGAGCAAGAAGTTCAGGCAAGCATGTTGCTATTTGGGGCTCAGATTAATCACGGGGGGGAGGATGGAATAGAGCAGCGTGGCGTGGGCCCTTGCATGCATGCGTGCATGTGGACCGAGGCACTTGATCACTCAATCAATAGAAACTATCACAGCAGATCACTCAGAGCGAAAATGCAACCGCAGAGCACACGCCTGTGCTGAAGGGTGTAAATGAGTCGATCGGAGCCGGACCGTGGAGCTGATCCTCTCACGTTTTCTGGGGGAGCTCATTTTCTCACAAGTGCTGGGTAAGCATGCACACGTGGACGGCCAGGCCTCTGCGTGGAGCGCAGAGCTGTGTAAGTGGGGCAGCCTGCAGAACCAACGCTAAAAGCTTTGTTGTGGGAATTCCTCGAGCGTATTTCTATAAATAAGACGGTCTGCATTTACTCACGTTGTGCACGCTGACCCACATAGGAAGGATGCGTGTGATGCAGAGATGTGTCCATCAGTACAGTGGGAACCGAATGGCCGGCCAGGCTCTCGCACCCTGTGTGTTTCCGGAGAAACAACCTCTGTATTTTTTTTTTATCTGCCTCTCCCTCTAAATGACTTTTGAAAGTCCACACAAATGACAGCTGGGAGAAAACAGTCTGAACACGCGCAGACAAAGAGTTAAGCTATCCCAATTCAAACATATCCTACACATTGATAAGAAATACACAATGCCTCCGACATGAAATAATCAACCAATGCATAAAGATAGTGCGAATGGCAAAACTAAGCAATTACCACCCCCCAAAAAAAATATATGAAAAAAGTCCCAGTTTCTCCAATAACCAGGTAAATGAAAAGTATAACAAAATCATTTTTGATTATTTATTAGATTAATTTTTAATCCTCCTTGTGATTGAGGGTATAGGGATCAGGCAGGCACACTCATTGATTGATTATTGCCAACTCTTTTTGTATTGTCTTCTAGTTGTGTCTCTTAAAGTTTAAACACTGCGTCGGCTCTTTTACTCAGCAAGCTCAGTGTCAGGAAGAATCTATTCTAGGACAGAAGAAAAAGAGTGATATATAAGGATGTATGTAGAAATTTGAACATTGAAGGAAAGGCGGTAAGATCCTAAAGCATAAACTACTTAAATGTTCATTAAAAGGGAAGAAAATCATGATAACAAGACAATATGTGTTCTTCAGAAACAGAGCCGGAGATGAGATTGTGTAAAATTGATTTACTAGAAAGTGCTCCTGAAAAAAAAAAAAGCAGGTAGGGAAGGGAGACAGGGAGAGGAGGAGAAAGGATGCCCAGGAGCAATCTCAGGCAGTGTCCTCCAGCCCCACAGCAGGCAACTGACTCAGTCCCACAGAGAAGTTCTGGAGAAAGCTGGGGTCATGTTCAATGTTGTGCCACATAGACGCCTGCACCTGTCAGTCATTGACTCCTGGCTGCGCCCAAGGAGATATTCAGTGGGAGCCAAACCCTTCAGAAAGAAGTAGGGGCTGGGTGGTGAGAGTGAAACCACAACAGTAGCCAGTGGGCACAAAAATGGTAGAAAGTCCCTATCTCATCTCTGCATGATGGTTTATGGTGTCTGATAAAAACAGAATTAATTGGATGCATATGTTTAGCTATAGGATTAATCATCTACATAACAAAAGAGTAACATGCTAATTAACTGTACATTCGTGACACTCACCAGCCAATCAGGAGTGAGTATGCAAATTAACCCAGCAAAGCTGGTGGGTTAGTTTGCCTATGTGGGCACTGAGCAGCCAGGGGCGGGGCAGGATGCTTATCTCATCACCATGGCAATTACACAGGTGTTCCGCACCACCCCAGCTGCTCCAGGCCTCTAAGCAGCATGGGAAGGCATGATAAGACCCTCAATATTTTTTCTGGGGTTGAAGAACCTTATTGAGCTATGTGTTTACATAAACCTACAGGAAAGTATGAAATGATAAGCAACAAAATATTAACAAAAAAAGTTACCTCAGGACTGGGAGGGAGGGATGGATTGAGCAATGGCCAGCAGAGAGAACCAGCAATATATATTTGTACTTTTGTGTAGTATATGCATCCACTATATTCTTAAATTAACAGCTAAATAAGGTAAAATATGAAATATGATTAAAGTTAACTATATGTTTTATCCATTGAGTTTTAGAGAGAGTGGAAGAGAGAGCGAAAAACCCAGAGAAATATCAATGCAAAAGAAACACATCTATGGGTTGCCTCCTGCACAAGCCCCAACCAGAGCCTGGGCCAGGGAGAGGCCTGCAACCCATCCGAGGTACAAACCTGGAATCAAACCCGGGACCCTTCAGTTTGCAAGCCAACACTTTATGCACTGAGCCAAACTGGCTAGGGCATAGTTAACTTTTTAAAACTTCTTTTCCTTAAATTGGAAAAGCTCAGATTAAAATATTTTCTTAGAGGTAATAGGCTTATTCTTTCACTGCAAGCTAGGAAATGCCTTTGGGACTTACGTCTATATATATGATCCTGAAATTAACAGACAAACATTGTCATGCTGGGCATTGGGGAAATAGGCAAAAAGAAATAAAAAATATGTGTGTTAGAACACTGAAATAATGATATTTAAGATGTAAGCATCTCCATTGTGTGTAAAATTGCAAGGAGTCAAAGACAGGAAAGCTGGTAAAGGAATTAAGATCCCTTAAATAGAACCATGTAGAACACAGGCATTAAATTATCTTCATTTTTTTAAAAATTTTATTGACTTCAAAAAGAAGCATGATATAATGAGATGTTGTATAAAGGAATATGTAGTTCTGTCTAGATAAATGGTTCTCACTACCTAAAGTTAAATATATCATACACCTGTGCTACTGCATGTACAGGCATGCACACGTTAACTAAAATGCATTTCTCTGGCAGAACGCATGCTACCTAAATAGTAATCATTGTTGGTTCAGATTATGGGAATATGGCTGGTTTAAAAGTTTTTTTGTTTTTTTCCTTTTACCCTCCTGCATTGTTTTATATTCTGACAATGCCATGCTTTAGCATTTTCATCAAGTAAAACCAAATCAAATGATAAAACAATTTGCTTTACAAAGAAAGACAAAGAAATGCTTGTAAAGAAACAAGCTCCCATCCACTTAGCAATATTGACAGGTTCATGATGGAAAAGGGTATGCACATACCCTTCCATTACTGCACAGACCCAAAGTTCCCTAAAATGTATTTGGCATCTGATTTTTCTTACATTTCCGCAAAAATCACAGTAAGCATATTAACATGGCCACGGAGTATCTGGGATATGAGTGTATAAATTCAGGGCTTCCAGGCTGGTTTCCAGGACTTAGAAAGCAAGTCCAGGTTCAGAGGTCTGTGTTCGCATTCTCTTTATTACGTCCCACTCCAGTTCACTTAAGTCCGCAATTTGAATGAGAATGAGTGCTCACTGCCAGCAAGTACATCTAAACCGTAAAGATTTATTAGAAAAAAAAAAAACCTAAGCATGTCAGACATATCACACTAAGTTAAAGTGTTGGTATAGTACTGTATTTTCCGGCATATAAGATGACTGGGTGTATAAGACGACCCCCAGCTTTTCCAGTTAAAATACAGAGTTTGGAATATACCCGCCCTATAAGATGACACCCAGCGTATAAGACGACACCCGACTTTTGAGAAGATTTTCCTGGGTTAAAAAGTCATCTTATACACCAGAAAATAAGGTATATGCTGTTCAGAACAAGAGACTGTCTTCTCTTGTGTAGTTTTATAAGTCAAGGAAGCCACAGTTTAAATGTCTCAGGTGGAGAAAGAGAAATATCACATGATCTCACTTATATGTAGAAACTAATGAACAAAATAAAGTGAGCAACAAAGTAGAGTCAGAGACGTGGAAGCATGGAACAGACCAAGGAATCTCAAAGGGAAGTGGGAAGTGGGAGCAGAAAGAAATTAACTAGAGAACTTATATACAACCCAGCCAGTGGGCTACATGGTTGAGTATTGACCCATGAACTAGGAGATCTCTGGTTCAATTCCCTGTCATGGCACATGCCCAGGTTGCAGGCTTGATCCCCAGTAGGGAGCATGCAGGAAGCACCCCATCAATGTTTCTTTCTCTCCTTCTCCCCTCCTTTCTTTCCAAAATCAATTAAAAAACATATTTAAAGAACTTTTATGCATATATGCAATGCCCATGGACACAGACAATAGTGTGGTGAAGGCCTGGAGTGGATCAAGCAGAGAAAAAAAAAGGGGGGGGGGCATCTATAATGCTCTTAAAAATAAATAAATATTTAAAAAATTAAAGCTCAAGGTAGTGGAAACAAAGCAACAAACTATCCTTCCTATTAAATTTCAACCATACATCTGAAGAATGATCTACAGGTTTGGGTCAAATGCGGTCATTCTTTTATTGTCAAACTGATGAAATGCAACTATTTGATACTGGGAAGGTTAGAAACCTTCTTTGCATCTTTCCCATGTGCTCTACCCTCTACAGACCACAGCCAACATTTAAGAGATCTGTCTCTGAGTCAGTACACCCTGCACTGCAGAGACAACAGAGCCAGTCCATCCATACCGCATCGCCCTGGAAACAGGAAGGCAACAAGAGACTCATAGAGTCCCAGTGAAAAGGAAAAGAACAAAAACAAAGCCAACTTCCTTTCTGGACATTTTTTATTTGTTTTTTGTTTTTTTAAATCCCTGTTTTATTTTTTTCTTAATAATTTGTGGTAGAAGTTTTCAATTTTTTAATGAGTTTATTATTTTTTCTGACTCTAAAGTCTAATCATTTTAGAAAAACAGCTAGAAAGAACTGTCAGTTCAAAAGCAAAATCTAGCCCTATTTTAGTTGGTTGGAGTATCTCTCCTACACCAAATGGTGGCGAGTTCAATTCCCAGGAGTTCAATTCCCCGTCAGGGCGCACACCTCAGGTTGCCAGTTTGAAGGCATATATGGGAGGCAATCTATCGGTGTTTCTCTCTCACATCCATATCTCTCTCTCTCTCTCTCTCTCTCTCTCTCTCTCTCTCTCTCTCTGCCTTTCTCACTCTCTCTCTCTCCCTTTCTCTCTCTTTCTCTCTCTCCTCTCTTTATCTCTATCTCTATCTCTATCTCCTTCTCTTCTCTTTCTCTCACCCCTTCCTCTGTCCCTGAAATAAATTTTAAAATCTTTATTTAAATAGTAAAATCCAGGTGACTAATATTGTCAGACTGAATTCCTTTTACTTAATTTATTATTACTATAAGGATATGCTTATTGATGTTAGAGAGAGAGAAGAAGGGAGGTAGAAAGAGAGAGAGAAACATGGATCAGTGTCATGCCATCATCCGAACCTGCAACCTGGGATGGTACCTGCAACATAGCTATTTGCCTGACTGGGAATCGAACCCGCAATCTTTTAGTGCACAGGACAACACTCCAATCAACGGAGCCACACTAGTCAGGGCCCTCCCCGCTTTTTAAAAAAATATATTTTATTCATTTTTTTACAGAGAGGGATAGAGAGTTAGAAACATCGATGAAAGAGAAACATCAATCAGCTGCCTCCTGCACACCCCCTTCTAGGGATGTGCCTGCAACCAAGGTACATGCCCTTGACCGGAATCAAAACCTGGGACCTTTCACTCCACAGGCTGACACTCTATCCACTGACCCAAACCGGTTTTGGCAGCCAGGGCCCTTTTACTTAATTTTAAAATACAACTGACCAGCTTCCTTAGCACATTCCTTTTGTACAAGCGGGCTGCATGGTGGAAGGGAAGCTGTACTCTGCCATTCAACAGCACCAGGCCCTTCTAAGCCAGGAGAGCATAATGCCTAAAACTTACAAACACGTGCGGCAAGCTGGACAACTATTCACAATATTTTTTGTATCTGGTTCTATTTCCCTAATAACGTACCTACTCATAACAAAATAATAAACCACTTACTCCAAGAGTAATAACACTTCTCAGTTTAGATTTTAAACACAAAGATCCCCCCAAACTAGCGCAATGGATCTAGTCACTACAATGTGAATTTATAACGTATGCCTTGTACTATCTTCCTCTCAACTGTGTGTTTTTGTCTGCATGAAGTGAAAATGTATTAGATTACATAATACTACCACAAATCACTTCCATGGGATATGGTTTCTGTCTATATAATAAAGTGATACTTTAGTGCAGGGCTACCTGAAAGCAAATATGGTATAGCCTTTATGAAACAATTTTTATAAAAGAGCAAAAACAGATCAAAAACAGGATCTAGCTGTGATTTTTTTTTTTTGTGGCCAAGATTATAATGCAATTTCTTATTTTTCAAATGAGACACAAAGCTACGTCTTTGCCTCATCGGTAAAAAGCCAAAATGAAATGTTTTCTTGAAATCTATTTCAGTGACTAGGTTTTAAATCATCTTCCCATACATCAACCTCCATCTACCCTAATGGAGAAGTGCAGCGCCGTGAATTAGCCATTATGCCGGGGAATCCAGACTTTGTTTTAATTGGTTTTGAACGAAAAGCATTATTCTGCATTTCTAATCATGTTTCTACCCCTAAGGCTAATATTCAAAATGAATTACAGTTCCCGAGCAGAGGAATTGACTCAGAATCACGGCTGGGATTAACATTTTGCTACAGATAATCCACAGACTGGAGAGTCCGAGAGCCTGTAACTGAGAGTTGAGTCTATCTTCTGAGTCAAAACAGCTCAAAGGCCCACTACACACACTCTGGGAATAATGAGCCAGCTGAGAAGAGTACACGTGTTGGGTAAAGCCTTTCACCTTCTGTTGTGCGGGGTGAGTCCCTCTAAGATCACCCGTCTATTTATTCATTACATTGCATTGTATTCCTAGCAATGAGACCCTTGAAATATGGTCAACTGTCTCGCCCTATCTTGCCCTTATAATTGTAAGACATAGAAGGAATTCTGCAGAACCAGTCAGACCATGAGTATGCATCACAAATGCATACTATGGGGGGGAGTTTAGACTTGACACCGTGGTCAAGATAAATTAATTTATGGTACAAGACAGGAGCGGGTCATGTGCACCACGACGTGGTTTCAACTAAAACTTCAGATATTAATGAGGAAATGCACACTGGCCTATTGGCTGACAATGATGCTCTCCAGGAGCACCAGGAATCATTTGCATAATTAAAACACCCTCCCCCCAATTCTCCAAATTACAATTGAGAAGGGGAAGGACACTCCAGGAATGTTGTGTGTGTGTGTAGAGGCACTTTAATGAGGTGATAGGTATCTTAATAAGCGTTCTGGGGTGAAGGCAACTGGACTGTTAAACAGGAATTCTGCTGCAGACTATGCAAACTCATTGAAAGATTTTATCACATCCAAAGTAGGAAGTATCACTTGCATGGCTAACAGCAAACCCACTCAAACAAAAGAGGAAATAAACAGTAAATTGGATGGTTGGGGTTTTCTAGATATTTTTTTTTCTTTTCCTTACACAATAATTCACCACAAGTACACATCAGGAGGATCTGCATGAAATTAACTTCAAAGCAGCTTTGCAAATGAGACCGAGAAGGCTTTATAGAAACAAAATGTCTCCAAGCAAAAAAAGAATTTTCAATATGTTAGTTGTATTTCATTTGTGTGTGTGTGTGTGTGTGTGTGTGTGTGTGAAGGAAGTTGCAATTAAGGGGTGGAAAATCTGTATTGTTGCAAAACGACCTTTCCTGTGTCTAACACTTCACAAGAGGAAACTCGTACCAGGAATAATTAAAAAAGAGTATTATGACTAATTGATGATTAACAAATTTTGAATGGTTATAATTTCTTTTACCCCAGAAAGCTTTAACTCGCCGTCGGAATTCTTTATTTCCAGAGGAGGTTTTTTTGTTTTCAAATATAGTGTTTTCTATCTTGGAAATAGTGTTAAAATACAATTTAATATCTTGTGATTTGTTTCATTTAGGCAATACAACAGGTTTTATAGGTGTTTTTGCAAGTTGTCATCGCTCTAGGCCCAAATTTCCCTTTAGGAGGTTAAAGTAAATGTTCTCCTAAGTAATTTACAGTTCTGAAATAGCGATGCTACACCAGCGATATTTTTTCTGTAAAAGACTGGGGGTGTTTTGTTTTTTTTCTCCCACTTCTTCTCTTTCATACGAACTACAGAGTATGTCCAAAAATATCCCTTGTCACTTCACTGTTCCAAGCAGGGTAAAATATTATTGTGAATAATAGAATCGGTTTGCTCTAAGTACAAAAAGAATTTTTATATGGTATGAATTAAATCAACTCAAGCAAGCAACACTTTCCACAAGTAACTCACTGAATAAATAAAGGCAGGAGCAGCAGCGAGCAAAATAAAATCAGCAATTGGAGACTCCAAAGAGAGTTGCCTGTTTAAAAAAGAGAGAGAGAGAAAGAGAGAGAGAGAAACTAGAAGGGTAGTCAAATTCCAGCTATCAGCAAGCGTGTACTATGTGTTTTGCTGCATAAAACAAGCGCTGCCCCTGAGACAGCCTATGCCTTTTGATCCCGTGGACTGTTCTCCTGGATAACATGGAAAGCAACGTTTGCAGGAAAAGGTGACAGTGGGGATTTTGCGGCCTGCTTTGGAAAAGCAGAACATTTGATTCAATCCACTAATCAAGGACTGCATAAAAGTTAGAAAGATATAACCTGTCTTTGCTGTTATTGTTACTGCTTTTATTTATTTATTTTTTTAAAAGTCCACTTGGGGTAGGTGAAATAAAAAATAAAAATAAAAGTTTAAAGGGAGATGTTCATACAAGTCACCATCACGCCTCCAACCCCGTAAATCAAGGTGAGCACTGGGCGGTGGAGGACAGAGCTCCAGATTCAGAATCTCGGGCCACTGTCTACACTCTGGAGAATAAGAAATGTGAACTACGAAAGCCTGGAGAGTGATTTTTCCATGAGCTCAGAGATTATGAGAGTAATTCATGCTCCTGTTAGTGTTAGGAGGTAAAGCCTTTGCATTATGCAACTTTAGAACCCTGAACCCAGGCTTAGACATGAAGGCTACCAGGCCACAATTTACCCTTGAAAATGTACACCTGGACACTGAAAACCTCAGAGCTTCTCATCACATCAAAAGAGCGTTTTAATTTAGAGATGTGGACATTCCGAATTTCAGCACAACTGGAGTATATTTTACACCGGCCTACATGTCCACTGAAAAACCTCCACCCGGCCACAACTAAGTCATTAATCTATTTCCTTCATTTAATTAAATAAATGGCTTCTAATGAAACAATTTGGCTTCTAATTAAACAATCAGACGAGAATGAAAATATGATATATTCACACAGCAAGTCTATACCATGACCCAAAAGTCTATTATTATTTTTTTTATTATTTTGCCCATTGACTTCTTTATCGGCCACATTTTCAAAAGGCTTTTCTTCAGGCAACAAATACACAAATGCATTTAGTAGGGGTGACATCTGAATTTTGAACACCTGGCTGCAGATTTCTTTCAGATATGTTTCCAGTGAGAAACTCTTAAATGTGATTTATAACATAAAAACAGTCCAGTTCTGTAACAAAAGTTACATTCTTAATGGCTAAAGAGAGAACCTCTAACAATTCAAGTAGATTTTGGCATCTATCACTTGATATCTGATAGAAATTATTTCTTCTTTTTGATCTTCCTAATTTCTGTTTTGTTTTGTTTTGTTTTTTGTTTTTCACCTGCTTCCTGGCTGGTGAGGTGCCTAGGCTGCTATTTCTGAACTTCCATTAACTGCTTATCCCAACGTAGGCCTGTCTCCCACTGACTGTGATATTGCTAATATAACTATGGCTTTTTCATGGCCAACTCTGATTGCATGCTTTCCAATCCAGATTTTATAGACACGTCTGTAGCACCTGACACTGCATGTAGTTTCTGGCTTCTTTTTTTTAAAAAAATATATTTTTATTGATTTCAAAGAGGAATGGAGAGGGAACAAGAGATTAAAACATTAATGGTGAGAATCTTTAATCAATGCTTCCTGCACGACCCCTACTGGGGATTAAGCCCGCAACCCAAGCATGTGCCCTGACTGGGAATGGAACCAAGAGCTCCTGGTTCACAGGTTGATGCTCAACCACGGAGCCACCGTGGCTAGGCTAATTATAAGCTTCTTGAAGCTCTTTTCTGCCTTAGTGAACTCAAAAATCCCAACATGACTGGCACAGGGTCCATGTTTCAATTATTTCCTCAGGCTCCCTCTTCCTCAGTCTGTGCTAGAGATGTGGTGTTTCCCAATACTCTGTCTCCAACTTTCTTCTCTCTTCTTATTAAATTCCCAGGGCAATTTTGCTCACCTTGACACTATCAAAGGAGTCTTGTCCATGTCTCTCTTATGCTTCAGATTCATATATGTAAGCATTCAGGGCATCCCTATTAAAAGCATCTTAAAATCAGGTGGCCACTACTGGACTTCTCATCTTTCCTCCCAAACTGCTCCCATCTGCCATGTTGGCACCATCAACCTGCAGGCACGATAGGGTCTTCCTTCTCTCTTCTTTCCCACCTCCACTCAAGTCATGTTGACTCTTCTTCCTAAATATGTTACCGATCCCCGCCTTCTCTCTGTTCTAACTTTCATCACCTGAGTTATCTGCCTTACCATCTCTCACCAGAAGCACTACAAAAGTCTATGATCACTACTCCTGACTCCAAGCCTCAACTCCATTATTCATTCTCGATCCTGACCCCAATCTGCCTTCATTGAATCCCCATTAATTTTAGGTGTGGTGTTCTTTTTCCCCCAAAAAAGACATTCTTCCTCAGTAGAGAGTGCCACTGTTCAAACCAAAACCCTAGAAAGCATATTGGCTATTTTCTAACCCTCACATTTGCATCCAATATATTAGCTCAAGCTGTCAATTCTACCTCAACACCACATCTAGCCTTGATCTGTCTCTTCCTGCCACAACAGGTTCACCTGGGTTCATCATCACCTATCCAGAAAACTAAATTTGGGGACAAAATTGTGTTATTTCCCACCCATCATAGTACTACATATATGTTTATTATGTGACTCTCCATGAATTGGGTTTCTCTGGGCCAGAAATACTCTTAGAGGTAGGTCCAAATGTTGGTGAATAAAAACGAGTAATGTATGCCTCTGATAATATCACTGATTGAAAAAAAAACAAATCTGTCAGGAATAACTTCTGTAGGTGTGAGGAAACAGCAGCTCATTCCACTGGCCTAAAAGGATTAGAGAAAAAGAAAAAAGGAAAAAAAACACACAAAAACCTCAAATTCCAATCTAAAGCCCCATTCTTTGAACACATCCCTGCCTCCCCTCAGAGGGAAACGGTCCGTCTAGTCTGCTGTAAAACCAAGAGCTAACAATAAGAACAGCTACGAAATCTCCCTGTGGTTCATATATTCAATAATCCGTAAACTCAGAAATCCCAAAGCAGCTCAAACCCAATAATGTATATGAACCCATTACAAAAAATAAAAAGCGCCAGTTTTATTTCACCGCCTCGGAATCCCTACAAACCACACATTAGAGGCGAGCCAGCCAACTCTTTCTGTACAGGGACCAATAGTAAATATGTTAGGTGTGCGGGCCGTACTGATCAGCACTGCAGTGGCAGGGCTAGAGCAGCCAATTAAACCAGGCAAGTGAAGGGGGGTGGCTGGGGGCAGTGAAACTTAATTGTGGACAAAGAGCCTTTAATTTTCCATGAGGTTTAGTGGCAGGAAATGTCACATGTCTTTTGATTTTCACCATTTGAAAATATCAAACCAATTTTGGGCTTACGGGCACAGAAACACAGGTAGCAGGTAGAATCTGGCCCACTGGGCCTAGTTTCCCCACGCCTTCACTTCATGAGCTCTTCTCCTAACTTCTGGAAAAACACGACATACCTGGCTTCTCTTCGTGAAGGGGAAGTGAGAATAACGCATTTCCTCATTCCAAAGAGATGGCCGCTTTTAGAATGCCTGTACGATAACTACTACGGCATCTGCTAATTCATGGGAAGGATAAAATGGAGAAGACAGATTTAAAAATATCTTCATAGTAAGCAGCTGATGGACAGCCAGTTCAGGACTCTATTCATCCTCATTCTACCGCACGCCGTTCAATACCTAAATCCCTCCTTCAGTCTTAGTTGTTACAATTTCCTTATTTATAACAGAATAGAAAGTGCAATGACAAAATTCATAAATATGCATGTGTGCTTATAGATAAATATAGATATAGATTGCAACAAAGCTAACTCATTGAGCCAGACATTGTTTAAAAAAAAATCATATGGTACATGCTTTCCGTGTTCTCAAAGCTAACTCATTCAGCCAGATATAGTTAAAAAAAACAACCACCACATGTTACATGCTTTGCCTCAATGTATAGTTATCAAGTACATATGACGGGCAACGCAATGATAAGTAAGGCAACCTCCCCAGCATGTGTGTAAGATCGTCCGTGTCTTTTGTGCGTTCACAAAAAGTGTCTGAAATGGTTAAATGAAAAGTGTCATCCTTCTTTTGAGAAACCTCAGAAGACATTCAACCGCCTTCACTCAAGGATCAATACGACCCAGGGTTTCAAGACCCAGACTTCTCCAGAGAGTGCTCCACACTGACAGGATCGCCTCTCGGTCTTGATGGGGCCTGAGACACAGGGAAAGCACGTAGGCCTCCAGGTGAAGAGCCCCATCTCAGACAGTTCCACAGCGACCAGCGGAGGCTCAAGGAGGCAGGCGTCATCTTCCACCGGTCAATTGTGAATTACCCTCTCACTGGGCCACACACCTGCGGTTTTCAGGGGCTAGAGGACCCTCCAAATAACTGGCTGTGGGGGAACATTAAAGCCTGCTTTTTCCACAAGCACGCAGCTTCCTGGCTACCTGCCATCCCACCTCACAAAGGACGTGCAGATCTGAAAAGGACACTTTGAGGCCATGTCAGAAAAAAGGGAGATCAGAAGTTGGGCGGAGGGACGGCGGTCAGGCACTCAGACACATAGCTCATTCCAGCCTCAGAGACCTCCAGGGTAGATCTAGGGAAGGACCTGGCTCAGAGGGAGGCCTACAGTACTCAGCCCCAAACAATTCAGGAGCTGGGAAAGGGTACCAAATTCTTTCTGTTTTCCTCCCTCCCCTTCCTCTCTTTCTCCCTCCCTCTTTTTCTTCCTTCCTTCCTTCCTTCCTACCTCCCTTCCTTCCTTCCTTCTTCCTTCCTTCCTCCCTTCCTTCCTCCCTTCCTTCCTTCCTTCCTTCCTTCCTTCCTTCCTTCCTTCCTTCCTTCCTTCCTTCCTTCCTTTCTTTCCTTCCTTCCTCTCTCCCTTCCTCCCTCTCTTCCTTTCTCTCCTTTCCTTCCTTCCTTCCTCTCTTCTTCCCTCCCTCCTCCCTCCCTCCCTCCTTTCCTTCCTTCCAGCAATCTTTAAAGTAGAAAAATCTAGGAAAGGAAGATTATGACCCATGACATTAACCCCTTCCGGGAAACTTGCCATCTGGCTAAAGACATGAGTTACGAAGACTGAACTACACTACCTTTCAGACAGCAGACATTCTGCTTCTATCTCATCACTGCCAGGGCTGGAGAGCGAGGCGATCTGGGAGTGAATGACAAATGTAGATGAAAACTGATATTGCAACATATCTATGTAGGTATGATATGTGGACACATACATATCACATAGGTTCGGAGAGATGGAGAGGAAGAAAGAAGAAGAGCAAGTTCAAGATCATTTTTACATACACATGTATTCTCCATACACAGATACAGAACAAACAGAGACCAGCTCCGTCCTCTCTGAGAGAAAAGTCATCCCGGTCCACTCCATCCCTCACAAGCATGCGTGCAGGGAGCCTGGATTAGCAGCTAATTCCCACATTACTATTTCCCCCAGGTCCCCTCCTGCCACGGTGGCCCTGATTTCATCCGCAGGTGAAATGAGACGCCTTCATCACCTGGCATCCCTCTCAAAGCCCGCACCTGGCTTGACCACCCTCCTGGTTCCGTGGAAAGTTCAGCAGGTTGACATTTAGCTCGGCGGCTGAATTCTAAATAGGGATTAATCAGATGATTAATTTACTCCCCTCTTCTCCTCACTCTCTCTGGTCTCCCCGGCGAGTCCTGGTTGGCCATCTCGGAGAACAAAATATCTAACTGAGGCAAACCCGTCTTCCAACCACAGCATCTGTCTCCCTGGCAAGCGCAGCTGACAGGGGGGGCCTGGCTGAGGGATTGTTCAAGAATCTCTGTCAGGCTGAGCTATTAGCAGGCTCGCCTCCTCCTAGGTGCCGCTCCCTACTGATGCCACTCCATGGGAAAGGCTTTGTATGTGTGTGTGTGTGTGTGTATATATATATATATATATATATATATATTTATCCTTCTGAGGATCCGCTAGTGCGCAAATATCTCCAATGGAGACCCCCAGGGGAGGGCACGCATGACACTTGCATTTCTTTTCTTGCAAAATACCCCTAAGATAGCTGAGCGGTTCCCCAGGGTCTGCTTCTGGGTATTATATAAGCAGATTCTCCTTCGGAAAGGCAAAGAGTTGCTTCAAGAGACAGAAATAAAAATGCCCACAGTTCTCTGAGGGAATTTCAAAATAGCAAGCTGCTTAAATACCAAGGAAAAGCACCTGGTTTCTCTCCAAGCCTAAAGATAGCCTCTGGTCCTTTGGGACAAGAAGGTGAGGGGTGGGGGGGGGTAGGGGGTGGGCGAGGGGAGATGGGGAGGCCCTGGCAGAGGAGAGATGGAGGGGCACACAGAGCGTTCCCTGTGCCTGCGTGCATTCTGCCATTTTTGAGGTTCTATAGAAAGCACTTCCTGGGAGAAGTTTCACGTTTTGTTTTTGGAAAGTGGCTGAGGTGGACGCGGCATGGGTGGCTTGGTCTAATTCGGAGTCTAAGACACTTCTGCCAGGCTTTCCCTTTCCTTCTTAAACATCTCTCCCCGAATATACTTTACCCACTTGTTTTTCTTTTTTTTTATCTTTTTCTCCAAACAATTATTCAACCCTTCGACTCCCTGGAGGCTTCTGATGCTTAAGAGAATTAGAAAAGATCTCCCGTTATTCTTAGATTCCATTTTAGACGGAGAAGAAAGCAGAAAGTGGGCAAGACCGGCACGTCTTTATGTTGCCCGAGTTACTTTTGAAATTTGCTTCATTCAAAGGCCAGAATAGCAAGGAGCATCTTCCAACTATAAAGTAAGAAGTCAGCCGGACCAATTGCTTATAACCCTGGCATTGAAAGTAAAAATAACTTAACCCCTCCCCCCCCAAAAAAAATAAAGGACCTGAAGGCATTGAAGAGAATCCAAGAAGCTCCATACATGTAATATTTTCTAAGAATAAATAGAGGAAAAGAAAGATGAAGCTTTCAAATATCTGACTTATGTAAGTCTGACAACAACAAAAATTCACAGAGGAAAGGATTAATCTCAAACAAAAACTTGGAAACGAGGCTTTTGCAGAAAACGATCCCTCTGGCTACATCGCTTTTGTTTACAATAAGAAGTAGAATTTGGACCCACTATAGATTCCTTCTTATAGTCTCCTTTGTGAGTGGAGGTTGGTACAGGAACACTGTAATTATTTTTTATCTATAACATGATTTATTTATAATATGAAATTCCTTTTTTACATGTTTAGAGTCTTAATAGGTGAATGTTCTCCTTAACAGTCAGAAAAAATAAAACTGAAATATGAGAGATTTATTGCACCATTCATTTTCCAGAAAACCGTGAATGTGACTCCATTAAAAACACAGCTACACATCTTGTTTTAAACATTTAATTTTTTTTTTCAATTTCAAAGGTCAGATTTAGAACTGAACCAAATATGAATATAAATGAGTTGTAGGCCATGCCTAACTCGGGTGTCTTTTCAAGTCAAAGACAAGACTTACTAATAGTCCCATTTGTTTTCCATTAAAAATCTACTCATTGTATTCATAGCAATCCATGTGCCAGTGTGCGAGCCTGCTTGGGCAAAGCCTTTGCTTTGTGTGCATCAGATGCAAAATTTACTTAAATTCCAGATAATTGCAAGTGCATCTGCTAGGCTTTGTCACTGGTCTATATGAGCATTTTCACAGTGTATACAAAGAGCAATTATCCAACAAGGAAAGAAAAAGAAACAGTCATTTCTGCAAATTACAGCCAGCTCCTTTCTCAAGGAATAAGTTTGTGCTAAAAGGATGCTACCCAAAAACATTTTTTAAAAATAAAATGTATTTCCTTATACCACATACATAACTACAGCGGACAAAATAGGGAGCTTTTCAACTGTTAAATTACTAGGTCTGAAACAAGGATAACTGCAATTTCAAATAAAATCACCTCACAAAACACAGACGTTCCCCCTGGATTAAAAAAAAACCAACACACACAAAAAAAACAAGCACACACACACACATATCCGATTGAAACTCTGATGCACTGTATATATTCTTATTTTGTATTCATGACAGAACATTTCAACAATAGTCAACTTGCTTATCATCAATGTGTAGTCCCCCAATCTGAGATAGAAATGGACAGAGTCAAGAATATGAAAGAAAGGCAGGACAGGGAATACAAAACCAATAACAAACAAGTTGGGCGATACAAAGTTTTACTCTATTTATTAAATAGTTGATCTGAGGAACTTGGGGTATTCGGTCAATATTTCTCTTTCCCTTTCTTTCTTTCTTGTTCTCTTTTGTTTGTTTAACTTCATGGACCATCCATTTCAACCGTGCCACTCAACACAGCCAGCCTTCCTGCCAAGACCAACCCAATTCTGAGACTTTTACACCTCATGCCACTTAAACATCAAAGGTTGGTTCTCTTCTTCAAGGACCTGGCTGAGTTAATCAGCTCTTTTCACAAATTCTCAAAGCTATCCACAACGATCACAGTGGGGTCATTAGAATATAAATAAAACTAGTTAATACGGAGACTAAAACAATTTGGTGACCATTGACCTGTTTGAAATCTATCCATTCAGTGGCCGTTATTTCCTGCTTCACCGTCATAGAAATATCTTCATTATCATCTTGAAAAAGTATTATGTTATCAGCCAAAGCTATTAGTCAGTTAAAAAAAAAATCTCCCTATTCCCCA
Source organism: Lasiurus cinereus (assembly GCA_011751065.1). Classification (NCBI taxonomy): domain Eukaryota; kingdom Metazoa; phylum Chordata; class Mammalia; order Chiroptera; family Vespertilionidae; genus Lasiurus; species Lasiurus cinereus. The sequence continues at coordinate 4,374,162 of JAAGEH010000434.1, forward strand.
AACTGGAAAACCATTATTATCATTAACATTTCATGGAACTGCATTAATTGAGACAATATCCAATATTTAACTATCTAATCCTACAGTAATTTATATTAGAAAATATCAACCATGTGAGACTTCCGCCAGTCAGATTATTTTATTGGATGAACCTTTGTCATTATTAATAACACTGTAGTCTCTCATATTTTTTCAGATCAGTATGTACCATCCAAGGATTGAAAGTGATTTTATTTCTAATTAATTCTCCAAATCCTTAGGAGACACAGTGATACGAGGATAAATATATTAATTTGGAATTGAAAAATAAAAGACCAAGCCTTCACACAAAACCGGTGTTACTACAAATGTGGATTACCCACATAGGTCTTAAATGTCACGAGGTTTACTAATAATTAAGGAAGACCATTTGAACTTCATAAACTGTGAAAAAAAGAAACACAGCTCTAGTTCTTTTGAATACTGCAATGACTCTTATTACTGATTTCTAAAGGGAAAGTGGGTCTGATCTGTGATCTGGAACTCGTATTAATTTGCTTACAGGCAATTACTTAGTCATCCAGATGTTCTTCTTAATATACTTTAAACAAATCCCTTTTACCCTTTTTCAGACCACTTATCAACTTTACATATTTATTCAGAGGCAAATTTCAGCCCATTCTAGGTGAATGATCTTTAACTTCAGCATGAACAGAATTCTAATGAGAAACATTTTCAAATGGCTGTTGGTGATAAAAATAAGTTTCTACCTGGCAAACATGTTTGAGATCGGTGTGTGCTTAATACCTTTATATTCATGAAAGACATTCTCCCTGCTGTTCATTTTTCAAGTTCATACAATAAGACACTTGCTATCTATCCCCTAAAATAGTACAGGTCACTCATGGAATAACAGTAAATATTGGCGGGGGGCCTTTTTGTTCTTCTGTTTTGTTGAGTGCCTCCGCTTCGTTTTGAGGGCATTTCACCATTTCTAGAGTGCTGGAAGTCAAAATTACTTTGTCTCATTATAGAACATGAAAGGGCCAGACTATGGATTTCTCAGAATTCCTAGTTACAGGGGTATGGACACTTCACTGAGATGCAGCCAATTGGATGGATGCACCAGCCCAGAACTTTGACTTAGAGAGCCAGGGACCCCATGGAGAAAGGACAAGGGTTTATTTCAGCCACATATCAGGGGCAGCAGTGCTGGTCCATGCTAATGGCCACAGCACAGCCCAGTGGCAGGGGCGTGGAGGCCTCCACCTGGGCACCCAGTATTCAGTGGCTGAATTAGATGTGCCCAGGTACATGTTTTCTGGGGAATTCGTGCTTCCCTAACACATTTCTCTTCCATTTACATTAGCCAGAATTAGTCTCTTTAGCCTATTCATAAGAATACAGCTCAATCCCCAAATGAAAAATAACTAAAATTTTGCTTTTATTCTGTGGTGGTTAATTTTATAAACTGGTGGAAGATAAATTAAGAGATCCTGCAGGAATGGGAATTGTAAAGAACATTCATCACACAAAAAAAAGTCCCCATCCCAAAGGACCCAGCAGCGAATTTCTCACAAATCCTCAGACATTCACGTACCCCATAGGAAAAGAGTCAAGAGTCAAAGTTGAAATGAGGAACACACCTGCCAAGACTCTTCCTATGTCCTCTCAGCCACGGCTGCCCAGATTCAGATCAACAAGGAACAGAAAATGGAAAAGAAGTAGTGGTGGCTTAGCTGTGAGTTGCTAGAAAGGGCACATCTTACAAATCACAGTCAAAATAAGCTTTCATCAGGAGCTTGACCAGTGATAGCAAAAGTCGGAGCTGACTTCCTGGAGTCCAGCAAGCTAGTACCGGAAGCTGGGAAAGTATCAGGACCTCTGCGCCTGCCTCCTCTGCCATGTCCCTTTCAGGGCTATTCACCTGCCACTTGTCAAGAATAGTATCCTTCCCACAATTAATGGATAAAAGAGGAAAACAGGAGCGTGAATCCGTTTTCCAAAGTAAACCCCTGAACCCACCTATTCAACATCTGCTTTCATGTTCACTGGGGACAATATTCTTTTAAAGAACATTTTTGTTTATCCGTAGCATTTTGGGAGTGCTCAAAAATGTTCTTTTCCTTCCCAATTCATGTCATTTTTCAAACACCCTCCATTAAAAACAAAAACACAAACACGTAAATCATAAATTGACTCATTGGTCATGAAAAATGGAAGTTGACAGCTTCGGGCCATAGAGTCATTTATCTGTTTACTGTTTGAATTTACACAGGTAACAGGCACAACCTAAAAATGACCAGCACAAGAAGGTGTGCTTAATGCAAAACCTAGATGTTAACCAGGATATGATTCCTCCTGATCCAGGGTTTAATACTTCCCTCTGGTATCTCTTAAACATGTCTGTCATTAGATATCCGAAAAGAGAGAAAGAAAGAAAGAAAGAAAGAAAGAAAGAAAGAAAGAAAGAAAGA
>JAAGEH010000434.1:4386540-4401458 GCA_011751065.1 Lasiurus cinereus
TTCAGGGGAGATTTGGATGGGGGGTGTCACTGTGGGTTTCACAACTTAACCACCTTATAGTGTCTCAGGATACATCTGGGTCTATCAAGATGAAGAGCCATTAATGGCATTTTTTTTAAAAAATTATCAAATCTTAGAAGGCATTTGAGATTCAGACTTAAAGTTACTTGATCAAGGTCACAGCCAATGTCATAGGTTTTAAACCCATGCCTCTCTCGCCGAAGACTAGTGGTATAGGATGCCATGAGTGGCAGATGGAGGATCCACAGTTTTCAGAGGCTCCTGCCTCAGGGGACTAGGGGGTCCTCGATCAGAGAGAAAATGCTGCAGGGAACCAAGTATACCTTAGGCACCACCCTCCCACCTGTTACCACTCCTCAGAGCCCCACCTTTGTTCAGGCCCCTCTTCCCTTGCCTTTTGAGGGCTCACCTTGCAACTCTCTGCTTATTCCCAGCCACAGCTGTGCATACAAACCACAGGGAAGTAAAAGCAGCGCTGTGCACAGTTCTGCTTATGGCAGGCTACTGGGCATGCTCAGTGACAAGGCTTTGATTACAAATAGGAAGCTTTTGTTAAACACCTTTCCATTTTGGAGGATTACCTCCGAACAGGATATTGATGTGAAACTCTTTGCAGAGATTCCTAGCCTGTAATAACTCTTACTAGTCTGTACGAATGAGATGCTTTACTAGTAAAATGAAAAAAAAAACAACAACATCTTGATCCCATCCATTCCTGACTCTGTCCCTATTATTTGTCCCGCCCCAATTTGGGTACCCCTCTGTAGGTATACCCCCAAAACACCCACAAATTGTCCTCATCTATTTACCTATCTCACAGCTACAGATACGTACATCAACTCTAAATAGGCACCAGCCCTTAAGGGTGGATTCGTCTTCTGCAATTGTTTGGCTGTTAATTTACTCTACATTCAAATATTATTTAAAAAGTGGATGATGGGTTGCTAAGAAAAAGTTATGTATTAAACTTCTTTCCTTCCCCCTAAGAATAGATTTATTCCCTGTTCCCTAGAGAGTCTTTCAGAAATAGGAAGCTCTCCCGGATGCTTGATAACTCCTTCCTAGGTGCATGTGCATTTTGTCATGAGAGCAGCAGAATCATTTGACTAGTGATGAGAATAACGCATGAGGAAAATAAAAAAGGACAACCAGCAAGAAAAACTTGCTGAAAACTGGAAATGTGAGTAGATCTTCTGCTGGAGAACCCAGCACATCCACTTTTAAGCCTTCTGAGGAGTGATCTGGTAAGTCTAATGTTGAGTACTTTCATGTAGATGTAGTTCCTCCACACAGCAACTCTCTGAGGTAGGTACAGTCATGATTCCCATTTTATAGAAGAATAAACAGAGACTCTGAAAGAGGCTACCATTGAATCAAAGCCATAGAACCACTGGGTCATCAAGCTAGGGTGCAAGTCCAGGTTTGTCTGATGCCAAAACCCATGTGGTGAGCTCTGCATTCTGTTGCCCTAACCATCTCATATTCCCTTTTGACACACAGAGCCAGATGTGGGGACGAGTCAGAGTGATGGACAGTGGTGAAATATCTACACTTGACATGCATGTATATAGCATCCTACTTCATATATAGTAGTATTTCTGTCTCCAAGAAAACTCAACGGAGATTAGATAGGCTCTCTAAAACAGCATTATGTAGTCTATTTAGCACATTCAAAAACATGTGTGTGTAGAGTTTGGTGGCTGGGACCAATCAAAATGAGTGTCATTGAAGCAAAGACTTCTGAGTCTTATTTGGTGAACTTGCTTTCCCTTTGCTTATAACTAGCATCGGAGTGTAGGTGCCAGTCATTTCTCAGGTTATTCACCTTTAGTGGGTCTTCTGCTCAATGACCTCGAGTCCTCTGCAGGGTATATGCTGGAAAAATTTCACTCTCCTACGGATGGGAAATTTAGCAGTGGAGAGAAACTGAGCTTTTCAAAATCACTACAGTTCTCCATGTTTATTTCCAATGTCTGTAAATATCTTTTTGAAGATTCTGTAGATGATACAATTTCCTGCTTTCAAGAGAGGCCAGGAAAGACCCTTCGGAATGTGACTACCCAGGTGCCATGTGGTTCGCCCATGATCCAGCATTTGCATTTTGCATGAAATACCCTGTGTAGAAAAGGATAACTGATTAGGAAAGAGATTGTATCTTGAATGGTAATCATTCGTCTTTCCAGAAATCAGTCAGAGAATAAATATGATGCCTGAGCAGCTCACACAGATGTAGTAGTATCTGAATTTAAATTCGTAAATCCCCTCTATAGTTGCTCAGATGCTTTAATTTTATGCAGTATTCTAATAGGTCTGAATTTACAAGTCCGTAGGGAATTAGAAAACAGGAGGTAAATTGTTATTGCTAGAAAATTAAGAATAGCAAGAAGTAGAAACTAATAAGCAGAGAATAAAGGAGATACAATTTAAAATTTTACATCAAATATTTGAAAGGCTTCATTGAACTCACAGGTAAGCTTCCAAATGCCCGTACTTCAAGAGACCTTCTGGGATCTTGAGATTATAATATTGTAGAGCAGCAAATGATCTTAATGGTGTTGACTCTGAATCTACGCTTGATTATTACCTAATGCCAGAAAAACAAAGCCTACATTCCCCAGTCTATCATTTAACAGTCTCCAGGATGTAGCTCAGGAGTGGCATGTGATTGTCGTCCCCCTAACCGATGCGTTTCGATACCTCTGATTTGCAGTGACTGCCTGGAGCGGTGTCCGAAAGGGAATGAATTGAAGGTCAGATCCATGTGCTCTACATCGTTCTGAGATTGACTAGTGATGGCTGTTCCTGGTGGGGACCCATAGAGGGCTGCCTTTCCCAACTCTAAGGCCATTGTTTATTTCCTGGATATGCCTTCTCACCTCCTTCCCCTCAGAGTTCCAGGCACAAATCAATGATTCCCCTCCAACCGGACTTTCCTTTGTTCATGGTTCCTCCTGCCCCCCATTAATTTTTCTCTACCTGGAGCAACGCCTCCACCCACATCATGGCATAATTAATCCAGTTCCTCCTTCAATATTCCTCTCAGTTGTCAACTACTTCCAAAAGCCCTGCCAGAATGCCCCATGCCCTTCTTCAGAAGGCATCTTAATATAGGTGCTCATCAGGTCTCCCTTATATTCCCGTTATTTATGATCTTGCCTTCTCTTTTCTGCTGGACAACCAACTCCTTGAATCCAATAACCTTGTTGGGATCATCTTTGAATCCATCACTGTGATTTGCACAAAAGACTTAGACTGAATAAAGCGGATGCTATAGGAATATATAAATAAGTGAATGGCAGGTGCTCAATATTGGTTGAATTAATGAACATAAGAGTATTATTACTACTCCCCGGCTCTGTCACAGAGAGATTAAGTTATGTTTTGTAGGCTACAGAATGGGGCTGAGGTTGTGGTAGCTGGTTGAGTAGCTAGGCTTTAAGGATATGGCGATCAAGTCTCAGCTCTCTGGGGGTTCCCAGGCCAGCAGAAGAGACAGGAAATTAGATCAGTATAACAGGTGACATGGATACTTGAGATGCACTGGGGAATTTTTGTCTTAACTTGGCTGGCAGGTCAATAAAAAGCTGATAAGCACAGTAGGTTAGATCATCTTACATATTATTTTAATGCGCGCAATGTCAGCAGGCCTCATCCTAAAAGGACACTGTGCTCGCATGCGTGCGTGCGTGGATGTGTTCACCTACTCATGCTTGCTGGGATGCCAAGAGTGAGAGGAGTGTGCAGAGATTCCACAAAAATCTCCCGAAATGTCTCTCCCCCAAAGAGAAACAGGAGATTCCCTGAAGATTCAAAGAGAAAACATCGCGCTGAATAAATCATATCGTTCAAGAAGCTTAATACACTGTAAAGAGCATTTTCACTGATTGGCAGAAATCCTTTCTGATTAATTAATTAGCTAATGTTTTCAAAGCACTTTCCAAAGGAAAAACATTGGTGAGGGCTACATAATTGTTAGTTTTACTCTGTTCCTGCGTTTTAACAGGACGGGGTTTGTTTTCCTCACGGGCTGCTCACCGTGAGCAGGTGCCCCCCCAGAGGCCTGCTGGGAGACGCTCTCAGAGAAAAGGGACAGAGAGATGGGGTGCCAGTGATCAGGGGATAAGAGAAGGGGATGCTGAATATAGATTTCAAATTTATATTTGAAATAGAACCACACCAGAGGATGAAGAGGAGCGTGGTGCTGAAAACCAGAGAGAGACTCGACCAGGAAAATTCTCTCCACTCCTTAGCAAAGAACCCCATGTGACTTAGGCGAGGCTTGTGTGAATACCCATTTGATTAAGGAATAGCAATGATTAAGTTTTACTATGGGCTTATTATGGTCATATATTAATTGATTTTCTTCTTCAAACAACGGTTTGAGATATTATCATAATAAACATATCACAGGCAAAGAAACTGAGAACTAGAAGGTGGAATTCACTCAAGGTCATGAACAGCTTGGAAGTTACACCCCGAACCCCCCCCCTTTAATTGACCTTGACACTGGAAGGAGGGAAAGGAGGAAAGAATGAAGAGGGGGAAATGGGAGAAAGTGAGAGAGCAATTCCAACCAGGCCCTACACTTGCACTGTCTAATGACCCATAGATGGATTAATAAATGAAACAGAAATGAGCCAAGATGTCTTATTGGTGAAACACATCCACATGACAAAGGTAATTTAGCTTCATTTCCAAAGTGAATATCTATATTTAAAACATTTAAAACGTACAGGATCACCTAGCATTCTGTCCACAGCCCCTGGCCCCCAACATCCTCATTACTGTCAAATGACAGGGCACCCCGATGAGAATGAATTCCTGGGTTGTGAACCTCCTATTGCCCTTAGGCTAAAAGCAGCAGTCCTGTCATTTCTTTAAAAGCATCTTGATGGAATGAAGGAGCTAAGGCTTCAGAGGAGAGCTTCAGATCACCTCCGCCCCTTACCAGCTGTGTGACCTAGGTCCGCATTACCTAACTTCTCTGAACTTCCATCATCACATTTATCAAATGGGGGGCAAATAAACCTTCTCCCCTAGATGCGCTGCCAGCATTCTTTGTAACCATAGGTGGAAAGTGATGAGCAATGCTTATTTAACATATAGAAATTGCTGTATAAATTCTAAAATTCCCTCTCAAACGTGGCCTGGCCTGTTGAAAAACACGTTAATACATTCCCAAGCAGTGGGTTTGGTTCCAGAGTGCCAAAGATGGTGAAGGGAGCAAAATAATGCCAGGAACCCCACTGTGTGGCTCAGCTGTGTCCCCACAATAAGTAACACGGCAGTGAGATGAACAGGGTACCCCGTCTCTGGAAGGTGCAAGCTCATTCTGAGAACACGTTCCTCGTGCAGGAACCCGAATCCAGTCAGCAGGTATCTGCCATGCACTGGTCTCCCTGGCCTCAGGGTTCTCGTTCACGAGGTGCCATTCATGAAGCTCTTCTCAGATCTGTGCTCTAGGGATGCTAAAGCCATAGCGACAAGAGGCGGTTGGAGAGGTCGCAGAGCCCATCTGACCCTTTCTGGCCACACGCCTGGCAACCCCAGGCAAATTAGGGGGCCTCTTGAAGTCTCAGTTTTTCTCGGCAAATAAACAGAGACTCACAATCAGCGCCGCTGTGAATAGAAAATGAGCTTACCCCGTCGAAAGGGCAGGGAACGTGGTTTAAGAGTCAGCTGCCTCCAGGATAAAAGATGGTGCTTCCAGAAAGCAGTTCAGCATTGAGCATGGTAAGGTATTTTTTTAAAAAATAGAAAAATAAAAAGGATGCATTCCACTTGCCAATGTTGATCCTATGATGTCTGATAGAGTAGCCACGAGTAATACCCAAGGATTGAGCATTTGAAATGCGGCTATTCAAATGGAAACGGGCTGTAAGGAGAAAGTACCACATTTTGAAAACTTACTATCAGACAGAGGATGGAAAAGATCTCCTTCAGCATGGGATATTGAGACTATGGTGAAAGGCTGATGTTTTGGATGTGTTTTGCTTAGTAAAATATATTAAAATTAAAAAGGAAGGCAGTTCATGGAGGCGTTGGGAGGAGGGAGGAAGGGCGGAGGGATGGCAGCAAACAGCACAGGAGACCTTCCTGGCACCGTGCGGTTCTGCTGAGGAGCAGCAGAAAGGGTCAGCTGCTGCTCTCATTCATCGGAGGCTTCAAGAGGCCTGGGGGACCTGGGATGCTGTGGGCTGCCGGCGTGCACTCCACATTCTGAGAGGCCGCGCGTACTGTGCACCGGCTCAAATAGGAGATCCTGAATGGGTGGGGATTCAGCTCTCTATTGTCCTCTCTCTTTTCTCCCTCAAAGCCTCTGAACAGTGGCCAGCCATCAACAAACATGCTCAGAGAAGGCACAGGTTAAGGGGAGGTTAGAGCTCTGCCCAGAAACCTGGGAGGAGGTGAGAGTTGCAATAAGAACACTATCCTCACCGCATCTTCCCAACCAATTTCTTTGGGAAGGAGGCAACCCTGGATGCCAGGCTTCCAAAAACACAGGGAAGTGCCCCGTAATGACATCCCGGGGACTTAGAGGGGACAACGCCTTCCTCAATGCAGCGAAGTGGGAGAAAGAGAAGTGGGAAGAGTGTTTTTGATTCTGAGATGAAAAACCCCGTGTGTGTGTGTGTGTGTATGTGTGTGTGTGTGTGTGTGTGTGTGTGTGTGTGTGTGTTTTCTGCTCAGTCCCCATTCTACCCTCCACCCCCAAAAGGAACACTTCCAAGGTATTCGGAGAGAAAAGGTGGCCAATTCGTTGTAGTGTGTGTGTGTGTGTGTGTGTGTGTGTGTGTATGTGTGAGTGTTTTCTGCTCAGTCCCCATTCTACTACCCTCCCCCCCCAAAGGAACACTTCCAAGATATTCGAAGAGAAAAGGTGGCCAGTTCATTGTAGGAGAGGATTAGTATTATCAGCGATCAAACTGGGCATCTTTGGTCTTCTGGCAACCCTAGAAGGGAGAGAAGCCAGTCCCAGCGAGCAGTTTCTATAGAAAATGGAGAAATCGCCTTTGTTCCAGGGTCCCCAGACTTAGGCAGCACCCAGCACCCCCAATGAGCAGGGTAGCTATTCTTAGAACAGATCCGATACAAGGCAGATGGCCCTCCTTTAGATTTTCTGAAAAAGGCCAAACACTCAAGGTCAAGGCAAGCAATAAACTAAGCGGCCATTAAAGGATTTAGATTAGGAATTGTCATTGGCCCATTCCTTCCCCAACCTCATCCCACGTGGGTTCCAAACCTTTACCGAGAGGTCTTACAAGCCAACGCACAGCTACGGTCATTGAAAGGATAAAAATGAAGAGCAGAACTAAGGACAAGAATATACACAATCCACAGTTCAGCTGGAGAGAAGGCAGTGAGGAGGAAGCTAAGAGTCCTGATAAGGAGCTGAGAGTCCCTCCTTTCTCTGAACCCCAAGATAAATGGTAAGGGGTGGCAGCACAAATTGATCTGATAACCTAGCAGGGAGAAAAGTAGAGGAGGCAAGAGACTCCTGGAAAATTCCCGTGGATAATATTTCCTCACCAAGGATCTCCTTAGGAGCCACGTTTCCCCATGATAAGGCAAAGTTCTATCTAAGAATTAATTTTTTTAAATCTCCTTAGTCTATAGATTGATTTTATCATGCCATCTCTTTCCTAAAAACCTTCCTTTACTCCCTACAGCCTTCACAATTACCTTGAAACCCAACAGCAGGGCATGCCTTACCCCTGATCATCTATTTCAAACCTACCATCAAGTACTCCTTCCCCACTTACAACCATACACCGCACATTTCGATAATACACAATCACTGTTGTTGTTTTGAATAAATAAATTATGCTGTGTTTTGACATATCTTGTTTCCTCTCCTTTTAATACTCTCCTTTTTCTTTCTATAGTCACCCTTCAAAGCTTTGCTTACCAGAAAAACAGGAGATTTTACCACCTCTTATATTTAACAATATCACTGCCTCACTTCTATAATAAATAATTATTTAAGGGCCTAGGTCTATGTCTTATTCTTATTTAAGTTTTAAATACTTGCCAACAAAAAAGCAACCCATTAGTTTTTTATTCCCTTTCTCCCTTTTCCCTCCCCCCCACCCCCAAACACACACAGAGACTTGGGTATTCATAGTGTGAATAGAAGTTTTCTTCACCTATGTTATCATGGTAACAGTGGCTGAGATCATGTGATCATGACTAAAGCGAACACCACCATCTGGTGGCCACACATGCAAATTGCAGTATCAAGATTTAAGACGGGTAATTTTTGGAGATTTCTAGCTGTAAACTTGAATTTTAAAAACTGAATATACTTAGACTTACCACCTCATGATCCTTTGAGTAATATGACTTTATGTTGATTACTAACATTTAACTTCAAAGACACTTGGAATTCATTTTATTATTAAGTTTGCCCAGTTATTTTCAATTTTAAAAGAATAGCAATGTTTATTCATACGCTATTTCACATAAGTTCTAGGTAATAAAGATGATTTTTAACATGTTATTATAATACATTTTCATACTAATTCTTCACGTTTGTTCCTCCCACAAATGAACCTACTGTATGCAAAGCAACACATTAGATTCTACATTCTGTAAAGTGTTCTCTTAGAGTAAAAGAAATGAATGTCAGTACATATGCCCAGAACTTGGCCAACTAAAAATCTCTATCAACTGGTCATTTCCATGCATGAAATGGTTGCTGCCCCTTTTAATAATGCTCCTTGGGCACTGTCGTTGCTATAGATCGTAAAGAACCTCATACTTATCAAATAAAAAGGAATATTCAGAATAGGTTCACAATTTAATATTTTTATTTTATTATTTTTTAAAATATATATTTCTTCATTGAGAGGGATAGAATGATAGAAACATCAATGATGAGAGAGAATCATTGATCAGCTGCCTCCTGCACACCCCCTATTGGTGATTGAGCCCACAATCCAGGCATGTGCTCTTGGCCAGAATCGAACCTGGGACTCTTCAGTCTGCAGGCCAATGCTCCATCCACTGAGCCAAACCAGCGAGGGCCACAATTTATTATTTTAGCTGGAGTAATATCTAGAGATAATTCCCCCAAAATTTGTAGTAACCCTTAAAAAAAACTATTGATATTTAGAGAACAAGAAAGGGAGAGAAAGGAAGGATAACCCTGATGTGGAAGCAGATCAGCTGCCTCCTGCACGCCCCCTCCCAGGGATCAAGCCCACACCCTGGGCAGGTGTCCTGACTGACAATCAAAAGGCGACTTTTCTCCACTCAACTGAGCCGCACAGGCCAGGGCTGTGATAGTCCATCTTAGAAGAGTTTATTAAACACCACCCCCTGTTCTACGATCGCAGAGAAAATTTATGGCGCAATGTTATCACGCTGTGGCTAAACAAACATAAATGCCTTTCCTGTACCATTAGAATTCTGTTCTTGTTCCTCTCTACAGTTGTCTGATATGGGAGGGGGTAGGGAGGTGAGGGGTATCATGGATGAAATAACAAAGCCACTCTACATACGCTGGCTGCCACTCAGAGGGGGCTGTAGCCTGTATCTCTATTCAGATACACAATGTAGCTCCCAAGTCAGACTGCGCGAGATAAGAATCCCTTAAAGTAAAACACTGTGAGGTGGAGATAAGAACTTGCCAACTGCATTGCACCCCGGCCTGAGCTTGCCCCTTTGCAGGCTTGGGAACCGAGAAGTCATAGGGAGGCCCCTCTGAAACCCCCACCTCGCCGGCTTCTCCCTGTCGCTAGTTTCTTCTGCAAATGGTCACCGGATTCTTATCCTCCATCATCCCTGCACACGTCCCTGCTCTTTGTTCGTTTCCCCCCTTTCAGCCATCCATGGCAGAGAATGCTAACCGCAGCCATCAAAGCATCTGGTGCCGTGGCCCCCACTTTGTCACCCCAACACACGTGCTCCACTCTCAGTTCCTCCTGTTGACCCCTCGTACCATCTCCCGATGCTCTGCGGTGTCTTGTCCTGCTTTTCTTTTTTAGACAGGTGCTTCTCACACTGCACTGTGCACACAGATCACATTCTGACTCATGGGCTCTGGGGCAACCCGAGGCTCCACATTCTAACAAATGCCCGTGCGGTGTCCGTGCGACTGGTCTCAGGATCACAGGTTGAGGAACAAGGATCTCTTCTATTTCACAACCTGCTCATTTGCTCCCATTCGCACCCCTGACCTTTCTGACTTTAAAAATAGTTGCCTAATCTTTAAAATATATTTTTATTGATTTTAGAGAAGGAGAGAGAGAGAGAGAGAGAGAGAGAGAGAGAGAGAGAGAGAGAGAGATGATGATGATGATGATGATGATGATGATGAAAGAGAATCACTGATCAGCTACCTCCTGCATGCCCTCTGCTGAGCCACACCAGGTGGGCATAATATTGTTTTTCTTAGTTTTTTTTTTATTAATGTGTTACATATCTTCCCATTGCCCCCCCTTCCCAGGCATACCCTCACCCCCCAGTGTCTTGTGTTTATTGGTTATGCTTATATGCATGCATACAAGTCCTTTGGTTGATCTCTTATCTACCCCACCTCTCCTTAACCTTCCCGCTGTAATTTGACAGTCTGTTTGATGCCTTCCTGCCTCTGTATCTATCCTTTTGTTCATCAGTTTACAATGTTCTTTATTATCCACAAATAGTTACCTATTCTGGACAAAGCCTCTCTGAAGCTCTCCCTTTCCCAACACTTCCCCTAGTCCCTTTAAATATATTTTATTAATTTTTTTTTTACTTTATTGATTTTTTACAGAGAGGAAGGAAGAGGGATAGAGAGTTAGAAACATCGATGAGAGAGAAACATCGATCAGCTGCCTCTTGCACGCCCCCTATTGGGGATGTGCCCGCAACCAAGGTGTATGCCCTTGACCGGAATTGAACCTGGAACCTTTTAGTCCGCAGACCGACGCTCTATCCACTGAGCCAAACCGGTTTCAGTCCCTGGTCCCTTTAGCCCGGGCTTTTCAACTCCGGCTGCACGCCAGCACCACTTGGGGGGATGCGGAAAGTCAGCTGCACAAGCTTTTGCCGGGTCTCCTAAAGGCAGAATTCTGGGGTCCGGACCAAGGCGTCGGTATTTTTATTTGTATTTTGTCAGCTTCTCAGGTGATGACAACCTGCAGCCAAAGTTGAGAACCTCTAACCACTGCCTTTGGATGGCAGTGACTTTCTGCTCGCACTACTTAAAGCCTTTTGCTTTTGCCTGCTTTTGCGTTTGAATCCTCTCTGAAGGATTCTTGTGGGCAATGGTACTCTCTCTCCCCCGTTCACACACACCATTTCTGAGGACCGGATGCTGACCCCCTGTGGGTGGGTTGACTATCTTAGCCCCGAGGCCTTGCAAGTAATAACAATAGCTGCGTCCTCGGGTATTTATGGTGACATGAAGCATATGCAGTGTTGAATGTTGGCTCACAGATCTACTCCACAAACGCTCGCCGTTGTTATTATTATTAAGTAGTCTTCTTCTTCGTCTGGTTCGCATTGTCTAACCCAGCAGTGAGCAGTCAATAATCATTTGCTGGATGAGTAAGTCAATAGACGTTGGCGAATAAATCATATTTAATTGCTCTAAAATAAACCCAGAGCACCAGCCTTCTACCAAAAACAGTTGCACTTCATGAATGTTATCTATCACTTTGTATAAGTGCTTGGAGATATCTATGCGGCCCCCCGTCTGGTGATACAGGCCTAAGAAGAGGCCGATGGTCTCTTACCAACGGAAGAGGCCAGACGAATCATACTAATGACCATGTTTCAGAAGCAATTGGTTTTGGGACGTGGTCAGTGACACGTGCCAGCTAAGACTCCCTACGCCTGTTAACATCAAATTTTTTAAAATATATTTTATTGATTTTTCACAGAGAGGAAAGGAGAAGGATAGGGAGTCAGAAACATCGATGAGAGAGAGACATCAATCAGCCGCCTCCTGCACGCCCCACACTGGAGATGCGCCCGCAAGCAAGGTACATGCCCCCGACCGGAATCCAACCGGGGACCTTTCAGTCCGCAGGCCAACGCTCTATCCACTGAGCCACACCGGTCTCGGCTAACATCAAATTTCACAGTTGTATTGGAAATGCTGTTTCCTGGAGAATACTTTGAAAATGAACCCCCACCTCTGCCAGCACTGCACTTCATCATCTTTAAAATGTGGGGATCATCTCTCCCGATGCTCCCCCCCCCCCCACTGGAAGGATGCTCTCCTGGCCACCAGAAATGTAAACATCTCGGCTTTATAAATCATCTGTAAGCCAACGGAGCATTTCCTCGCCTTTGAGCAGTCAAGCAGGCAGGCTCCACATCGCGAGGAACGTGCAGGAACAGGTGAAGCCTGCCCATTACCCGTGTGAATGGAGCCCCTTTGTGGGAGCCCATCCTGGTGGAATGAATAGCCTCTGTGATGTTTATTGATTGCACCCGAAGTATTGAGGGAAGAGGTGGCCGGAGCGGCCCCGAAGAAGAATCAGGTGCCATTGTGTGCCTTTCATTTCGGCAGGGCCGGGTAATCAGTCAGAAATGCACTTGTACATTCTAAACAAAATGCTCGATAGTCTTACATCCCGCGAGAATAAAATCAAGCAGGAAGAGAGATGTCTTAAGCAAGTCTTATCGAAGTTCTTTTCACCGGCTCTGTGGCTGCCAACATCGTTCTCAGCACCGGTCACCTGGGCTACATGGCACCCCCTCCCCCTGTCTCCACCTTCTCCCCGCACAGTCAATGTCATTTAAAAAGGCCCACCTGATCCTGACCCTGGCCCTCTTTATTTTTATTTTTTTCCTAATATTTTTAGAGAGAGAGGGAAAAAAAAAGAAGAAGAGAGAAAGAGTGAGAAACATCAATGATGAGAGAGAATCACTGATCGGCTGATTCCTGCATGCCCCCTACTGGGGATGGAACCAGCAACTCAGGCATGTGCCTCAACAGGGAATCGAACCGGTGCACATCAGTGTGGGCAATGTCCCTCTTTTTTTTTTTAATATATTTTATTGATTTTTTACAGAGAGGAAGGGAGAGGGATAGAGAGTTAGAAACATCAATGAGAGAGAGACATTGATCAGCTGCCTCTTGCATGCCTCCTACTGGGGTTGTGCCCACAACCAAGGTACATGCCCCTGACCGGAATCGAACCTGGGACCTTCCAGTCCACAGACTGACGCTCTATCCACTGAGCCAAGCGGGTTTCGGCAGGGCACTGTCCCTCTTAAACTCTTAAAATATCCAATGACTTGCTATTGTATTGAATGAACTCCAGACTCCTTGGTGGGCCCATGTGACCTCAGATGGTCTAGCCTCACCTGTTCAGCTGACCTCCCACTCTGCATGTGACACCATGCAGCCAACCACACAGCCGCTCGCTCTTCTGCTCTGGTGGCATCAAGCTGACTCTCCTCTCCCTGCCCACCTTTTTCTTAGGCAACTGCTTGGGGCTCTCTTTTCTTGGACTGTGCAGATCTTTCCCTCACATCATCCTCCCAATGATGCTCTCTCACTCCCCTCTCTCTTATTCCCCGCTCTCCTCTCAGCAGTCAGGACCCTGCACAAGCATTTTAGTAATTTGTTTACTTGTTTGGCATCTGCTTCCACAGAAGTTTGTTCGCCAGTAGAGGTCCTTGGCTTCAAGCAGTACTTGACACATTGGAGATCTATCCTCTTCAATTAAAAAAAAAATGCAGAGACATTTCTTCTAAATGGGAATTATTTTTCCTTTGGTACCATTATTAAATATCATATATGTTACCTTATGGGTATTAGAAAACTTGTTATTGAGAAAAAGAGTTGAAGCAGACACATAGCTCTATGTTTATCAGTCATGCTAGTAAATGAATAAACTTAGCCACCTGTTTACCTCCCATTATTTTTCCACATAACTTTCAGTACTGTTAGTGTTTTTCCCTAAAACACAAATCTACCCCCTTCAATAAAAAAAATGCAGAGACATTTCTTCTAAACGGGAATTATTTTTCCTTTGGTACCATTATTAAATATCATATATGTTATCTTATGGGTATTAGAAAACTTGTTATTGAGAAAAAGAGTTGAAGCAGACACATAGCTCTATGTTTGATTATCTGTCATTATTATACATAATATCTATATGGAATCATATGCTACATGGTCTTTTGTGGCTGTCTCTTTTCATTGACAATACTATTTTCAAGGTTCATCTGTGCTGTGGTGTGTACAACTATCTCATTTTTTATCATTGAATAATATTCCATTGAATGGATATACCATATTTTATTTATACATCCATCAGTGGATGGTTGCTGGGTTCTTTACACTTTTTGGCTTCTATGAATAATGCTGCTATGACATGGAGGCATAAATTTGTACCTATAAGTTTTGTGTAGATATGTGCTCTCATTTATCTTTGGTATATGATAACTCTTTGATTAACTTTCTGAGGAACTGACAAAACTGTTTTCTAACGTCATGGCAATGTTTTATATTCCCACCAGCAATGTCCCAGTTTCTCCACATTTTCATCAACATTTCTTAGAGTCTGGCTTTCCTAAGATATCTGAGAGAGTGTGTAGTGTTATCTCATTATGGTTTTGAGTTACATTTCCGTAGGAACTACTGGTGTTGAGTCCCTTTTAATGTGCTTACTGGTATTTGCATATATCCTTTAAAAATACCTATTCTGATCTTCTGCTTATTCTTTAATGGGATTGGTTTTCTATTTATTGAATCTTCACAGTTCCTTGGATATCCTGGATACAAATTACTAGAAGTATGATTTGCAAATATTTCTCCCATTCCATGGGTTGCTTTTTCACTTTCTCAACTGTGTTGTTGTGGTTGTGGTTGTGGTTGTTGTGGTTCTTCTTCTTCTTCTTCTTCTTCTTCTTCTTCTTCTTCTTCTTCTTCTTCTTCTTCTTCTTCT
>JAAGEH010000434.1:4401558-4414551 GCA_011751065.1 Lasiurus cinereus
TCCTCCTCCTCCTCCTCCCCCTCCTTCTCCTCCTCCTTTTTGGTGGTGGTGGACTTGCTTTTATTGGGGTGGATGCTGCATGCAAGCCTGCCCGCAGTCAGGTTACTGTTCTGCCTGGAGGCAGCCTCTACCCGCTGCCCACCTGGGTTAGTGGAATATGTAAAGCTCAGTCAGAGGTGGAGGCAGAAGAGGGGACCCCCCAAAACCAGGGCTGGGCGGAGCAGGAGGGTGGGCTGGGCCGGGCTGCTGTGCCAGTGCAGACAGTCCATCCGGGATCTCCAGGCTCAGGGCAGAGTTGAGTCAATTGTGTTCTTGAAGCACCAAAGTTTTTCAGTTTTGATCTCTAATTGATCTACTCGATGTTGTTGTCTATCATATAAAAAAATGCCAAACTCAAGATCACAAAGACTTGGTTCTATAATTTCTCCTAGGATTTTTATAGTTTTAGCTCTTACATTTAGATCTGTGATTAATTTTGAGTTAGTTTTTGTGGATTTTTTGCAAATGTGTATAATGCCAAGGCTGGTTTTCTTTTCTTTTTAAATTCTTACTTATTGACTTGAGAGAGAGGAAAAGAGGGAGAGAGTAAGTGGGAGGGAGAGAGAGCAGGGAACATTGATCTGTTGCTCCACCCATCTATGCACCCACTGGCTGACTCTTGTATGTGCTCTGACCAGGGTTTGAACCCGTAACCTTGGTGTATCTAGACAATCTCTCACTGACTGAGCTATCTGGCCATGGCTGGTTTTCATTTTGAACATCTACCATCGCTCTCCTGCTGCAATATAAGAAAATTAGGCAGCAAAACCTGAAGAAGTTAAATTAGGGACATTTCTCCCATTGACATAAAAATACCAAGAGTTTAAAGATGATGCAAAATCCGATGGGAGTTAAATTCTCTTCTCCCTTCATGTGAGGGGCATCTATTGCTGGAAGCCAGCTCCCATATTAGGTCCTGACATGTATACTCTTCCTTATAGAATTTCTAAATTAAAAAAAAAAAAGATTTTTTTAAAACAAAATTGGAGCAAATCCTATGGAAAATGTAAAAATAACTCTAAATCAAGACAGGTCTGTGGATATTTATTTAAAGCACAATGCTTCTTTATTTATATTCTAGGAATTTTCAAACCGGTGTGCCACATGAATAACAGTAAACACAATAATAGCCATTCAATGTGAATGACTCAAACTTACTAGTATACCTATTGACAAAAAAAATACACTTTTTGGTGGGCTACAGAATTTTAGTAATTAATTGATGTGTGCCGTGAGATGAAAGCAGTTGAAAATCCCTGCTCTACCAACTTCACCAATGTTCCGCATTATAATCACCGAACTTACTGATATTGTTGTCCGAGAGTTATATTCTCTATGTCCCACTGACTGAAGTACGGCACCCTTACCGCTTTAAAAGATCAGAAGCACCCACTCCAGGTTTCTATTTTTAATTGACAGCTCAGCCTTCATATTTGAAAAATATTCCAATAAAAAAAACGGAGCTGCAGAGAAGGCCACTCCCAGTCGTCCGCCCTTTCTGGTCACTGCTTTACTCCCTTTTCCCGGAGACTCTGAAAGGACAGCCAGATGTGTCCCCGATCCACAGCTGTGCTCTCTCTGGACACAGCTGGTGCCACCTTGTCCAGAGAAAGGCTCGCCTCTCCAAACACGTGCGAGCCCTGTGTGAGCAGATACAGTGGAAGCTATGATTCCGCCCATTGACGGCCGAGTGTTTAAGACATCTATCCTCTCTGAAAGGGCATTTTAAAGCTCTTTGAGGATTAGGAAGGCGGTTTGTCTCCAAGGCATTCTTCCTGGAGCCAAGGCCAACTCACCCTGCAGTCCCAAGGGCTCTGGCAGAAGCCAAAGCGAGAAAGAGGAAGCAGAGGTGTTGGAACTTGCCACAAATAATGATTTTTAAAAATATATATTTTATTGATTTTTCACAGAGAAGAAGGAAGAGCGATACAGAGTTAGAAACATCGATGAGAAACATTGATCAGCCGCCTCCTGCACGCCCCCTACTGGGGATGTGCCCGCAACCAAGGTACATGCCCTTGACCGGAATCGAACCTGGGACCTTTCAGTGTGCAAACCGACGCTCTATCCACTGAGCCAAACCGGTTTTGGCACAAATAATGATTTTTAAAAAGCCCCAGAAGGACTCGCCTTGCTGCTTTACTTAAGGCAACTGATGCAGTCACTCCTGTATGATGACTGGGGAAAGTTTATTATTTCATTTCTGCCCGCCCCCGGGGCAAATGCCAGCTACATGCTTACAATAGCAGTTAGCAGGTGTTTCTGCACGGACATCAGTGCCTCCGTGATGTGCGGGAACTGGTGGGCTGCTTGCTGGGGCTCTGGCCCGCGTGGGAGTTGTCAAAGCCTTTGGTGATTTGGAGAAAACGAAAAGACCGAGATTTGACTGTAGCATGTAGATCAATACAGAGAGGGGTACGTTTGCGCGTGGATCATTAGTCCCCCATAGATTGCACCCTATGCAAAGCGCACACAATCTACATACATCAAGAGCTTCTCCCTGCCAAGACTGGTGTGGCTCAGTGGATAGAGCATCAGCCTGCGGACTGAGAGGTCCCAGGTTCGATTCCGGTCAAGGGCATGGATCTTGTTTGCTGGCACATCCCTGGTGGGAGGTGTGCAGGAGGCAGCTGATCGGTGTTTCTCTCTCATCCATGTTTCTAACTCTCTGTCCCTCTCCCTTCCTCTCTGTAAAAAAATCAATAAAAATATTTTTTAATAAAAGAGCTTCTCCCTCATTCTCATTCTTCCCTCCTCTTCTTGTTTATTTACTTTTTTAAAAAAAAAGAAAAGAAAAGAAATCTTGCTATTATGTTCCACCGCCTCACTCACTGCACCCTGGGCTAATCAATTCTAGAGACTTCTTCAGCGGTTCACAGTGACTCTTCGGTGGAATAGCCCTTCCGTTTACAGAAAACAGCTGTAGGTTTCTCTCCCCCCACCATCCAATCCCTTGTCCTGCGTGCTTAGCGGCCCACTGAACTGCACCGGTGGGAATGAGGCTTGAAATGTTAAACACAACTTGTAATATCAAAGGTTTCTGTATCCAATAATTCTGTTCCTGGAGGGTCCCAGGGAGATTAGGGATGCGCGTGGCGTCTGCGATGCCCACCAGTTACATGAAAGATCCCAGCAGTAGATGGATAATTACCAGCTCACACCAGGAATACAAAGAACGCAGGCGGCTGATCCTGCCCGTGTAAACAGACATGAGCGTTTATTATTTTATTTTTTTCTGGGAATTAGGTCCAGATAAAACCTCCTGCATACAGAACCTAAAATAACCGCAGACATCTGTCTGATAGAAGCTTTTATGATGGAGGTAGTCGTTTCCTTACAATGACAGTGGCGATGATTGCCAAGCCCAGCTGAGAAGCAAAATGTGGAAGTCTGAAGCTTTCAAACCAGCCTCCCGTTTTAACTCCTCGGAAAAACCTGTGAAACGCGGTCTTTCAGAAGCGGGAATGCTGAACTGATTTTCAGGGTGTTGCTTAGGCTGCGGGTTTGCACTCCGTGGGGGAGCATCCGTGCCTCTGGGCTCCGGGGGAAGGAGTGAGGGAACACCTCCAGCTCAGACTAGAAAAGGAGGGTTCCTAAATCGAGGCAGGGGGTTTCCTTGGTAGAGAGAGTCCACCTGAAATGATGCACCCTGAATTCACCTCCCCAAGAGGCCCGGCTGTGACAAACGTGACGTGTTAGATATAGAAAAGGATGGGTAGCCA
Source organism: Lasiurus cinereus (assembly GCA_011751065.1). Taxonomy (NCBI): domain Eukaryota; kingdom Metazoa; phylum Chordata; class Mammalia; order Chiroptera; family Vespertilionidae; genus Lasiurus; species Lasiurus cinereus. Next base: position 4,405,320 of record JAAGEH010000434.1, read on the forward strand.
CCAGCAAAGCAAGCGCATCCCTTCTCAACGGGGGCGATTTGGCTCTGCTGACAACATCTGACCATCTCCAGAGACACTTCCAGTTTGACAACCAGGAGGGGGTGATCCTATGGGCATGTGCTGGATAGAAGACAAGGATGCTCCTGACCATCTGATCATGCCCAGGATGGCCCAAATAACACACACACACACACACACACACACACACACACACACACACACACAAAAGGTTCAGCCCCAAATGTCAGTACTGCCAAGTGTGAGAAACCGTGGGAGAGAATATTGAGGCAACCCCCTCAGTGGCTCAGAGTCAGTTGAGACTTGGGATTGAACCTCCACTTGGCTATCCACCACAGGAAGGCCGGTCTGAGGCCACGGAGAAAGATGCCTTTGCTCGAGTTAATCAGGATAAACATCCAAAGGCTCTGGAGGTGCCTTCAGAGGGCAGGCTGAGATCGGCCGATCAATTTTATCTGGTTTTAATCCATCATGAGGAGCAAGCGTCCCCACAGGAGCAGGCAAGGGGAGGTGACACAGCTGGGGACAAATGTGACAGCCAGGGACATGCTCATTCATGGGCATAACCTCACTTCTGCAAGGTGTGCTCAGTGTTGTGGAGACAGAACATGCTGGGTAAACGCTCAGTGTGATTGTTCCTGTTTTTCTGAGGAACTATTTCTGTGAGTGATGGTCCAGCCCAGACACACACATAGACATCATATGTGTACGCATGTGTATTTTTTTTAATTTTAAATTTTGTTAATTCTCACTGGAATATATGTTTCCGTTGGTTTTTAGAGACAATGGAGGTGAGGGGGAGAGAAACACCAATGTCACATTAATTGGTTGCCTCCTTTATGAGCCCCGAACAGGGCTGGGGATAGTCCTGCAACTGAGGTACGTGACCTTGACTAGAATCGAACCCAGTCCCCTTCAGTCCACAGGTCAAGGATCTATCCACTGAACCAAACCAGCTAGGGCCCCATGTGTAGTTTTGAGGAGAGGTGACTATGATTAGTAATCTACATCATATCATCTTCTTTGCACCCTGAGTTAAAACAAATTAAATAAACCTTCATTAAAAAGGGTTTTATCTACTACCAATATGCAGCTGGTTGATATTCTGAGCAAATGCAGGTTAGTTCCCGGAAAAAAAGAGTACCCAAAAGACTCCAGAATTATAAAATCAAGACTGAATTCCCACGATATTAACCATATGGATAAAATGGGTAAAATCCCTCAATATAGTTTATTTGTTTTCAATCATCTCTCTCTTTTTGGTGTTACATTTAAGAAACAATAAAACTGAACATTTTCCCTTTTTTAGTGAATACTTTCCATCCTAGTATTTTCACTTTACTAAATTTCTTTTGAACTTGAATTATGCAGAGAAGTCTCTTAACATGTTGTGTGAAAAATAAACAAAAGAAAAATGAATAACAAAATAAAACCTGTCTTCATCTTAAATGCAAAATTGTAGAGTGATTACTTAGTACAGAACTGCTGAAATATTTGTAAGTTATTTTGGACTTAATTTCGCAATGGCAATTAATTTCTAAAATGGCAGGATTGTCTCAGGATTCTGATTCAGGTGGCAACTGTCAAGCTGTCACTGGATGTAGTAGTCACATTCTGACTGTCATGCCCACGGCGCTGTGGAAGATATCAATACAATATGGCACACCACTAATGATGGATCATTACAGTAACACAGGCAGCCATGGTTTATGTGAGCATGTGTATGCCGATTGCGCTTTTCGACCAGCCCCTTTCATTTTTATAGAAACATACAGGAAACCCAGGTTTGTCAGTTGAATAAGTTCCTGTCCACCTCAAGTCACAACAAACTCTTTGATCCACTCCCTCCTGCTGACTTAAGGTATCTTTTACATTCAGAGACAGGGAAATATAAGTAAAGGATTTATAGCAGCAACACATTCATTCCTGGAAGAAAATAAAGAACACATCTTCTGTGTAAATGCCAAAACCACAGCATCATTATAAACTTGCATTTCTCTACAGGCTAATATTCTTTTTTTTTAAAAAAATATATTTTATTGATTTTTTACAGAGATGAACGGAGAGGGATAGTTAGAAAAATCGATGAGAGAGAGACATGGATCAGCTGCCTCCTGCATGCCCCCTACTGGGGATGTGCCCACAACCAGGATACATGCCCTTGACCGGAATCGAACCTGAGACCTTTCAGTCTACAGGCCAACGCCCTATCCGCTGAGCCAAACTGGTTTTGGCTACAGGCTAATATTCTACTCAGAGCTGAAGTTAGATAAGCTCTGGTACTTAGCATCTTCCTGTTACCACTTCTCATGCTAGGTCCCCCACAGGCAGACAAAATATTACTCAGGGCATTAGCATCAGAGAAAACAAGAGAAAGAGGGGAGAGAAGGAAGTTCCGGTGAAATTATCTATAGTTTTGGAATAAAATAATCTGGAGAGCTATTTCAGTCTTCACATTCCTGTAAGTTTTGTGTTTGGATTTTGTTGCCTCCTTTTCCTTTTTCTTTATTTTTTTGGGGGCGGTTAATCCTCACTATAGGATATTTTGCCATTGATTTTTAGAGAGTGTAGAAGGGCAAGAAGACAGAGAAAGAGAAACATGGATGTGAGAGAGACACATAGATTGGTTGCCTCCCACAAGCACGCCAACAAGGGCTGGGGATAGAGACTGCAACTGAGGTATGTGCCATTGGCCAGAATTGAACCCTCAACCCTTCAGTTTGCAGGCCGACACTCTATCCACTGAGCCAAATCAGATAGGACTCCTATTATTCTGAATTCTGTACAGCTGTTAGCAGTATAGTCATTTTCTGATCACAACCACTACAGCCTTAATCAGTTCCTGCCTGCCTCCACGTTCAAACATGCAGCATGGCCCAGGGGAAAGGAGAATACGGGAAAGCAGAGAGGGATGAAGGTCAAACTGGTGAGGATGGGCAGGGCACAAAGATCTGGAGACAGAAAGCACTAATATTTACCAACACTCATCCACACTGGCCATTATTTTATTCCTCGTCTTAAGCAAGAAAATACTTTCAGAATTTGGAGAGACACCCAATTTTCCCAAAGAGAATATCTATAAAGGAATGTTGAAGGCTAGTTGCCCCAGCTGCCCTCCCCAGCTGGCCTGTTCCCCCCAACTGCCTTCCCTCCCCTGCCAGCCTGATTGCCCCTAACTGCTCTCCCCTGCTGGCCTGATTGCCCACAACTGTCCTCTCCTGCCGGCCATCTTGTGGCAGCCATCTTGTGTGAGGGCATGATGGTCAATTTGCATATTACCTCTTTATTATATAGGGATTTAGTTACACATGCATATTCAAAGTTAGATGTTTTTAAATACTGTATTTAGGTGTAATTCACATACCAGACCATTCACCTATTTAAAATGCACAATTCATTGGCCATAAGAAACTTGGGCCCTTTGGCTATCACTTCCCCATCTGCCCATCATCTCCCACAGTTCACTAAGTCTTTCTTTGTCTTTTTCTAATCTGCTGAGGAATTTCCCACTGAGTACTTAAGTTTGGATATATATATATATTTTTCAGTTCTCAAATCTCTATTTTTTCTTATTTAAGTTCCATTTTTCCACATCGGTATTCTATTTTATTTCCTTCATGATACAAGCATGGTTACTTTAAAATCTATATCCCATAACTTTAATACCTAGAGTCCCAGTGAATTTGTTTTTATAGTCTGTTCATAGTGGTTTGCATTCATGTTTGTAAGCTATTTGTGCTAGCTTTATTTATGTGATCTTATAACTCTGTGTGCTACCTTTTCAAAAAGCATACTAAACCATGAATTAAAATATATAGAAATAACTTAAAGATTAGGATAGTGTTATTTTTCCTTAATTAAAAAAAATCATGTTTTGAGAGAAATAGTTCATCTATAACTCCTCAATACAGTTTCAGGATCAGGTTGGTGTAAGCTGATTAGCACTCCCTATGAGAATGTATCTACTTCCCTGCGATTCTAAAGATCCAGTCCTTCAGAGTCACACACCAAAGTTATTAGGGTTTAACACTTGCCAACTCTTCCCTTCTGAACTCTGGACTTCTGATGCCGTAGGTCCACGGGCAATTTCAAAGTGCTGCATAATCTTCAGTTTCTCAGGTGATCAGCTCTGTGATCAGACACCCAAAGGAAATGCAGCCCTCAGGCTAGGACCCGTTCTCAGATCCTCCAGCATCTTATACCTGCTGGTCTGGTAATATTATTTGTTCCCCAGTGGCTTCAAATAGTCATATATTCGACTTTATCTAGATTTTCTATCTGCCTTCATAGGAAATATCGGTCTCAATTGCTGAGTGACTTATTACTAGAAGCTAAAGTTCAAATAATCTCCATAATAATATAATAGGATACACGTTTTTATAATGTAAAAGTTTTTATCATTTAAGTTAGAAGTTAAAATATTAAAGTTTAATTTTTTTAATAAGGAAAGTTGATAAAAAAGTAAAATTGCAAATTACTAAGGGATCATAATATGAGAAAGGATGAAGGGAATTTTAATACAGCATTGATATTTCTAAAATTAATGAAAAAAATAGATATTAATAAAAACATAGAAAACCAATATTTAATAACACATATTGTCCATGGTTAAGTATGTTATAATATAGTAAAGGACCGGTGCATAAAATCCATGCACTGGTAGGGTCCTTAGGCCTGGCCCACTATCAGGGCCAATCAGGTTCCCAGCCTCCCCACCTCCTCCTTCCCTCACTCCATCACTGACCATGTTCCACACTGTCCCCTGGTGGTCAGTGCATGTCATAGTGAGCCATTGAACTCCTAGTCTCCCAGTCAAACTTCCAAGGGGACATTTGTATATTAACCTTTTATTATATAGGATAATATAAGTTACATATTAGGAATATATATATTAAGAATATATATTGCATTATATATAGAATATTCATAGTATATGTAGTAAACTTGTACTCAAATAATAGGGTATATATTATAATGTATGTTTTATATATACATATATGTTTAGCTATATGTTTCATATGACCTATATATAATATATAGGTATATATGTTCTCTACAATTTGATTCCAAATTTACAAACAGCTACTGAAAGCTAAATATTCTCACCCACACAATATTGATCACATTTTCAGTGTTTTTCTTCTGTTGTATTAAAACAGCAATTTATTTTTTTATCCACAATTAAAATGTAATTATCTCTGAGTTAACTGACAAAAATGTTCTACTAATTCTTTGAAAAATAAAATTCTAACAGACTTTTAAATTTTCCCCTCCTTCCAGTGACCTAATCCAATCCTTGCAAATATTACCAAAAAGAAGTATTTTCTAGACTCTGGTAAATACAACTTAATGGAAAATGAAATTGAAAACAGAGGTGGAATCATGTAGGGTAAAACTCAGAAATCATGTTTTGTATTTCTAGTGACAAGAGCACATTATTAGGTTGAAAGCTAATTCAATCACATAGTTTGTTTCAGCTGAAATAAACCTATAGAAGGAGATCTTTAAAAGAGATTCATGAATAAAAAAATAAAAAATAAAAGAGATTCATGAGACAGAAATCAGTTCATCTTTAAGATTTTGATAGAGACCGATTTTCTCCTTTAGTACTTATTAGCTGTGTAACTTATTACAAATGTCTTATATGCTTGTCTATCTGTAAGGTAAGGATAATAACAATTCTACTTTTTGGGGTGCTATGAGGATTGATTAGCACATATAAAAACTTAAAACAATGAAGGGAACTCCACACACACTGGGCAAACGTTACATGTCCTCATTTTCATTGTTGTCATCATCATCATCATCATCATCATCATCATCACCATCACTACAAGTAAGACAGCTTGAAGATTCTTTCCTAACTCCAGGAAATTTGAGATGGTCAGAAGCATCAGATGATTCTATTTTACATACAAAATAACCCCAGAAAAAAAGTAATTATCAAAAGTCTCCTTCCTGCTCCCTCCTCATGTAATCTGCTGGCTTCATGAGGATGAGGTACTCTCAATAGGATTTGTTTTGATCTTTTCTAGGCAATAAGTCTTGAAAGAATGAAGGGAAACACTATTTTAAATATCCATGTTCCTAGAAACACACTATGTACTGTATAGAGGTTAGAAAGTCATATAAGTTAATGAATACGACTGAGTGAAGAGTAAATGACTTACAAATGCATGTTGGATCACACCTTGCTCAGAACTAGTGTACTCCCCAGATAAATTTACATTTAAATTGATTACCTTTTCATATTTAGTAGTCTTGTCTTGCCCAAGCAAGCATAGTTCAACCTGCCCCTTTAAAGAGAACAGGTCAATGACACATGTTTTCCACAAAGGGTCAGATATTAAATATGCCATATAGTCTGCACTGCAACTTCTCAGGTCTGTGTTGAAGCAGAAAAAGTGGGGACAGGCCCTGGGCAAACAAAGGGGCATTGCCCTAGCTGGTTTGGCTCAATGAATAGAGCGTTGCCCTGAGGACTGAAGGGTCCCGGGTTCGATTCCAGTCAAGGGCATGTATCTGGGTTGTGGGCACATCCCCAGTAGGAGGTGTGCAGGAGGCGGCTGATCGATCTTTCTAACTCTATCCCTCTCCCTTCCTCTCTGTAAAAAATCAATAAAATATGTTTTTAAAAATAATAATAAAAAAATAAAGTTTGACTTACAAATACTGCTGGGAGGCTGGATTTCAGCGTGAGGTGTCTGAAAAGGAATCTAAGGTTGAAGCTTGTCCAGCACAGGCTACAGACCTCTTGAGCTTTAACGCTGCTCTGATTTACAACTATGACAGATGGACATTTATTCAGTCTATATAAAGTAATGCCTGTATCTCAGTTACTCCTCCAAAGGGGGTGTTTTCTTTTGGATTAACCATCGGTTGAGATCTTCGTGTAGCTTTTTTTCTATTTTTTTATGGCTAGCTCTGTGTGATATTTATTATTTAAAGAATGCAATCTTGCGACAAAAGAATGTATGCATTATTCAAAAAAATGATTTTTTAAGCTTCTGGTATATAAAGACACCTTGAGTGTAAGTGTATTTGAAAAGAATTCTTTCTCTCACATTGTTATGCAGACATCCTTGAGCTGTAACAAATAGTTTGCACGTCTGATTCTTTTCAGGATTCCCTCACCTACACTTTCATGAAAGATACTCTATTATTTTAAAGATAATTTGAAAACTACCATATTTCATATTGTAGGGAATACAGTTTGACATGATGAAAACTATAAAGTTATTTTATCATGAGGGAGGGATGGAAATCACCACTTCTTTTTTCTCTCTTTGCTTTTACATTTTTGTTTCTATTTTTTGGAAGAAAGCAAAGAAATCTTGAAAAATTGAAACAATCCTTTCAACTTTGGTTCCTGAGCTTGTGATTTTTTTTCTTTTTCTTCAAAGACATGGTTTAAAAGCATTTGACAATCCTGAGGTTGGTATGTTTTTTTAGTGATTGTGACAAAGCATAATTTTATATTTTGGCATTGATTGCCCATCTGGACTGAAAAAAAATTAGCATTCCCTTTAACTTATATTTTACCTATCTTGTTACAATATAATGAGAATTAATCAATCAATGTGGAAGATGAGAATGCTCTATACGTGCTAGATACCATTAAAGATGTCCCTGTTGGAATGAATGATTCCTGCCATAATACTTTTAGAAAGAAGATTGCCTTGCATTTAAAACCCTCACATAATTTTCAGTAAAATGTTATTACTTTATTGTTAAATGGATGGAATACCTATAAAACCTTTGATCAAATAAATGTTGTCATGGAGATATTATTGTCACATTTTGGTTGGCACATACACTAAATATTGATCTTAGTGATGTTTTATTCATATTAAAAATTATATCAATGCAAGCCATTTGGACAGATGGAGAATCATATACTTAACTACTGGATTTAACTACCTGTCTTGTTTCCTTAATTTCCCTAATTCATTAAAGCACCGTTTTTATTAGTAAGTCCAAGAATTAATGGGTTTGATGCAAGCTTACATCACTGGAGTTTCCAGTGACAATTTCTCTGTCACCTGCAGATTAACCTTCTGGGCGCACAAATTAATGCTCCTTCGCTCCCCTGAATCTTTATAGGGCACCTGCTTTGCCATTAGTAATAACTGGCTGAAATTTAATGACATTCCAATAAAATGCTATTGGAAAACATAACTGCACAAATTGCCTCAAATTTGTGAATAGTGCTAACACAAACATCATTAATATAATTAATAGAGAGTAGTTCTGAGCACCATTCTTTCAGATACATCCTGCCTCATATCTATTAAAAATAAAGATATTTTACTGGTATGTTGTAGCCAACTTTCACTTAAACATGCAAAGTGCAAACAAACCCTCTATGACCTTCACTATGTTTAGTTTGGGTTTTGTGTTTGCTGCTTGTTTAATCTTCTAAAATTAAGAAGACAACCCCTAGGCCCCTGATAAAGTGTAGAGCTTATACTATAAATGGCTTCTTTGGGTCTGATATTAATCAGTTGTGTTAACACTTTTTGTTTGTTTGTTTGTTTGTTTGTGTGTGTGTGTGTGTGTTTCAAATATACTGACTTTTTAAAAAATATATATTTTATTGATTTTTTACAGAGAGGAAGGGAGACGGATAGAGAGTTAGAAACTTAAAAACATCGTTGAGAGAGAGACATCAATCAGCTGCCTCCTGGTCGCCCCCTACTAGGGATGTGCCCGAAACCAAGGTACATACCTTTGACCAGAATTGAACCCGGGACCTTCAGTCCACAGGCTGATGCTCTATCCACTGAGCCAAACCGGTTTCGGCAACACTGTTTTTATATCCTCTTCTGATCCAGTTTCTCGACCCTAGCTAGAAGACTGTCAATTCCTCTTCTTGAGCAGCTAAATTCACATCCCATCTACCTACCTTAGCCAGCTCTCACACCCCTGGCATAATCCCCTCATCACCTGGGGCCAGGTAACAGATAAGGAGGCTCCAGAGTCCCCTGAATTTACTTCAACTGGCTAACCCTAGGGCACTTTGTCTGCTTTGCTGTTCCTTCTCTTGGAAACCACAATAAAGATGCTTGCCCATAGCCCCCCTCTTCCCTTTGCCTTGTGACAGACCCCAGTGACCAACTGTGACCTGTATGCTCAATCTTGGGGACTATGAATAGAATGAACTATCTTCTCTCTCTCTCTCTCTCTCTCTCTCTCTCTCTCTCTCTCTCTCTCT
>JAAGEH010000434.1:4414561-4509317 GCA_011751065.1 Lasiurus cinereus
AGGATATTTTTCCATTGATTTTTAGAGAGAGTAGAAGAGAGAGAGGGAAAAACAGAGAGAAATATTGATGTGAGAGAAACACATAGATTGGGTGCCTCCTGCATGTGCCCTGATCAGGACCTGGGCCTGGTAGGAGCCTGCAACCAAGGTACATGTCCTCGACTAGAACTGAACTATGACCCTTTATTTTATTTATTTATTTATTTATTTATTTATTTATTTATTTATTTATTTATTTATAAATATATTTTATTGATTTTTCACAGAGAGAAAGGGGAAGGAATAGAAAGCCAGAAATATCGATGAGAGAGAGACATTGATCAGCCACTTCCTGCACGCCCCCTACTGGGGATGTGCCCACAACCAATGTACATGCCCTTGACCGGAATCGAACCTGGGACGTTTCAGTCCCCAGGCTGACACTCTATCCTCTGAGCCTAACTGGTTTCGGCAAACTCTGACCCTTTAGTTCACAGGCCAAGGCTCTATCACTTAGGCAAACTGGCTAGGGCCACTTCCCCTTTCTTAAAGCCCTTATCTCCTGCTCACAAAGATACTTAAATATCCTCTCCCCCAATAAAATCATATTTTTCTTGCTGTTTCCTTAAGTTATCATCCAACCTCTCCTTTTATCTCTTTTACTCTTACTTGCCAAAAACATTAGTTTAATATTTTAAAATTCAAAACTATTTCAGAGATAATAATATAAAAGACTGCCACAACTGAGATGAAGTGAATATTAATAGTTATCACGCTTAAAATATTTGATAGCAGAAAAGAATACATTATAGTCCGAAAAGGCCTACTGTTCAAACCCTCCCTTACTTCCTCCCCAAAGATGATCATTCTCCTGAAGTTGGCACTGCCATTCCCATGCCTTTTTTGTATTTCAATTTTTTTGTATATATATATATCTAAAATTGGTTTATGTATCTTTAAAAACTTCAGAGCAAGTTAAATAACTACATATATTCTGCAACTTATTTTCACTCCATATTTGGTTTTACAAATTAGTTCATGATAATACATGTAGTTCTGATTTATTAATTTAAATGACTGTATAAACCTGCATTGTATGACTAAAGTGCATCTTATTTATTTCTCTTCCTATTGAAGGATTTATGTTTTTCATTTTTACTGTTTCAATTGCCTACATCTCCTTGACCATTGGGAGAATGTATCTAGAAATGCATCTCACAGTGAAAGTGCTGGGTTGAAGAATATGGATAATTGTATTATCAAATTAACTTCAAACATTTGTTGAAATTTTCATTCCAACCAGACATTGTATCACTACTTGTTTCCATAAACCCTTGCCAAAACTTTGTGTTATCAGACATCATTTGTTTGGCCAGTCAGGTGGGAATAAAATGCTACCTTGATTTAATTTTTCATTTTGTCATGAGCAGTGATCCTGTTTGTTGGTCATTGGAGTGTTCTGCGCAGTGAATTGTCTGTTTATATCACTTGCCCACTTTCTATTTTCTTTCTTTATTATTCATTTTTACTCATTCATTTACTCATTCACTGAACATCTACTATTTCTAAGCACACTTTTAAGTGCCAAAGAAAGATTAATGGACAAAACAAAAACACCTGTCTTTGTGGGACTTACATTTTTCTGAAGGGGTGTAGATAAGAGAATGTGTAAAATAAGGAAAATATATAGTGCATTGCAAGGTGATATGTAAAATCCTATATAATAAAACCCTAATATGCAAATTGACCAAATAGCAGAATGACCAGTTGCTATGACAAACATTGACCACCAGGGGCCAGACGCTCAATGCAGGAGCTCTCCCCTGGTGGTCAGTGTGCTCCCACGGGGGAGCACCACTCAGCCAGAAGCTGGGCTCAGGGCTGGTGATCGTAGCGGCAGTGGTGGTGGGAGCCTCTCCTGCCTCTGCAGCAGCACTAAGGACCCCCTGGAGGATGTCCCCTGAGGTGTCCTGGACTGAGAGAGGGTGCAGGCCAGGCTGAGGAACCCCCTCCCCATCCAGTGCACAAATGTCATGCACTGAGCCTCTAGTGAGCAAATAAAATACAACACAGTAAAGGGAACTGTGCAAGTGACAACAGAAAATATTGTGTGGTCAGAAGACTCCTTATTGAAGGGAAATTCAATGAGACTTCAAATTGCTAAGGGAGTTAGTTAAAAAGTTCCTTACATAAAAAAGCATTTCGTACAAATGAAACAACTAGAACATAATCTTAAAGGTAGGAGCATGCCTGTTTTGTCTTAAGAACAGAAAGGAGGCTAGTATGTGGCTAGATCTGAGTGAAGAAGAAGTTGGAATAGAGATAGGAGAGTCTCTTCAGGGTTCAGAGGATCATGTGACTGTTTTGTGAAGAAATGACAGAAGCAGGAAGATCAATTAAGAAGCAATTGTACTATTACTGGCAAGGGATGAGGATAAATTAAACCAAGATGGTAGTCATGTACATGATGGAAAGTGGTCAGATTCTGAATATATTTTATTTTTTAAAATATATTTTTATTAATTTCAGAGAGGAAGAGAGAGGGAGAGAGAGACTGAAACATCAATGATGAGAGAGAATCATTGATTGGTTACCTCCTGTATGCCCCCTAATGGGGGATCTAGCCCACAACCCAGCCATGCGCCCTTGACCACTCTTGACTGAAATCAAACTGAGGACCCTTCAGTCCCCAGGCTGATGCTCTATCCACTAAGCCAAACCAGCTAGGGCCTGGGTATATTTTAAAAAATAGAGATGGATTGGAGGCGGAGGGTGAAAGCAAAGAGAGTCAAGGATTGCAGTAGGCTACAGTTGCCCTGAGACACTGGAAGGAGGGACTTGCATCAGCTGAAGTGGGGAAGGCTGGGGGTGAGTCACAGGGTGAGATAACTATTAGTCATCAAAGGTACAGTTGGCCTCAAGTTGGATGAAATCACAAGAGACATAATTAGAAAGAGAAGGGGACCAAGGACTGGGCTCTGTGCCAGCCTAACCTTTAGTATTTTAAGAGTTTTTAACATGTTAGGAGGTATAGTCCTTGAATAACTATATGGGGAAGGGGGGAGGGGAGGAATTCTCTGAAATTTTCCTTTTCACTTTGTATGCCCTATATCACAGAAGTTTTCAATCTTACTGTAATTAAGTTTGTAAATCTTTTTTATCATCTGAATGTGGGGGATTCAGGTGATAAAATATTTGTAACATTTTTTTAATAAAGTTTAAGCCATCTTTTGTTACGTTTATTCCTAGGTATCTCATAGATTTATATGGTATCTTCTCTAGAATTATGTTTGTAGTTGTTGTTGGTATATAGAAACATTATTAAGTTTTGGATATAGATCTATGGGGTTCTAATAATTTCTCTTTGGATTCTCTTGCAAATAACTAATGTATTGTTTCTTCCTTTCCAGGCTCTATATTTCTTTAATCATTTTGCACTAGTTATGATCATTTTACAAGACAGAACAGAAAAGAACAAAGGACATCATTTACATTTTTTCTCGAGTCTAAGATGAATATTTCTAACATTTATTATTAAGATGCTGACTGTGATTTTGGTATATATCCTCATCTTATTAAGGATGTCTTCCTAGATTTCCTAGATCCTAATTTATTTTTTTTAAAACAACAGTCATGGGTGCTTTATTTTATCAAGTTATCTTATTTTATATGACCATCTAATCCTTCTTCCTTCTACAGTCTGTTAACATATTTAACTACATTAACAGTTGTTGTTTTTAAAATGCCAAACCATCTGGGAATTCTTGAGGAAACCCCTATTTGGTCACAAAGTATTTCTCACACATTTCTTTCTTTCGCATGCTAATATTCTATCTAGGATTATTGCATGTCCAATTTTAACTGAGAGAGTAAACTTTAATTGTTTACTTTTTTCATACTTTTTTTGTTTGAATACCAAGGTTATATTACCTTTAATTTAAACTTGAAAAATATCCCATCCTTTTATCTCCCTTTGAACAGTATGTAAAAACATTTCATGCCTCTAGAAAGTTTGGTTAAATGCACCTCTAAAATGATCAGAACCCTTCAGTGTCCATTCAATTCACCTACATATTTCATAATTCTACTGTACGTGCTGAGCCTCTGCAGAAGTCTCTAACTTGCTCTTATCATCCTCCATTGCTGCATGATCTCTGTACACTTTCAATAAGACCACATCACTTTCTAATGGTTTCCTGTGGCCTATCAGGCCCTGGGTGATCTGGCCCTGCCTGCCTTTCTGACCTCATCCATCACTATCCCATCCCTAACCCAACATATTTAAAGATTACCAGCCCTGATTTTTTTCTTCAAGTTCACCAAGTTCATTTCCACTTTAAGGGCCTTATATTTCCCAGGGCCTCTGCTTACACCTCAGCTTAAGGCTCTTTCCTTACATCTGAGTTTGGCTAGCTGAATCACATCATTCAGCTCTCAGTTCAAACATCACCCTCCAGAAATATCTATGTAAAAGAGTAACTGCTCCTCTAGTCTATTTTTTACCCATTATAAGTATAGATAGATAGATAGATAGATAGATAGATAGATAAATAGAGATAGTGAGATATATATAGATATATTTTACTAACAATTATCAATATCTAAATTTATTTTTTTTCTAGTGATTACCAATATCTAAGCTTTTTGTTTGTTTATGTTAGGTCACTGTTTTTGTCTCCCCAACAATATACAGGTAGGGCAAAAGTAGGTTTACAGTTGTTCATATGGAAAATCCTTTGTAATAAAAGGATAATATATAAATTGATCCTAAAGGCAGAAGGGCCAGAATGGCCGCTGGACCAGTCACTATAAGGTGCACTAACTACCTCTTGGTCCCTTTCCGCAGCCAACAGGTTCCGATCACCTGATGGCCACCTGCAGAGGGGATGGGCCAGAAAGTGAGCAAGAACAGCTGACCTCTCAGGTGATTGGCTGTCAGGTACCAATCACCCTATGGTGAGTGGGGAATAGGGGGCGGGTAGTGCAGGGGATCGGGCCTGCAGCTGGGTAAGATGGCTCTGATTGCAGGCGAGGCCTAGGACCACATCTGTGCATGAATTTTGTGCACCAGGCCTCTAGTAATACAATAATCAATAAATAGTAATTCAAGAATAAATTGTGTTTTGTGTACTTAGGACTATAAACCTACATTTTCCTCACCCTGTATAAGTTCCATGGAGATAGAAATATTGTTCTATTCTTCATAAAAATGTCTCTAAGTCTTAGAATGGTATATCTGATTCATAGGCTCTTAAAAATATCTAGTAAATGACTATATTAGAGAATGAATCAAAGGATCAATCTCATCCTTCACAAATAAAATTCTAATTTGTTGTATCCTCACCAATCATTTATTCAAGGTATATTTGTTAATTACCTTCTTTGATCAAACACTGTCCAGAACACTAGACAGTGGTGGACAAAACAAGCATCCTGCTTTCATTGAACTTACACATAGTGGTGGGCCACAGTAACCATATAAAGAAGTAACTGATTGTATCTGTGGTGTTCTGCTAAATCAGCTCTCCATAAAATAAGAGCTCTGATTATTAGCATTTGCCAATTTCCATGGTGTAAATATTCCCACATGGTCAATTTTAAGCTTCCAGGGTTATAACAGTTGCCTTGCAAAATTCCCCCAAATTGAGTAATTGATTCTTATGTGAAAAAATTACTTGCCTTATAAAGGTAAGTGTTGGGGAGAAATATAAAGCAAAGGTGGATGTGAGGGAATTCTGAGGGAAGCAATTTTAATTTGCATAGAGTGGTGAAGTGACATTTGAGTAGGGACCTGAAGGAAGTGGGGGACCAGTCTTGTGAGTGACTGGAGGAAGAACATTTGAGACAGAAGGAACAGAAATTGCAATGGTCTGAGGGCAGGAGCAGGAAGGATGGTGTGATTGTGGCAGAATAAATAAGTGGAGAGGAAGGGTGAGGACAGATGAGAATAGAGGGCATGATAGCCCACTTCAAGGACTTACACTTTCACTCTGAATGAGATGGGACACTTTTATATTGAAGCAGGCAAGTTGCAGGACTAGTTGTAAACAGTCATGTTAAATTATTAAAAAACCATTATCATGTTCTGCCTCCACAATAAATAATAAACTCAAAATATGGCATTGAAATCTTACAGAAATCATTATCAACCCAAGTGTCTATGTAGCAAATTCTTTTTACTAGTATATTCCTGCAGTGGTATTTTTCCTTTATGAATGTCAGTTACAGATGTGTGAGCAGCAAATCTATGTAGATAACTTAAAGTACTTGTTTGTAGTTCTACCCATGGCTTGCAAACCTGCCAAATAAAAATGTCTGTCTGGCAATTGTTGGCTTGCATGAAGGTAAACATCAACCTATTTTGCAGGACTACAGATTTCCTTGGGAGATTCTTTTATGATAGTTATTTTGGTGTTTAGGGAGATGGACATCTCTACACAAGCTTAGTGATAGCATAAAGAAAATTCACAGATTTTTTGCAGAAAACTGATTTTTAATGTGAAGACCAGTTTTAATATGAGTGATTTTTTTCCCAATAGCTTTTTAAAGTGCCACTTAACAGAATATTATAGCTAAAGAAGAATGTGGGTAGCACTACAAGAAATAATTCTGCATTTTGTATCCATAAGACTCTGGGCTTAGCTTGTGAATGGCTCTAATGAGGTCTATGTATGAGACAGTTAATACCCACTTGGTGTTCTTACAGATGCATGCCCTGAGAAGAAGAGGGATCTCTAAGAGAGTGTGAATGGTTCTGTACAAACTCCTAAGAAGCATCAGGATGAAAAAATACCCACAAAGTAAAACAGTTGCCTCTTACCAAGCGCTAAGTTGCCAGCGCAATGCTAAGCACTTTGCTTAACTTACCTCCATAATGTTTTGGGATCTCAATACTATTGATAGGTCAAGTTCAGTGAATGTGACTCATACAAAGTCATGTAAGGTGTTAAGTGACCCCACGGCTTGGGACCCCACCTGCCACAACTTGCTGCCTACAGTTAGGCAGAAGTAACATCACCACCTGGAATAAGAAACATCACCCCAAAGATGTTTCCATTTGAAATTTAACTCATTGCCCTAAAAGTCAATGAGATGTTATGAAGGCTACATCATGAGCCACTTAAAGTCCCTGAACTGGCATTTCCCAAAGGATTTTTTATAGACAACTACCATATTTTCCTGCATATAAGATGACTTTTTAACCCAGGAAAATCTCAAAAGTCGGGGGTCATCTTATACACCAGGTGTCGCCTTATAAGGCGAGTATATCCCAAACTCTCTATTTTAACTGGAAAAGTTGTGGGTCGTCTTATACACCCAGTCGTTTCATATGCCAGAAAATATGGTAATTCTATGGGCTTTTGATGGTGTCTTGTGGACACATCAGTTTGGGATACACTGGCTAAACAAAGTTATATAGGTTGTCGATTGTTTTTTTAAGGACCTCTTTAATAATAGTGTTTGAAAATTTCCCATAATTCACTATCAATTTCTGAAAATGTTTATCAAGGAATACTTTCTTCATAGTAACCCATAGTAACCCATGGAATCAGTGCTTCGCAAGAGCACTTCTTTTTTGGATGGGGATGCGGGCCTCCTCTTACTTATCCTTAAGTTCAGTTTGTAATACCACTAGGGCATCACCTCTTCCAGAGAGTGACTCTCTGAGACTGATTATTCTTTCTGAAAAGGATGGTTCAGAGGCACACACTTGTTTGTTTCTGTTTCAAAGACCCTGGCGCTCATTCAGCTTCTGACAAGGATGGGTAGGTCTTGCCAAAATCAGAGAACAAAATTGTATTCCTTAAAGGTAACCCTTATCACATTCTTAGAAACCACAGGGGCATTTTCTTTTAACTGGTAAGATAGAGAATATCACCCAACACAAGCTTGCTAGGTTGCGGACGCTGACTGGAGGCAAAAGCTAGATATTTCTGTGTTCCACATAGCGTTTTCCCATTTACAGTTCAGTGTGTGTGTGTGTGTGTGTGTGTGTGTGTGTGTGTGTGAGTGTGTGTGTGTGTATGAGCATGTATTCCTGGCAAACACCTTGGAGAAACTTTTTTTTCTTACCAGATCGCAGTCAGCTAATTAACCTGATTTTTTTCAGGAGATACAGCCAGTTGCTTTCTAGACAATAGAAAGCAATTGGATATACTCACTGGATATACTTCTTTCCCTTGAACAATTTTTCTTGGAGTGGTAGATCTGATAAGAAAACCCATCAGGTATTAGGTAAGGAAGGCATTGTTATAAAGGGAGTGGGCTTCAAAGGCAGTAAGGGTTGAATTCCATCACAGCTCGATCCAGGAACTTCCAGCTGAGTGGCCATTGATTTTTTTGTTTTGTTTTGTTTACCAATCATGCATTTATCCAACAAATAGCTGTTGATTGCCTTTTATGTTTCTAGATCTCATTCTCATTCCAGGTCTACATCCTATATAATAAAAACATAATATGCTCAATGTCCTGTCATCTGGTCATTCGTTCAAACAATCAAAGAGTAATATGCCAATGATATGCTAAGACTACTCAACAGCTCGCTATGATGTGCAACTGATCACCAGGAGGCAGACACTTGGCCGGTAGGTTAGCTTGCTGAACATACCCTGGAGCCCTCCCTCTGTGGCCAATCTCCCACATCCCTCTCTGGCCTCTAATGTGCACCGGTGGGGTCCCTCAGCCTGGCCTGCACCCTCTCGCAATCAGGGATCCCTCGGGGGATGTTGGAGAGCTGGTTTTGGCCCGATCCCACAGGCCCCACTGGTGCATGAATTCATGCACCAGGCCTCTAGTCTTTAAGCTTCACTTTCTTCATCTATAAATTGGGAATGTATAGGTTTAGTAGTGAGAACTAAGTGAAATGATGTATATAAAGTGTCTAATATAGTGCCTGGCACACAACAGGAACTTAATAAATCATATTGATCATAAAAGCAAGGATAATAATAATTCTTACTGATGTATAGCCCAGACTGCTGACCTGAAGATCTCACACAATCAACAACAGTCCTTTGCATAGGAGGAATAAAAGCAGCTGTTTAAATTGTGTTTTCCCCTAGTAAATAGCTATAATTTCCAAAGTATTTACTCTTTGAAGTCTGGGTAATACAGGATGTTTTAGAGAAAAGATGTTATCTTAGAGGGCTATCATTTCCAGCCACAATTACTATGAATACTCTAATTCGTATTGGTTTTTCAGATTAGTTTACAAATCACCTGGCTGGTACCTGAGAGAGTCAGAAGTCCAAAGGTGAATTTTATTAGAAGAGAATATAAAACATATTAGGCAAAAGGCTATCAAGAGAGCTACAATAGCAGGAGAATAGTAGGAGATTCTAAAAAACAAATTAACAATGGGATAGATGTAATAAAAGAGAAGAAAGAAAGAAGGGAGATATGTACTAAAACTCTGCAATGGCTTCCTATCAGAGAGAAAGTAGAATTTCTTTTTTTTTCTTTTTGTTAATCCTCATCCAAGGAAATTTTTCAATTGATTTTCAAAGAGAGTGGAAGGCAGAGGGAGAGACAGAGAGAAACATCGATGTGAGAAAGACATATTGATTGGTTGCCTCCTGCATGCACCACGACCAGGGCTGGGGAACCTAGAAGCAAGGAATGTGCCCTTGACCAGAATTTAACCCAGGACCCTTCAATCTGCAGGCTGATGCTCTATCCACTGAGCAAAACTGGCTAGAGCTGGAAGTAGAATTTCTATTAAGCCTAATAGGACCTGCTCTGAGCAAGAAGCCACTGTCTGGCTCTCTTGCCTTATCATACTTTGTTCTTTGTTTATTATACTTCTGTCACATAAATCTTCCTGTCTGTATCAAACTGCATGGATGCCCCCATCTCAGTTTCACGTTGTGGTTTTGCATTTGCTAGACTCATTCTATTTGTAATGGTGCTCCCCAATATTTTTGCATGGTTAACTCAAATGCCTCAGCTTTATAGACAGGTCTTCCCTGACTACAAGACTTCAGGCAGCCCCAGATAATATCTAACAGACTCTCCTTTTTTATTGCATTTACTGTTACCCAAAATTTTCTTTTTTATTAACTTATTCATTTTTAATATATTCACCCTAGTTTCTAAAATGCAGGTTCCATACACGGAGTGTTGGCTGTCTTTTTTCACTACTGTATCTCTAGCCCTGAGATTTGTGCCTGCCAGCTAGTAGGCACTCAATAATAATTTTTTTTTGAATGAAGAAATGATTGAGCACCAGCATAAATAAAATCCTTCAAAAGGATGTTGAGAAATGACAAAGAATAACTTCACCAAACTGACAATTTTGCCTAGGGCCAAAGCTGAACACAACATTTATAATGTCCATTGAAATTTTCTAGACTAAATTTGACATTTCTAACGAAAAAATTGTTCCTTCATGCAGGCAATTCTGGGAAGTCATTTATTATTCTAATCAATGTCTTGCTAACTTGAGCACAAAGGTGTGTTTGACCAGGAGTCTCAGGCAGAATTTTCTATCTTTACATTTCTAATCATTATAAGGCAGAGGTGACGTTTTAATTTACGTAAGGAGGATTCACAGTTATGGAGCTATGTGTTGTTTTATTAGGTATGCTGAGGAAGAACAATAACAGCTTTTATTCCAACAGATGCTCAGTAAAGTATCAGTACCTTTATCCTCCCCCTCAAAAATAAGCAAATAATTACCTACCTGGTTTCATTTTTCTTAGTGACAA
The DNA here is from genome assembly GCA_011751065.1 of Lasiurus cinereus. Taxonomy (NCBI): domain Eukaryota; kingdom Metazoa; phylum Chordata; class Mammalia; order Chiroptera; family Vespertilionidae; genus Lasiurus; species Lasiurus cinereus. The sequence goes on from JAAGEH010000434.1 coordinate 4,425,247, forward strand.
TGTTCATTAGTTTTAGACGTTTTTACATTCTATATTTCCTAGCAGATTCCTTTGAAGAACGTCAAACTCCTGCTCACCCACAAAGAAGATACTCAATGTCAGTGTGCCAAACACAAGTTTTTATCCAGAGCTCAACAAAACATCTTGTGCTACAAACAGAATGGCAATTACTCATGCAAAAAACGTAGAGCTCCCTCCAGGCTGTTCAGAAATCCTGATTATTTAATCAGTGTTCTTGATTTGTAAGGCTAGGTGGTTGACGGCTCCCCAAATGTGTCACGTTGGACATTATCCAGATGGAGTGCCAGTTTTCATTTGAGATGAAAGAGGTAAAACCCAAGCAGAAAGGTTTTTCTACCATCTTGGACGATAGCTCAACTTATATCAAATGACAAATAAAACTTGGCAGCGTGCTTTGCCCGTGCTTTTAAAACAGAAACTTCATTGAACTGTCAGTTACCAAATGAGGTGATTAACTCTGATGTTGATCAAAGTTTAGACCGTGTTTTTATTACTGACAAGTTGTTTTGTTTTTTTTCGTCTCTTTTTGGAGGTCTAGTTCTTTCAGTAGAAATCTCACCTTCTGTCTAAGATTTTATTGTGTCATTTTGGCTTTGTTATATGTGCTTATGGTGCTATTTTCAAGGACGCTCTATTGTATGCTTGCAGAATTAATGTAAAATATATTATATATATGTAAAGAAACCTAAATCATGCATATCCTTTTTGTAGTTATATACAGGAGTACCATAGTGACATTCATCTTAATTCTTTGCAGATCTCTCTCTCTCTTTTTAGTTGTTTCATTTTATGTGCACAGTGTTTCAATTTTTAAAATTGGACTCCCTGAGACTGACAGCTAAAAACAGGCAGTAACTACAAGGAAAGTCAGAAAATCAGCTAGCCATTAGCCAATAGCAAGTAGCCAGACCTGCCCCTTCCTCCACCCCCCAACCAAATAGAGGTGTTTATTAGCAGCAACACAAAGAAACTCACAAGGGGTTTAAAGGCCAAGGCGACAGACGTCTAAGAATTGAGGAGGCAGTCACTTCCAATGGCTAAGCTGGAGCCGGGCTGGATGCTAGGTTGTGAGATCCATTAAATGACCCATGATCCGGTCAGGTGGCTGAGCCTGATCAAAGGGAGGGAATTAGATTGTGTTGGAAAGACCCTTTTGTGCATTTCCCCTTTCTTCAGCTTCAGTGCTGAGAAACTTATGTTTGTTTCCTTAACAGCCTTGCTCACTTTCATTGTGAGGCATTGATAATAATTTGTCTTATTTTTGGAGGACATTTCTTTCCTCTCTCTCCTGTATTTTCCCAGCTACAAGGCTGGTTGCCTCTTTCTCAGTTTTCCTTTAGATATCACTTCTAGCAGGAAAACTATACAAGTGCTTATTACGCTCCCCTAGGGCCCTGTAGATCTTCCATCAGAGTGCCTGGGACTGTAATAGGACTGACTGTTGGTCACCAATCTGGTCACTCCCCAAATACTCAATACCTTGAAGGTAGACACCATATTGATTTGTATGCATCCTTACTAGAAGCCTGATGCACAAAGATTTGTGCTAGAATGGGGCTGTCCTTTTCTTGGCTGCTGGCAATGCCTTTCCTCTCCAGCCCAGTCCCTTTCCACCCAGGCTGGGAGCCCCCTCTTTCTGCTCTGGCCCCCCTTCCCACACTGCCCAGAGCCCCTGAAAGACCCTGGGTAGGGCAGAGGCCTGTGTCATCATCATGTCAATGATGCAAGTGTCCTGCCCTCGTCACTCAGTGCCTTTGTACACAAATTAACCCCCATCTTTGTTGGGTTAATTTGCATACCACTCCTGACTAGCTGGTGGCGTGGCTGAGGTACGGTCAATTTACATGTTTGTCTATTATTATGTAAGATATCTCCAGTATCCAGTACAGCATCTCCCAACTATTCAATACGTATCTGTTTAAAAGAATAGACATGGCTCATCGGGGTGGGTGGCTGTGGGCACTTGGATATAAACAGGAAATTGATCGCTCCTTTTGAAGAGCGAGCATTATCGCAGCAGAAAAACTGATATCTGCAGGGGTAGGGCTAAAGGGAGTGAGGCTCTTGACAATGATATAGGAGGAAGGTGGAACTCCATGGAACTCCATTCAGCAGTCCCTGGCAGGCGGGTGTGTATATTAAGAAAGCAGCTAATAGTAATAATGCTTTCCAATCTCACTGCGCTGCGTAGCCAAAGGATTTATTGAGTTTTATAAACACTGATTAATCATCCCTGCCCTGGTGAGGTGGGTAAGAGTTATTATGCTCATATTATTGGGAGGAAAACCAAGGCAGCGAGAGATTAAGTGGTTAATCCAAGGTCAGGCAGTGAGTCACGGCGATCTGGCACGTCGACCTGGAGTTTTAAAGGAGAAGCTCTGTGCTTAGTCTACTGAGCACTGAACTGGATCCCTCCTGAGGACCCAAGAAGGAGTCACTCCTTTTCCCCATGCTCCCCATGGCAATTTGAGCCACCATTGCCGTTATCTTACTGTATGCCAGACATTATGCCTAGCATGTTCCCTATATTTTAATCCTAATAAGAGAATTGTCATATGTTTTCTTTTTATCACTTTCAACATAAAAGAATGAGTTTCAGAAATATTAGTTAAGTATTAAGTAGGGGACTTGGGATTCAGACCCCTGATCACAGAAGTGAAAGCCCACGCTGTTGTATAGCATGCTGTAACTTAAATGCTGTGGACCATTAGCACAGGTATGGGCCGGTGGGCTATGTCACAAAGGACAGTGCAGTTCTAGGGTATCACTGCTTCTCAATGAATGATTGTGGAATAAGGAAAAGAAAGGTCGAAACCAGTTTGGCCTGCAGACAGTGGGGTCCCAGGTTTGATTCTGGTCAAGGGTGACGTACATTGGTTGCGGACACATCCCCAGTTGGGGGCGTGCAGGAGGCAGCTGATGGATGTCTCTCTCTCATCCATGTTTCTAACTTTCTGTCCCTCTCCCTTCCTCTCTGTGAAAATTCAATAAAATATATTTTAAAAAAGAAAAAAGAAAAGAAAAGAAAAGATAAGAAGCTCAAAGTCCTCCCAGATGCTCAGAAGCTGAAGTGAGAGTCCAGCATTTCAATGGCTCGGGTCACAGAGAATAAGTGCATATCAAGTTTACTGTTGTGACTCCTACATCTAGACCCACAGAGGTCTCTGGGTGTCCTCCCTTGTTGGGGCAGGGAGTGGAGGCATCTTGAAGAGCCACCTCAACCACACCCTCACATCCCTTTCATTCCAACAAGGCATAAGACTAGTATCTTTATTTTTTCTCACTCAAATGTATTTAGAAAGTATCTACAAAGGTTAGCCATTCCGGAAACTCATTACAAATTTTGCCTAGGTTAGGGGAAGAATCTACACATCCTACAAATGAGGATGCAATTTACCGATGTCTAAGAATATCTTACAACTCTGCAGCCATCATACACAATGCTTCAGAAGTGAGCTTCTCTCCTGTCAGCAGTATTAGTATGTGTTAAGTAACATTCAAAAGGCAGGTTGCAGAATAATAAATAGGTAGAGCCTTGTTCTCTAAAATAAAGTATATGCATAATAAACACACAAAACTTTGAAAGAATACATCCAGATAGTAACAGCGATTATCTGCCGAAAGTGAGATTATGGGCATCTTCCTTGGGTGTATCTGTACTTTCTGAAGCTTCTGAAATGATCTTGCATTGTTCTTCTCATGACAACAAGAGTCATTTTTAATTTTGAAGAAAAAAACAACGGTATTAACACATATGCCTCGTGGGAAAGAATGGGGTTGGAACCATTGGAATCAGAAAGCAGGCACCAGCTGCCACCTGAGGCTCAGCTTTAGGATAAGCCAGATATTGCTGACCATTCCAGGCACATGTTCTCCCTCCCTCCCCGCACATCCTGTTCCCTGACAGAAGAAAGCACGTGGTTCATCCTCTTCCCCTCTACCTTGCCCTGACAAAGCAACGATGCGATGTGCACTATTTCAGCATCAAAATAGGCCCGGTGCAGGGAGAGGCACTTCCTAATGATGAAATTAGATCAGAACTTAAGACGAAATACGTTTAACTGGCTATTAAAGGAATTTGGTGGAACACATGACTATAAACAGTACACTTGGGCAGCCGAACAAACTTTACCCAGAGAAAATCAGTTTTGCTCCCCAGACAATGAGAAAAATTACTTTAGATTTGACATTAAATATTGTCGTAAATATTTTTTTTTAAGAAGCATTTCTCTAACTCCGTGTAGAAGAAGGAGTCAAAGGATGCCTTTGTTACTATGGTAACAGTCTCTCTCAGAAGAGCCAAGGATGAAGTAGCATGTATTTGCCCTGCATATATTTGGCCAATCAATAAACAAAAGACTTAATTCTGCATATTCTGCATGCATCACGCAGGAAAATGGGCAAGGTGTTCATGATTGGTAAAAGGGGAGGGGTGTTCAGGTAGTCAGGGTTTAAGCACCCAGCCTAATTTTCAACTGAGTGTGTTACTTCCTTCATTAGAAACCCATTATAAAATAAACCAGTGCTACAGTGCCTGCAGATCCTTGAAAAACGTAAATCTTTGTTACAAAAGTTCAACGTATCAGTGTAACATGCATGGTGGTCAACTATGACTAGGGATATAGAGAAAACGTGTGCTAAAGTAAGAAACCTATGCACCCCGGAACACAGCAATAATAACAGCTGATACTTCCTGAACGGGTCAAACATCAACTAATCCTTTTATATGAGTTTTTCACTGATTCTTTCAAACAACAGAAAGGGTTACGACTTTGAGGTTTTCCTTCATTTTATAAATGATATGAAAACCGTTACTTTGCCTGATTTGCTGGTGAGGGAACTCACAGAGATTCAGGTAAGTAGCCCTAGGACTTCCATCTTGGGAATGTTGGAGTCTGGGGTTCAAACCCAAGCAGTGAGCTATGGAGGCGTGTTTGTCCACTAAGCTGCACTGCCAGCTTTGTCAGGGATGACCAGCTTGGCTTTATGAAAGTGACTTCACTTCTCTGAGTTCCAGACTCGGTTTTTGCGAGCTTGCAATTCAATAGTGCATGTTAAGAGAAAGCACATAATAGGCCCTCAATTAATGCTCCTTCCTTCCTCTTGAAGGCCATCAGTTCCTCAGAATCAATACAAGTTACTATGAATATCAACAACTCCTGATTTATCCAGCGTGACAGAGGGTTAGACACTAGTCAAATACTAACATCTCCTTTTACTGCTTGGTGCTGCTTCCTGTTCCTTGAACAAAGGCCGAGAATTAGCAACAAATAGCATGTGTCCCTGTGCACACAAATGCACACACAGAGGGGTTTCTTCTCATACTTTCTAACCCCTGTTGCATGAAATGGCCACGAGAAATAGGGCAGCAGGGGCAGAGGCAAAGAGAAAGACAGCAAACCAAAGCTATATTGGAAGACTAGTTCTGTGACTTCAGAAGCTTCTGGAATATCATCTTTCTAGGCCTCTATTTCCTCTGCTGTAGCAGAAAGAGCTGAAAGTGATTTTTTTTTCTAAAGAGGCTTCTGTATTTTCGGTGTATAAGACGACTGGGCTTATAAGACGACCCTCAACTTCTCCAGTTAAAATATAGAGTTTGGGATATACTCGCCCTATAAGATGATACCTCACGTATAAGATGACCCCCAACTTTTGAGAAGATTTTCCTGGGTTAAAAAGTCGTCTTATATGCAGGAAAATACAGTGTTCATTGTCGGAAACCAAACACTGTTCTCACTAAATGGATGTAAACAGGAAGCCAGAAGACTGGTCAACCTTAACTGCTCTGAAAGGTCAGAGCTGATTACTCACTGTTTAGTTGAAACATTATTGGTTGAAGCAACCTCTATGTTTGTTTCTTGTTAATTTCTGTTTTGTTATTTCCTGCCTAAAGGCTAGGGGTGTGTCTCAAAGCCTTAATAAAAGGGAAAAAAAGGCCAGAGCAAGTGACATTCCTTTCCACTAGAGGAAGGCTCCCGCCTGGCCCCACAATATTGCCAAATTAATGCTTTCTGGGTCTCTCATTTCATTTGCATGCGGCCTCCTTCAGAACCCGAACCCTGAACCGGGAACCCTGAACCACGCGGGATGTGGAAAGAGGTTCTCACAGTTCATGACATGACTATTGCTGTGAATGGAGGGGTCCTTAATCCTTTGAATAGGCTCTCCCCATTTTAAACTTTTTTGGATTTTCATACCTGGCTAGCAGGGATGTGTCAACCCCAAAGCACGTTGCCTACTTGCCAGGGATTATTTTTCTCCGATCACACAAGCCTGCCTTCATCACAGGGTCCTTTGTAGCTGGGTTCTATGTTGAAAATTCGATGCTCTCCTGCTTTGGTGTTTTCCCTCAAATCTTTTTGCCTTCGATTCTGTAAATATACAGATGCTAATGATGGGATCAAGACCCTCAAACTGGAGAAGGAGCAATGAATCCTTGCTTAAGTGATTCAAATCCTCCCTTCACCCCAACATTCAAAAAAATTTGACTGAGGTATTGATATATATATATATATGGCGCTTTAGGGGATCATTTACTTGGGAACAGAATTCTGGAATCATTTCCCTTCCCAGACGTTGACATTAAGTGAAATGTGTCTGTCACCTTCAGCTGGGTTCATGTTAAGTTGTTTTCATGAGGCGTTTTCATCGGTGGCATTTATTCAGAAGCGAGTAGTTGGCATCTGTTTTCATCTCCATCTGATGCATTTCTTCAGACCATATCATAAACATCTTGTCCCTGGGTTTCATACCTACCTGAGCATAGCATAAAGCCCTATGTAGATGATCTATAGGAGACATTTTCCTGCAAACTCGACCTGTTAGAACTGAAAGAGGGACCCCCTCTTTCTGTGGTCACGTGGAGATAGGAGTCTTCAGCCTTAAAAAGCACAACCAAAAGTGTAAATTTCTGGCCCTTAAGCAGCAGGAAGAATGTTGTCCCGAACACCAGCTGCAGGTCGGCGTCACCTGGTGTCTCAGAGCCGTCCTTTTCGGTGCTGGGGACAGGAATCTGAGAAGCGATTGCAGGCTGCATTGCAATGAAGACATTCCTCCCATCATCCTTCTGAAGCAGCATTTACCAACTGCTGGCCCAGGGGTTATGCCCAGAAGGGATTCTGCAGATTGCAGTCGGGGCTGGATAGTGTTTTACATTGGAATTAATTGCCAATGTTTAAAAATCATTAGAATTCACTGCTTCTCTTGAAAGAGCTGGCAGCTCGGGACCCGCGTTCCCACATGGCGACCATCTGCTGGAGTTGCGTTGGGGCTGCGCAGACTTTCAGGGGCCTGTGCTCTCCAGCGCCCCACAGTCCCGCCACTTCCGCACGTGTGCTCTTCAATGACGCTCAATGTCATGGTCCCTACAGCACCTTGCACATGGGCCACTTCCCCTGGATTAATCTTATTTAACAGCAGGCGTGGCTGGGGCCCCGACCCAGCTCAATTATGGGGGTCCCTGTTTTCACACCCAGAGGCGGTATCCTGGGTCTTCCAGGTCTGCCAACAGTTCACCCTTTCGCTCTGGCATACAGAATGGGGAGAGGTGTCTCCGAACATAAGCCAGGCTGGCTGGAGAGTCTGAGGCAACAGTGATTTTCTAACTGGTGGGGAAGTGACCAGGCCTGGTGCTGAGAGTCAGCCTTGCCTAAGGCATTTGTGGCCTTTGGCGCAAAGTTCACTGTCCTGAGCTGACAGATGAAGCGGATCATGCTAGGGTGTGTCACTCCCAAGGGGACTGCCAGGCCAATCCCTTCTGTGTTCTGTTTCCCCTGGTGTTATGACTTCACCCCTGATTTTTTATTATTAATTTTTATACATATCTCCCCATTGCCCCCCTTCCCTCCCAGGCATACCCCAACCCCTCAGTGTCCATGTTCATTGGTTATGCTTATATGAATGTGTACAAGTCCTTTGACTGATCTCTTATCTACCTCACCTAACCTTAATCTTCCTGCTGTAATTTCACAGTTTGATGCTTTACTGCCTCTGTATCTATCCTTTTGTTCATCAGTTTACAATGTTCTTTATCATCCACAAATGAGGGAGATCATGTGATGCTTCTCCTTCATTGACTGGCTTATTTCACTAAGCATAAGGCTCTCCAGTTCCAACCAGGTTGCTGCAAATGGTAAGAATTCCTTCTTTTTAATGGCAGCATAGAATTCCATTGTGTACAATAGCTACAATTTGATTTTTTTTTAAAAATCTGTTTCCCAAAGAAAATGCTAAATGGCATAGGGATGACTTCAATAGGATTGGTCCTATCAGCAGAGAAAAACATGCTCGCTGACAGAGGAAGAAGTCCCAGACTTTATGTTCCCATCCTCCGTTTGCATCTCAGCGTGCTTCATTCATGAAATGCCCACCTTGATCTCGTCTTAATTGAAAGCACTAAACAACACTCTATAAGTTACGGCAGCACCTCATGGAGAATGCTTCATGTGTGGTCTAGACCAGAATTCCTCAGCCTGAGCAATGCTGACATTTCAGAGAAGATCATTCCTTGGTAGAGGTGGGGAGAGACCTCCCTATGGACTTTTTTTTACAGCATCCTTGATCTCCATCTACCAGACACCAGCAACAATCTCCAGTTGTGACAATCAAAAATTGCCTAATGTGCCTGGCCAGAGTGGCTCAGTGGTTGAGAGTTGACCTATGAACCAGTAGGGCACATGCCCAGTTTGCCAGCTCAGTCCCCAAGAGGTGGTGTGCAGGAGGCTGCTGACCAATGATTATCTCTTGTTACTGATGTTTCTCTCTCTCTCTTCCTCTCTGAAATCAATAAAAAATATTTAAAAAAATTTTTTTAATGTCACTTAGAGGGTAAATTACTCTCACTTGAGAGCCACTGGTCTATGTTCCTACAAACCAAAAAGGTGATGTGGCCAATAGTTGGTTACTTACGAGCCAAATTGGAATATCATGATACATAGTTAGGAACATAATGATGACTTGTTTCTATATCACTGCAAGTAGAATTTGACAACTTGTAATTTTTCTTAACCTGACTCTTTAATTGCCTTTTGGCAAGATTTGGAAAAGGATAGTTTTAAATAGTCATTTGGTATCGCCAAAATTTTTGGGGGAGGAAAAGGGTAAGAAAAAACATATACAGCTTTGCTTTGTTTTATATTCTCCAGTCTCATTAAAATCCTAACCTGCAAATTTCCTTGAAGATCTTTCGTCCAGAACACTTACTATGACTGATTTTTAAAACACCTATGTGCTTAATTATGAATGAATTAATAATCGTTAATCCAAATACCAGACTATACAGATGAATCACACATAGGGAAGTTAACTGACTTCTCCTTCATCAAAGACTGTTTATACTAGTGGGTTCGATCCTTAGATGTGTCTTTGATCACATCAGAGTGAACTCTGCGTGTTACTTGCAGAGGCAGTAGATTAAATAGTTGTTCTTACTCCCTACCCTGTTTCTGGTATTTTCCACAACATTTTACCATAAACTATTGCTCAAAAATTGGACAGTGATTAAATTCTGAAAGTGCCTTTAAAACTAGCACATGGGATTAAATTAAGCCCAGGCAAGTTTTAATCCTATATAATAAAAGGGCAATATGCAAATTGAACCTAATGGCAGAACAACCAGTCACTGTGACATGCACTGACTACCAGGGAGCAGATACTCAATACAGGAGCTGATGCCTGGTGGTCAGTGGGATCCCATAAGGGGAGCGCTGGTCAGTCAGAAGCCAGCTCATGGCTGGCCAGCACAGCAATGGTGGCAGGGGCCCTTCCACCTCCTCAGCAGTGCTAAGAATGTCCGACTCATGGCTTAGATCTGGGGGAGCAGTCCTAAGCCATTAGTCAGACATCCCCTGAGGGCTCCCAGGCTACCAGAGGGATGTCTGACTGCCAGCTTAGGTCCGATCCCCTGAGGAACAGGCCTAATCCAGCATGTGGACATCTCCTGAGGGGTTCCAGACTGTGAGAGGGTGCAGGCAGGACTGAAGGATCCCCCTCTCCCTGCCGAGTGCACGGATTTTCATGTACCTGGCCTCTAGTATTTAATAATAGAAGCTTTCATCCGGTGAGAGCCTCTAGAGCAGTGGTTCTCAACCTTTCTAATGCCGCGACCCTTTAATGCAGTTCCTCATGTTGTGGTGACCCCCAACCATAAAATTATTTTCATTGCTACTTCATAACTGTAATTTTGCTGCTGTTAGGAATCATAATGTAAATATCTGCTCTATAGCTGCAGTTCTCAATCTGTGGGTGATGACTCACAGGTCACAACTTAGCAGGGTCACCTAAGACCATCGGAAAACACAGATATTTACATTACGATTGATAATAACAGCAAAATTACAGTTATGAAGTAGCAACGAAAATTATTTTATGGTTGGGGGTCACCACAACATGAGGAACTGTATTAAAGGGTCGCAGCATTAGAAAGGCTGAGAACCACTGCACTAGAGCTAGTGTGAGCGCTCTGTAGCTAGTGTGATTACTTCTATTGCCCACCTTGAATAAATACTGTGGCAACTGCCTTATAACTGGTCCTGAATCCTTCCCTGCCTCACTTCTAACCCCCCGATGCTTGTGCAGATCCTCGTTATCCTCACCTTTGGCTATGACAGTGGCTGCACTTAGTCTTCGTTTCTCAAATCATCCTCCATTTTGATATTGCAGTTATTGGGCAAAACCCAAATCTGATTTTTGGTCTTTACCTAGCAGCCTTCCATTACTTCTCCATTCTTACAAAAACAAAGGCCACATTCTTATGAGACATATATACGTATATCTTTCCATTCTCAGATTCTGCCACTTCCTACTATGTGCTAAGTTTTAAGCTCCCAAGCTACTCACAAAAGAGTCCTCTATGTGTTCTCTCATGTCTGTGTCCTCTTGGCTTGTGACATTCAGACCAGAAGAAGTTTCGCTTCTTTGAAGCTTTTCTGGATTTTCTATTATGTCCTGGAAGACTTAACCTTCCTTGCTGTTCTGAATCTACAAGAGCACTTTATAATGTTGCCTTTCAATCGTTTGATGCCTGTTTCAGTGACTAGACTCTGGGTTCCTATACTGTGAAGAACTGAGTTTGTTTTTTAGTATGTATATCTTTCACTTGGTGGAGTCTATAGTATAGAGAAATGACTTGCTAGTTTTTAAAATATTTATTTCATTCACTTTAAAAAGAATCTTTCACATGGAAAGCACTCAGTGGATATTTCCAAATACCTGCCATATTTGAAAATGTAAAATGTATTTTAATAATTCCTTCAACAAGTACTTGTTGAATGCTTTCTGTATTCTAGTTCCTATTCGAGGTAATTTAAACCAATAATAGGCATTCTTTTACATAAATAACAAAGAGATCTATAAAGTCCCTTAATGTGTATAAGGGAGAGAGGTTTATTAGAAACAGAATCACTGACCTAGCTTTTCAGTTTGTTTTATGATACATACATATCCAACTAAGACTCATTTATAGCACATACATAACCCTATAGGTTATGTTCACCAATCTCATTGAAATCCTAGCTTCTAACTGGCACTCAGTAGAAGCTAAATATAATTTGATTAACATTATTATTATTGTCATTACTATTATTTTTCTACTAGAGGAAATATCTCAAATTGAAAAATAATACAGATAGTGTGATATGACAAAGTTACAAGGATCAAAATCTATAATCTCTAAACAAAATATTTGTCTACACTTCAATGCAATTTTATACTCAATAAATATTGAGTCCAGGTAAAACCAGAAAAGTGGAGTCACCTAAAGTAGAATATGCTATTTAAGAAAAAATAGACAATGTCATTCCTCTTGAAATTTAAAGATTTCCACTTAACACATAAATGATGGTAAGAAATAAAAGAGTACTTTTAAATGGTAGATTTCTCCTACATGAATACAAGAGAACTTCTGTATTGAATGCAACCTCTTATTCACTGGACTATCAGTATCTCATATCACTAACCATGGAGCTGAGGGTCTTATAAGCAAAGAGCACACAGCATCAGTTACAGTGGGGAAGGGAATTATCTCTTTTCTACACTTGGGTCTTCTCAGTTTATGGCACATTGTGGTAAATGGAATTTCTGAATGATGACTATGTCCTTTATATGATCTCCTATTCATTTAGAAACATCATATTACCTATGGACAATACAAATTTTATGATTTATTTATTTCTTGGACAGTTACCTTGGGTTTTAAAATTGGTGAAAACTTACACATTGGGCAAATTTTTCTTTAAGTAATGTAGTCTAGCTTTATATGAATGTATCTGTTCTTATAGTTGTGAACATTGGGATGGCATTATTCACATGTGGGTGGTGAACTAATTTGAATTGAACTGTGCTCTAAGATGTCAAAGATTTAGTACCAAAAAATAACATAAAATTGGTAATATGCAAAACAGATGATGCAACCATGTGTGTGTGTATATATCTGTCCATAGTATATACGTATATAAGTGTACATATATGTGTGTATAAATATGGTTACATTTTGAAATTATAGTATTTCATATATTTTGGGTTAAATAACATATTAAAAATTGATCCTATTATTTCTGTGCTTACTAGAGAACTGTAAATTTCATATTCAGATCACCTTGTATTTCTCTTGGATAGTGCTGGTTTAGACACTTTGTTCTTAGAATGATTTATACCTTTGTTTTCCTTTTTACTGAGTTAAAAACTGAAAGGGGATTTTAGGATTAATTGTTCCAGTAAACAAAATTTTCAGATGAGGAAACAGAGGCTCAGAGACATTCTTGCTTGGGGTCATAAGGCTAACTAGACACACAGCAGACCTGAAACACCTCTCTCTAGACCTCCCGCCCTGAGCTAAATTACAAGCAAATCAGCAGAGAACAATGAATAGCTATTGGAAGAACAAATAAATACTGTTTCTATGCAGTGTCGCATTCATTTATGAGGTCCTAACATAAATACACTTTGTGTGTAACGGGGGGAAATGCCAAGCAATCGTGTACAATGATAATAATGATAAAGTTGGCTTCTTGAGAAACCAAACACATTCCAAGAGAAGGTATTTAAATAGTCAGAGAGAAGACAGATGAAATAAGCCTGTTAAAAATCTCTCTGACCACCTCTACACTTCCGTGACTTGGTTTACAAAGGAGGAAGAATGAGACCGTGTCCATGAATGAAATATAAAACCCACATTTCTGAGGAAGGAGGCATCCATCTTTTTCTATTTGTAAATGCTGACGAGCAGAGTTTAAGGAGGGCTAATGTCACCCATTCATCTTAATTAAAGAGTTAATTGCTCGTGGATCCTGATTCAGTTAGCCCAGCCTGGTGGCGTGGGCAGCCCTTCCCTCTATGTATTTTATTGACCGATGTAATGACATCATCAGTAAGTCTCAGGATTTATTCCTGCTTCAGCCTCTCCTCATAATGTTAATAGCCTTGTACATGATAAAACTTTCAAGAGGAAGGGAGTCCCTGTGCCTGGCACAGAATACAAAAACGAAGGTGGCTGCTCACTGTCTCGCTTGGGCCGTCGCTGAATCCTTCCTTCAAAGTCTAGAGTCATGGAAAGAGGTGAGAGTTAACTGTAAACACCAGTTTTCAGAAAATGTGAAATGATGGAGCTGGCTTTTGACAACTGCACATTCCATATTGGAAAGTTAGAAGTTTTCATCCAATAGTACCAAACAGGTAGAGAGTTAGATTCTGCTGTTAGCATGTTTAAGACAATGGCGTTAGAGTTGGTGGAGACTATCTTAAAAACACCCATAGTCCCTCACCCTCAGAACAACATCGAGACCAAATAATTACCCAGGAATTGGATGAAAGAAGTTCTAAAAACAAGGGTGTTCAAGCTTTAAAATGTAATTTTCCTCCAAATCGCTCCCATTTCCCCAGAAATAATGTGTTGAGATGAACTAAAAGGCTCCAGTTAGACACATGACTAATTTCAGACTCACATCCTTCGCTAATACTTTTTTTTTTTCAAAAAATGGGGAAAAAAAAAGAGGCAAAAATCAAAGAACAGCAGGGAAAAAAGTACCATCTTGAGGGCGCACAGAAGTAGCAACACGGAAATGATGTTGAGAGTTAATGGGCCTTTTTGTGTCTCTCCTCACATGGAGCCATGAGCAGTCCTAGTTAAAGTTAATTAAAGTGAGAGCCTTCCCTCTGCAAACATAACTGTTTCCAGAATCATCCACCATTTTATAAAAGACGAAAAAGATTAGCTAGTTAGATACACACACACACACATATTTAGTGACACATCAGCCTATCTAATACACAGATAAAATAGCATTTTCTGTCTGTAGCGTAGTGCTCTCTTGTGGGCTGAAGCATGTCTATTGTATGAGGTTGGTCACTGAACTCATCAGCTTCTCAGTTTGCACATCTGGAAAATGGTGATAAGTACAGTCATTCTCCCATGGAGTTGTTGTGAGGGTGAATGAAGTAAATGTGTACAGCACGTGGAACGCTGTCTGGCCTGGGTGAGCATTGTGCAGGTATGAGCCATAGTTTTTCTGAGTAAGTCTACTTTTTAAGATGATGATTCACTGGAGCCTTTTTAATTTAGAGTTTGACTTTCAGTCAGAGAAATTTCACTTTTCTATTTTGTCATAAAGTTTTGGCGTTTTTAATCAAACAAAATTAATGTTGTTGTAAATACATATAATGTGGGCTCATAGCCACTTTCTACTTCCTTGTGTAGTTTTGCGACCTTGGGAAGTTGGCCTAACATTTCGAAGTTTTGGGTTTCTTTTCTATCACATAAGAGATATCCCTTATATTATTTGTAAAGATTACAGAACACAATAGTTGTAAAATCTTAAAATAGCATATGCTACATAATAAAGTAATGATAGCATTTCAACTTCTCTCTTTTGTATTATTAGAAAAATGATGATGCATAAGAAACAAATAATCAAGAAAGGCATATTATTGCCTGGCTGGTGTGACTTAGTGGTTGAGTGTAGACCCATGAACCAGGAAGTCATGGTTCAATTCCCACTCAGGGCACATGCCTCGATGGCAGGCTCGATCCCCAGGGTGAGGTGTGAAGGAGGCAGCCAATCAATGATTTTCTCTCATCACTGATGTTTCTTTCTCTGCCTCTCCATTTAAAAATACCAATAAAACATGTTAAGAAAAAGAAAGGCATACTATTGAATATTAATAGTAGTTCTCCGTAGGGTTGAAATGATGAGATTTTTGGTTTATTTTCTTGGGTTTCTGTATTGCTCCTTTTTTCATGGTGGATATACCAATATGTGATGAAAATGTGTGAGAAGCCAAGTATTACAGGTTAGAGGAAGAAGACCCTACTTTCAGCTATGGGTGATTAACTGAAAGTTACTAGGCAAGAATTCTCTAGGTGGAAATGGAGGGAAATGACTGCAGATAATGGGGACTGAGTCAAGTTTCTAAAGCAGAAGCACAGCCTGCAATAGGAAAAAATGAGTGAGCCTGATGTGATGTACTTGAGGGTCTGTGGAAGGATAAAACATGAGGTAGAGGAGTTGTTTGAAGAATAATTTGAAATGTATTATGTAGTTAGTAAATGGCCACCTAAGTCAGAAAGAAATGGGACTATGGAGTTCCCAGTGAAGCAGTGCTTATATTTTAAAGTAGCATACAAGGCAAAATATCAGAGGTAAGCAAAAGTAGCCATGAATATCTTTTAAAGCTTATAAAACCCACTGCATGGCATGGCGGAGATGCATCTCATGTGATATGCGTATGATCTTAAAGAATAAATCCCTTAATAGACAACATTTCTACAACTACAGAAATAAAGAGACGAAAACTCGATGTGAAGGTGTCTGTGGGTTTCCAAAACATTTCATCTTTAAGAAAATTGTTTAAGGAATCCCTATTAGTTAACCAAGGGTGGGCTAATGTATGTTTCTGCGAAACCCCTGGCTTTATGCCATTCTGCACTAACATCAAACAGCTCTAGATTTTACACCCGTTGATGGCTTTGTTTGTGATTGTGAGCATTAGACCAGATACTTTATCTGAAAACACTAATCAGTTTTTTTTTTTTTTGTTTTGTTTTTTTTTGTTTTTTTTTTAGTAAAGCAAGGGGAATAGCCAATGCATATGCAAGATTGTCAGTTAAGGGTCTAAAAGGGAAGTCACGAAGATTAGAATGCAAGGTTGGGGAGACTGATGGAATGATAGAATCAAGGGTGACTGAAAAGACTTAGCAAGATAATGGAACCATTGGCACACATTTGGATATGTATTAGGAGATTGCTTCTATAGGTGAGTGGCCAAAAAGGATGTTTGACTTGTTGAAGTTGAGGTACAAAGATATGTCAAATTTCAGAACAACAACTCTCAAGAGATCAGACCAGAGAATTAAGGTTTGGGATATAAATGGAGTTGACTAAGAAGACAAACACTTTCAGAATTAGAATGAAATGTTCTTATCATAAAACATTGACTTAAGAGAAAGGAACTCTTATTTGTGTCATACTTTTGTTGTTAATCCTCACCTGAGGATACCTTTTCCACTGATTTTTTTTTTCATAGAGTGGGAGGGGGAGAGACAGAGAAAATCAATATGTGAGAGACACATCCATTGGTTGCCTCCTGCATGTGCCCCAAGACTAGCCAAGGATCAAGCCTGCAACTGAGGTATGTGCCCTTGACTGGAATCAAACCTGTGACCCTTCAGTAATTGGGCCAACACTCTGTCCATTGAGCCAAACTGGCTAGGGCATGTGTCATACTCTTCAATGGCTAATTTTAACTGAAATGGCTGATGATGTCAACTGCAGAAGGTTCCTGTGAGAATTAAGGAATTGTGTCCTATCTTCACAGTTAAAAACTCCAGGAGGTTATACAATCTCCTGGCTCATTAGATTTCTTATATGAGTTTGTAAGGCACATTTATTCTAAAGGGTTATTCAGACTTCCCTTACTTGTGCTTTTCCCCACTTTGTGACAATATAATTTAGAAATATTTAACTGTTCTAAGATGTTTTTCTAAAGCAAAACCTTTTAGATACTTACAGCTATCAAATCTTCTTCTTTAGACTATTTCCCTATCATGACAGTATGTATTCAAATAATAGTTATAAAATGATTACAATAGGAAGAAGATAAATGTTCTTAAACTGAAGAGATGGGAGAGAGTTCATGGCTACTTCTGGAAATAATTTCAAATAAAAAAAAGATTAGAAATGTTGACATCTTATATTAAATGGCAACAGCAATGACTACAAGTTATTGAGCATCTCCAATATATCTGCTTCTGAATTAAAATGTTTATAGATGGCATCGCATTTAATCTTCTAATTATCTGTAGAGAAGATACAATTATCCCAATTTAAAAGGAGAAACTTGAGGCTGAGAAAATGCAATTTGCCTGAAGGCCACATTATGGAAGGAGGTCAACCAAGATTCAATCTCAAATCTTTTGAACTCCCTTTAAAGCTCAGCTCTGTCCATCATACCCAACTGATACATTTTATCAATACTTTCCAGTCAAGTGAGACTGATACCATTATAATGATCTGGTTATTATTAATAATAGGAAAAGAGCAAAGGGAAGGTCAGACATTATAGACGTGTCATTTGGGCAGTGTTAGCAGCAAACTGCAACTTCACACCCCCTCAGGGAAATACTGGCCCATTCCCCACAGGTTACTGGTGGAAGGAAATGGACAAAGGGGAAGTAGACGCATGCACAATAAAGTCGGGGTTGCTAGGGAAGGTGCCTGTTAGTCCCACCTGGGAGCAGCGATCATTGGCCAGAATGGGAGGAGCCACAGGAAGATTTTGGAATACACAATCCCCCAGACAAAGAACTCACTCTCTTCTGACTCTCGGATCTTGGGCTCCCTCTTTCTTGCTTCCTTACATTCACCTGTGTCAGGTGGCCCTGAGGACCCCATATGCAATGGACTGATGGGCGGTAACTTGGGGACACAAACAAGGTAGCCAAAAGCTGTGTTGGACTGTGAAACTATGAAGGGGAAACTCTGGACACTTTGATTTTAGCTCTCCCACAGCTACCCTTCTTCGATGGTGAGATAAAGGAAAATGGGACCAGGGTGGCTCAGTGGTATCATTCCAAAGAAATAAAGCTTTCTACAATACTTCATCTTCTCAGGTGAGTCTCAGAAAATTCCTTTTTTTCAGGATATCGCAAGAAGCCCATTCCCACGAGTAACAGGTGGGCATGTGGACCTCTCCCCAACCAATGGCAAAATAACTGTAAAAGGCTATTTGTGTAGCTGCTGTACATTTTCTTTATAAACATATATCAGAAATTTAACTCAATATGGAGTAATAACTTAGAAAAATATTTTTTGTGGATTGCCAAGACCACTTGAATTACAGTAAGTTTTTTATGAAACTGAATTTTATTTTTGAGATAGTTTCTTTTAGATTAAAGTACATGTTGAATAAAAATAACTCCGGACAAGCCAAGTACAAGAATATAACTTCTTCCAATACTATCTACTCACTAATAAACATGTGCAGAGAGCGGAACAGAGCAGAGGACAACATTTTTTGAATGCACCCGATAGCAATGATTTCTGATATCATCACACAAAAAAATTGAAGAATAAAACCTCTCAAGAAGTTGATGGAGAAAAACAGGACAAACTGAAAGATAGTTGGAGAACAGGCCATGAGGAACTTTAACACAGAACGACGGGGACAAGAAGGAAATAAAAACAACGGAGAGAAAATGCTCAAGAAACTTCAGAGCCACAAAATAAAGATGCTAATCTCTTGATAAACATAACACGGCCAAGGTAAAAAGCAAGCAGAATCTCATTCCACTGAACTGAAATGATTCATTAGGGACAAATACATTTTTTTTAAAAAATTCAAAAGAAAAGGGGCCAGCGAAATAAAGTGAAAGACAATCCAATACAAAGATAAATGACAAAGTAGGCAGAGAAATACTCTATTGGCAAGAGACATTGATTCTCTACTGCAGAATGACAGAACCTGAGGAAAAAGAGACAGATCCTTATTTCTAAATGAGAGTGGTTTGGGCGCCGCGAGGATACAATTAAAATAAATAAATAAATAAATATAACCAAGTTAAAATCTAGAATCATTATGTGATACTAGATGAAAATGTTATCAGAATTATGAGTTCATTTGAACAGAAGTGCTTAAACAAGTAGCTTTAGATTGTCCTAAACACCCAAATTTATAACCAACTAGAGGCCTGCTGCATGAAATTTGTGCATGGGGGGGTATCCTTCAGCCCAGCCTGCTCCCTCTCCAATCTGGGACCCCTTGAGGACAGTTGGGTATCCCTCTCACAATACAGAACTGCTGGCTCCCAACTGCTCACTTGCATGTCTTCCTGATTGCCCCTAACCATTCTGTTTTCCAGCCTGATCACCCCCATAACCACTCCCCTGCCAGCCTAATTGATGCCTAACTGCTCCCCTGCCAGCCTGTTTGCCCCTAACTGCCCTCCCCTGCAGGCCTGGTCACCCCTAACTGCCCTCCCCTACAGGCCTGGGTCCCCCCCCCCAGGGGGGACCCTGCATACCCAGTCACCCTTAACTTTCCTCCTCTGCCAGCTTGGTCACCTCTAAATGCCCTCCCCTGAAGTCTTGACCATCCCAACTGCCCTTTCTTGTAGGCCTGGTCCCTTCCAACAACCCTCCCCTGCTGGCCTGAACACCTACAACTACCCTTCCTTGCAGTCCTGGTTCCTGCCAACTTTCCTCCCCTGCTGGCCATATTGTGGTGGCCATTTTGTGTCCACATGGGGGCACAATCTTTTGACCACATGGGGGCATTTTCATCTTGTATATTGGAGTGATGGTCAATCTGCATATTACTCTTTTATTAGATAGGATAGAGGCCTGCTGCACAGATGGGGGCCAACTGGTTTGCTCTGAAGGGTGTCCCTGATCAGGGTGGGTGCTCCCTTGCGGCATTGGGTGGCCTGGGTGAGGGGCCTGTGGTGGTTTTCAGGCTGGCCACACCCCCTGGTGACATAAGCAGAGGCCCTGGTATCTGGAATTTATTTATCTTCTACCATTGAAATTTTGTAGCCTGGAGAAAAGCCAAGCCTTCTGCTGGCACAGCCATTTAAACTTTGTTGCCTTAAGTGGAGGTCTGGGCCCACCAGGGTGTGCAGAAAACTTGGCTTCCTCCATCTCCAGAGGCAACCTAAGCCTCCCTTCTGCTCTCTCTGTGGCTGTAGCCATCTTGGTTGGGTTAATTTGCATAGTCGCTGTGATGGGCTGGTGGGCATGGTTGGTGGGCATGGGTTGTGGGTGTAGCAGAGGTGCAGTCAATTTGCATATTACTCTTTTATTAGATAGGATAACTATAGGTATGTAATAATTCACATACATTGGTACCTGAACACACTCAATGACTTGTAAAAACCTTTGAAAAAGGTTCAAGATATTTTCATTGGGATCATCATTAGTTTGCTACACTTAGTGCAGACAGGTAATGAGAAAGCTCAGACTCACATTTAGCAGACTGAGAGTCAAATCTCAAGTCAGCTTTTAGAGTTTGCTGAGTTGGGCCAGGTCATTTAGCTTCAGTTGTCCTTTCTATTCAACAGGAATAAGCCATGAGCTCTATCTGATAAGAATTCCAAGCTTTTTCTGAAGGACTGCACCTACTTGATTTGGAAAGGTAGTCTGGTAAAATGGAAAAAAAGTGTGGATTTTAGAATGAGACAAATCTGGATTGGAATCTTAATTCTGGTCACCATCTGTGGGACCTAGAAAAATTAATTCACACCTCTGACTTTCAGTTTTTATTTTTTGTTTTTGTTTGTTTCATCTATAATTCACATTTCACAAAAGAGGTATGAGGATTAAATGAGCTTACATTCTGTCACATGGCAAGCATGCATTAAAAATGTTCCCTTTTCCTTAATATCATATATCGATATTCTTACTCTGTTGCTAAATTTGACATATCGAGAACTTTTTATGTATATTTTCTAATGTCCATGTAACTATAGGCCTTATTTCTGTGTAGGTAGCCTTCAAGCTTTGTACTCTAATTCTTAAAAAAAAAAAATTCTGTGAGTGTATCAATAATTTTTAAATAATTTTTGTTCATCACTTTGTCAGTCCTATTCCCACCCCCCACACCTATGCACAAGCTGTTTCTTCTGCTTAAAACACCCTTAAAACACGTCCTTAGATCTTGGTTCACATTATTTATTTTATTATTTTCCACAGCTTTTCTTCATTTAATAATATATATTTACATATTTTTATGCTTATTCTTTGTCTCCTCACACCAGAATGTTAGTCCTTTAAGGACAGGGAGTGTTTGTTTTTTGTTGAACAATTTAATGAATGCATCAGGTTCCAGGGTTCAATCATGAATAAAATAAACAAAGCCCCAGTACTTATGGAGCTTGCATTTGAGGGGTGGGGAAAGGGAGATAGTAAATAAGGATAGCTGTAACCCCATCACTCTGAATTTTAGTGTCCTCATCTGGAAACTGGAGATAATCAATCTTCCCTTAAGGATGATGGTTAAAGGAGGTCAGGGACTTAATATACCTGCTAGAGGAACTTGAACCTCAAAGACACCCAGTGAGTTCACCTCCATAGCCACTCCCTCTAAAATGCTCAGATTTTACATAGTCTGCTAGTTCTAGCTCCGCAATTTTCTTGTCTTTTTAAAAAATATATTTTTTTGATTTTTTACAGAGAGGAGGGGAGAGAAATAGAGAGATAGAAACATCAGTGAGAGAGAAACATAGATCAGCTCTCTCCTGCACACTCCTACCTGGGTATGTGCCTACAACCAAGGTACATGCTCTTGACTGGAATCAAACCTGGGACCCTTGAGTCCACAGGCTGACGCTCTATCCACTGAGTCTAACCTTCCATGGCCTACCTCTGCAATTTTCCACCAGTCTGTATTGATGTTAAATATTGAAGGTAGTAAACAGTAGAAGTCTATTGGCTGGCCCAAGTAAACAACCATTTTGTAGAATCTCTTGAAGAATTCACTGCTTGTGTATTTGTCCTAGTCATCTGATTACTAAAAAGTAATCAAAATTAACACAACATGTTTAAGTAGTGGAGAAGATGGCTATATCATAGACATCATTAAAGGATGCTAGCAGGACTCAGCACTCTAAAACTCGATTGCAGTGGTCTCTGGAAAGCCTCCCTAGGGAATCCTTAGGGAAGACTAGTGGCCATCTAACTTTCAGGATTATTATTACCCTTGAACTCAGATGATATTGAAGCCCAGAAAGTACAGCTGAAGTGTGGTTGCTGCTAGTACTGAGACTATTAATTTGGATGTTCCCTTTGCCTCACAAAAGATTAGAGCTAAGCTGTAAGTGCTATTTGATGCAATGAGCATTTGCACACACACATGCATATTTAGGAACTAATACACAAAAAAACTTGCTATATCTACCTATAATGTATCATAATAATTTTACCTAGTTATGTAAATACACAAATATGAAAGAATGCTTTGATCAAGTTATTTTATGCTAGCTTATATATATATATATATATATATATATATATGAATGTAAATTTATGCCCCCTATATATTACTTATATAGTATAAATTATCTGTTTATGATTTTTAAATGTATATATAAAGCCTTATCATTCTATACAAAAAATATTTCTGAAAAAAAAATAACAAAGACACCAGCTAGGATTCCCTCCAAATTTTCCTTACTAATCATGCTCATCTTTGACATTGACCTTTACCCTTAAGGAGGCAACATGAGGCTCTTTCTGTTTCTTGAAAAGCATGAAATTATATTCACTTTAATTTGAAAAGGAATAATTAAGTGGCTTTATGAATGCACCATAAATTGAGAAAAGAAGAAAGAATAGGAATTATCCGTCCTCAAGAAGATTCATCAACTAGAACATATAGACTACAATTGACACCAGGTAAGAGTAAAAACCATAAGAAATATGTGAAATTATGAAGAATAACAAGTAAAAGTACAGGAAGAACAGTAAGGTATATTCTCATCATATAGATGAAATTTTAACTTGGGAAAATTTTCATATATATATATATATATACAATTGATTTTAGAGACAGAGGAAGGTGGTGGTGGTGGGGTGCAGAGACAGAGAGAGACAAAGAAACATTGATAGGTTGTTCTATTTACTTATGTATTCATTGGTTGATTCTTGTATGTGCCCCGAGTAAGGATTGAACCTGCAAACTTGGGATGATGCACTAACCAACTGAGCTATCAGGCCAGGGCTACATGTATATATTGAAATGCCCTATGGATTAAAAGTATTACACTAACCCCCCAACTTTAATTTTTAGAATGTGTAGACTCAAGTATAGCCGTGTAATGTTATACTCAAATGGATGAAAGAAAAAATAGAACCCTGGACCCTCCTGGAGCTGAAACAGATGGTATATGCTCAAAGAGCACCAATAAAAAATATAGGCTTTCTCTTCACGTGTGACATGGAACAGAAATACTGAATGAAATCCTCCAAAATAATAATCACTCAAGGCCTCCTTTTGCTTCTGGAGGTATAGACTTCTTTGTTAATGCTTCTTTTCTAAATCAGTTAGGCTAGTTTCCAGGACATTTCCTTCTATCACACTAGCCAATTGATATTAAGGATCATAGTCTTTTGCAAAAGGCATTTATGTAGAAAGGAAAATCCATTAAGATGAGAAAACTAACAAGACAGAATCTTATCCCAACCTATCCCACTCCCATGAATTATAGATAACATTTGGTGAAATATGAAATTCTAAAAATACACTGAACGACTGGAGTCCTCTTAATGGTTTATTATGATAGGTGTTCCTGGTTTTGAAATATCTTCTTTCAAAGAAGAAAAATGGGGGCGACATTATTTTAGAAAGTCCACATCTTTTAAAAAGATGGATTAAATGCTCTTTGAGACAGCGATGCTGTTTTATTAGAACAACATTTTCTCCCTAAATAGTTCTTAAGGGTAACTGCTTGGAATAAACAGGCGATGCGTTGGTCTCCTTTCAAAATGGAAGCTCAAGGAAGTACAGCATGGAGGAAGGTGACAGGATAATCCCTTTTGCTGTGACTGTACACATGTGAATAAGGACAATAAAGGAAATCAGACTCTGATCAAAGTAATGACGAGATATTTTCACATCCAGAAGGTAGAGCTTTTCATAGCACAGCTTCATTGAAATTACCAGGGCTTTGGAGTCTAACAAAACTTGACTTGAGCCGAGACCAGTTTGGCTCAGTGGATAGAGCGTCGGCCTGTGGACTGAAAAGTCACAGGTTCGATTCCGGTCAAGGGCCTGTGCCTTGATTGTGGGCACATCCCCAGTGTGGGGCGTGCAGGAGGCAGCTGATCGATGTCTCTCAATCATCGATGTTTCTAACTCTCTATTCCTCTCCCTTTCTCTCTGTAAAGAATCAATAAAAATATATTAAAAAATAAACTTGACCTAGCACCTTCTCTGTTGTATACTAGCATGTCACCTTGATCAAGTTCACCACACTCCAATAGCATCTATATCTTTGTCTGTGAAATGGGGCCAGCGGTAGGTACCTCTCTTGGTGGTTATGAGGATTAAATGAGACAATTCTGGTAAGGAGCTTATCACAGTGTCTGTGTCTGAGAGAGGTGAGCAAGCCTGACATTTTGAAAACTAGAGGGCTTAGTGGGTAATCCTACGAGCTTTGAGGTTAGATCCTGAAGATGTATTCTCTAACTTCCTGTGTAACAGTGAGAAATTGACTCCATCTCTCTGAATGTCAGCTGACTCATCTGTAACATCGAGATGGTACAAGCACCCATCTATAAAGCTGTGAAGGTTAATCACAAAATGTAAAGTGATTACAAGAGCTAACTGTGACAGGCATACATGGGACCTTAAATAACAATACAATTACGATCCACCTGATACAATATTCACAACTTCCAGGCCTCTCTCTCTCTCTTTTTTTTCTATTTTTCAGGGTCTTCTGGTTTTGTTCCTTGTCTAATTTCATATCTCTGAAGTGCCTTAGGGGAAATTCCTAAATATATAACAGATACACAAGGGCACTGTGGAACATGGGCACTGCTCCTGTCATTATGTCACTCATAATCACTTTTGGCTGCTCCAATGTGCACACCTGGGGAAAGTCTCCTCCATTATCCCCATTACAGTAGGGTAGGGAACATCTGGCCAATTAATTTTCCGAAGTCTGGGAGGCTGGATCACCAATTACAGCATTCAAGGGTTCTTATTTTCATCACCTTCCCATCGTCAGCACACACTAGACTCTCGGGGAGCCGCTTGCTGTGAGCGTTTGCATTGCTAACATTCCACAGAAAGATACAGGAGAGGGCCACAAATCATATGAGGCAGCACTGTAATTGGATATGATGTTCTCTTCAGATTTCCCTGAGAAATACACAAAGTGCCTCTAACGGGAGCCAGGTTAGGCAAGTTACGAATCTAAATACTCTGCCAAGGAGAGTAATGCGTTTCCATTTAAACTAACCATGGGGTCAGGCAGCAGTCCTCAAAACATCCTCACTCATTCCGATCCCTAATAAAGAAAAGGAAATATAGACTTCAAAATCTGTGGGTGTAAAATGTAGGGATAGGAAGCTCTCCACCCAAGCCCCACACCCACCCAATTTCTCCTGAAGAGGATGGCTCATCCTTAAACAACAAACTACCCCTTCCTATTATCACAAAGAATTATTTTTATGGTAATAACACGCACTAAAAATCTCATCCTTAAAGCAGAAATTTAGGAGTAGGGGATGTTTATGCAGCCTGCTTCTCTCCTAGGACTCTGTTCTGTGCAACTGCTATTTGTCCAATAAATAAAAAATCCCCGGCAGTTCTGTGGTGAACTCAGCAGTGTCCAGGCTATTATTTAAGGCTTTTTAAAGAATAAATTTCAAATCATATGAAAAGTCATCTTAAAGGGTGAAAGTGCAGCCATTTTTTTTAAAGGTTGCTAACTGCAGGGAACCAGAGGAGAATTTTCTTCTGGGCGGCAATCTCCCACTCTGGCTGGGGGAGAACATGAAATCTTATATAGAGTGCAGAGCAGCCGAGTTCCCACATGCCTATTCAACACCTCAAAAACCTGAAGCAGTTACAGGTATTGGTGCAGGAAGACTGGAAGGAAATTGGCAAAATAAAAGGAGTTATAAAAATAGAAACTCAGGAGACTGGGAAATTCGCATTTATGAATGTCTATAAACCATATTTTCCAGTGTATCAGACGACTTTTTAACCCAGGAAAATCTCCTCAAAAGGCAGGGGTCGTCTTATACACCGGGTGTCATCTTATAGGGTGAGTATATTCCAAACTCTGTATATATAATTGATTTTTTACAGAGAAGAAGGGAGAGAGATAGAAAGTCAGAAACATCAATGAGAGACATCGATCAGCCACCTCCTGCACACCCCACAGTGGAGATGTGCCCGCAACCAAGGTACATGCCCTTGACCAGAATGGAACCCAGGACCTTTCAGTCAGCAAGCCGATGCTCTATCCACGGAGCCAAACTGGTCTCGGCCAAACTCTGTATTTTAACTATAAAAGTTTGGGGTCGTCTTATCCGCTGGAAAATACGGTGTGTGTGCATAGGCTATAAGCTATGTATATGTGTGTATTTATACCCATACATCAAGTTTTAGAGTAGGCAGAAGTTGAATCAGTATCAGAGCTTTTTTAGTTGAACTCTGCCTCCCTCACTATAGATAATATTAGTAAAACTGAAGTATCTCACTCACCCCCCTGTCAGTAGGTGAATATATGAACCAAGCATCCCAGCGAGCATCCTATTTCCTGAAGTCATTCCTCTGGCAAATCCTTAAAAAGGCCCTCCACTAGTTTCCGCTATCCAGATTTCAGAGTTTCTCCAGTTCCTATCCTTTTGGGAGCCTTGATTTGCTCAGCCTTAGATGTGAGACCGTGAGATCGTCAATATGCTTTCAGTGCATTCTTTTCCTCCACTTACATTAGTCATTATTGGTTTCTGTTGCATGCAATCATGGTTGCTGGTTCGGGCTGGATCACACTTCCTGCAACCACCCAGTTTACACAAGTAGACACAGGAAACGTGCCCTCGCCTGCCTGGATAAAAAGCAAGACCGCTTTGCTTTTAACTTTTAAAACATCCTCATATTCAATCACGTTAATAAAATACTCTTTTAAGTCTAATACAAGTGATTTAAATGTGTTTTGTTTCATTTATTTTTTTACTTTCCTGCAGATTTAAAACCTTTTTTTTTTAAAAAAAATGGACTTCATTAATCCCGAAACATTAATCTTTTATCAGCACTCAGAACCTTACCACACACCAAAAGATTATAGTTTCTGTATTTGGACATCAGTAGCAACACTTTTCCAAGTTTTAAATCATCTACGTAGCATGTTAAATTATAGTGCCTCTCTTTCTTCTCTGACAGAATCCAACCTTTTGATTCTCTGCCTTCTTTCTTGGCTACAGTAAATTGATCCTTCAAAACATCCAGGTGCAAATGAATTAATGGCCTTCTGTTGTGAGAGAGACGGATGGAGTCCCTCCCCCCTCCTCCACACCAGGTCCTCTCCCCTTCCGAGAAACCCATGTATCAATTAAACTCACCTGCTAATCAAAAGCTTGTTTGGGGGGAAAAAAATCCTTGCTTGTTAGAAGCAAAAGAAAGTGTAAAGGTGTCTAAATATAGAGGCTTTGAATGTCAATTACTTCCTTCCTCCTCAGTTCCTGTTTCCTTGGGTTGAACTGAACGCTGGTAAAGAGCTGGGAGAGGGAAAAAGAAAAAAAAAATAGGATAAGTATCTTGTTCACCTATATTCCCCTGGAAGTATATCATTGGTTTAATTATTTCAGCTCTTTGTCAGCAACATCAAGACACAGTCTTTATTCATGAGATGAAAACAGCATTACTCACTCCTTTTTACACAGCCACACTGATTTCCTGCAGAAAGGCCATAAAAACCACAGTTCTTGCACGTTGACTGCCAACAGTCAAATAATAGCTATTGTAAGCTGGACCATCAGAGAAATAAAGGTGAATGTGCAAACAATTCTCCCTTCTTTTTCTTAACCACACCTGCCTGCTTAGATCCACTGGCCACTACTTCCTGCATGCTTTTCCTGAGAAATGAGTCTGAAGGACAGACTGATAGCAATCCTAGGTTGTCTTTTCTTTCTTTGCCACCTCAGACTTAAAAGCTATATGGCTCTCCGTAGCAGGCTAAGTATCAAGCAATGCAAAATAAAAGGAGTTATAAAAATAGAAACTCAGGAGACTGGGAAATTCGCATATATGAACAAAGACCCTTTTAAATGCACCAGACAACGAGAACAAAATAAAAGTATGATCTGCCTCAGAAAACGGCAGCTAATTTTTCCATTTCTTTTTTCACTAGATTTTTGTTAAAGGTCTACTCTTTGGCAGTCATTGGGTTAGGAGCTGGAGTGAGAATTGTAACACAGAACTAGCCTCAGCCCTCAGGAAGTTTATAGTCCAGGAAAATAAAGCAAGAGCAAATAGAAATCACAATAGCTGGTAACAGGAGAAACACAGGCTGCTATCCCAGATAAGGAAGGTCAAACAAAGGCTTCTTTAAAAGATTCAATTTAAAATAAGACCCAAAGGTTGAGGGTAAATTAGTAGGAAGGAGAATAAGAAAGGACATTCCAGAGTTGTTGGATGAAGACAATGAGAGAGACTAGGACACTTCTGAGGACCAGCCCACAGTTCCTGGGCCCTGGGTCATAAAAAGTGAAGGAAAAGTCCAGGAGAAAGATCAGTATAAATATTTCTCTCTTTTCTGTGTGCTTTGTGGCTAGAGAGCATTCCAGTTCCTGAGTCGGGGCTGGGGATTGAGAAAATGAAAGAAAGAGACAGAGATAGAAGGAAATAGCTGGGGCCAGGTGGGACAGCTGTCTTCTGATGGAGAGACAGTGACCCAGAGCCTACACAGCACATTTATTTTATACAGCAAAATACCAGGAAGTTTTACTGAAGAGCAAGACAAAGGAGATTATGTGCATTCTTGTGGCTTTTTTATAATTGTCACTTCTGGGTGGGCCCAGATAATTGTGTTTGTTCCTAGTGCTTGGCTGGATTCAGACAAAGAAACTCACCCCCTGGTGCCTGAGCTGAAGGTCAGGCTGACAACACACCTGCCTCTGACAAGGTGTATTTCCAGGACATGGCTCTGCCACTGGATTCAGCTGACAATAATTAAAGAAATGCTCATGTGCCTTCCCAGGTGCTATCTACAGATCAAAATACCAATAATTATATAAATGGAAATAGAAAACTGCAAAGGTTTTTCATTTCATGATTTCCTTTATACAAAACCAAAACAAGGCATGTTTAGGTGACTATCAAAACATTCATTAAAAAAAAATGTTGGTTTTAATTGACGTCACATAATTTACAAATTAGATATCTTCACAGAGATTTAAAATCACAAGAGTAATGTAGACTGCATGGCACAGAAGGATAATACAGTGACTAATACAGCACAGCCCTGTAAAACCATAGAATCTTTTTTTTTTAAATATATTTTATTGATTTTTTTACAGAGAGGTAGGGAGAGGGATAGAGAGTTAGAAACATCAATGAGAGACAGACATCGATTAGCTGCCTCCTGCACACCCCCCACTGAGGATGTGCCTGCAACCAAGGTACATGCCCTTGACCAGAATCGAACCTGTGACCTGTTAGTCCACAGGCTGATACTCTATCCACTGAGCCAAAACAGTCTTGGCCATAGAATCTTTTTTGAAAACTGAAATTATTTTTCTATATGTTCATGTTCAAAAATGGAACATGGCTTTGAAAATAAAGCATAGATATATTTATACAATATGTACCAATGAGATGAAATCTCACATGATAATTTTCAGTTCAATTAAGTCCAGTTAAAAATTATCCGGGCCCACCCAGAAGTCATAAGAATGCCCATAATCTCCTTTGCCTTGGTCTTTAGTAAAACTTCCTGGTATTTTGCTGTATAAAATAAATGGCTCAGTGGAGAGAACATCGGTCTGTGGACCGAAGGGTCCCAGGTTCAATTCTGATCAAGGGCACATCCCCAGTGGGGGGCATGCAGGAGGCAGCTGGTCGATGTCTCTCTCTCATCAATGTTTCTAACTCTCTATCCCTCTCTTCTTATCTCTGTAAAAAAAATCAATAAAATATATTTAAAAAAATTATAGAGGACCTATTATATGTTGAGAATTTTAATAGGCTCTAGGGCAATCACAATTGATCAACATCAGAGTTAAGTCCTGAAGCTTAAAGACTGACCAAGAAGATATTATTAAAAAGAACTTCAGTAAATGCTCAGGGTTATAATATGTTCCCTCTATTCCATGACCTAGAATATAAGGCAAACACACACACACCAAACAAACAAACAAAAAACTCCAACTTTCTTATTCATAGCTGTATCCCTAGTGTCTGAAATAGTATCTGACACAGTCAATAAATTCAATGTATAAACTGAATCTCAATGAGTGGTTTCTGGATATGAGAGCTTAAGCTTTAGTTTCCATGTAGCTCTATGCCTTCTAGTCCTCTTGATCTGTTTTCATATCTTGCTTTTGTTAGAGGTGGACAGAAACTGTACTTGGAGTGTGAAATCAAAAGTTCTTACATACATTGGATAGCTCCAAGTTGCAAATCATCTTTCAATAGTTTCTTATTGTAATTAAAATAAAATCTCCCCTTTTTAGCAAGGCCTATTGTCCCTTCCTTATATCTTCTACATCTCAACATGCAGCTGGCGTTTTCTACACTCTAGGTGTCCAGCCTTTCTGTCTCTTCCTCAAACACACTACATGTATTTTTATTTTTATGATTTTTGCCCTTTCACCTCTGCCTGAACACTCTTTCCCCAGAACTTTGCCTGGCTTACTCTTACCATAAAGGTTTCATATTGTATATTACATCTTCAATGACCACCTTTTTAAAATCGCCATTCGTTAGTATTATTCTACTTGGCCATCCTGCATATATTCCCCATAGCTGTTATTATTATTTTAAAATAATCTATTGTGTGTGCCTCCTCCCACCCTCTATGACTAGACTTTTAGGTCTACAATGAAAATAAAATCATACTGTTTATCATTAGAGGAGTGTTTTAAACATAACATGTACTTAATAAGTATTTGTTTATTGCTTAAATGACTAAATCATCCAAGGAGAAGCAGTTTTTAAGATGAAAGAAACTATAGACTTTGTTGTCTGGTACAGGAAATTAAAGGCTCTACTATTATAATTTATCCAATGAACAATATAGACCTAAATTATAAGCCTAAAATTGAGATCGATTTTTAAAAGATACTTTTTGAAATCCATAAAATTTCATCCCCACATCCCTACACATAAAAAATGTGTTTCCCTTTAAGATGAATTTTATTCTAAAATTAAGTTTTGGTCTGACAAATGAGCCAACAGGCATAGACTATGGAGAGTAAAAACTTCCACTGTAATTTCCCTCCATATTTTAAACTTCAAATAGTTTTTTAATTGAACATAAAATGCCTCCGCTCATACAAGCCATAAAGAAAAAAATATAGCAGGAAGAATGTCAATCTGCAAGATCTAGGAATTACTCTCTTATTTTTTGGAAGGACTAAAGCCTAGGTTACACCCGGGACCCAGATCATTCATTGTAGGACAATTGTGCACAGGAGGGAACCAAACATAGAATTCTTTTTCCACATTAGCATTGTGACTTGGGGCGAACAGTATTCTGAAGTAGACAAAAAGAAAGATACTTAAGCTACTTCTCCAAAGATTGATATTACGTAAAGTTACAAGTGAGCGACACGTTATGAGTGGCAATAATCCTTTAAAGTGATTCATATGAGCGGCTTTTAGATTACTTCATTGTTCATGTCATTTCCATGGAAAAGGTATATTTTTTTTCATTTTGTTGCATTTATTGGGGTGACACTGGTTAAGAAAATTGTACAGGTTTCAGGTGCACAATTCCACAACACATCATCTGCATGCTGTATTGTGTGTTCACTACCTCAAATCAAGTCTCCTTCCATCCTATCTCCCCTATATCCTCTGCTACCGCTCCAACCCTCTTCTCCCAGAAATCTCCAATGTTACCCATGTTCATGAGTTTTGTCTCCTTTTTTCTTTTTTGCTTAATCCCTTCACCCCTCCAGCCTCCCATGCCCCCAAACTGTCAGCCTGCTCTTTATGAGTCTGTCCCTATTTTGTTTTTTAGTTTATTTTGTTCATTAGATTCCACCTATGAGTGAAATCATATGGTACTTTCTCTGACTGGCTTATTTTACTTAGCATAATGCTCTCCAGTTCTATCCATGCTGTTAGAGGGTAAGGCTTCCTTTCTTTTTTTGGCTGAGTAGTATCTCCTTGTGTAAATGTACTACTGGTTTTATTTTTTTAGTTGATTTCAGAGAAGAAGGAAGGAATAGAAACATCAATGATGAGAGAATCATCGATTGGTTGCCTCCTGCTCACCCGACCGGGTATCAAGCCCACAACCTGTGCCTGTGCCCTGACTGGGAATCAAACTTTAACCTCCTGGTCGAGGCTGATGCTCAACCCCTGAGACAGGCCAGCTTGGCTGACCACAATTTTTTATCTACTTAGCTAATGATAAATATGTGGACTCTGTCCAATTCTTGGTTATCCTATATAATAAAAGGCTAATATGCTAATCGACCAAACAGAGGAACAACTGGTTGCTATGCCGACCACCAGCCCATGGAGAGCAGGTCTAAACTGGCAGTTGGACATCCCCGAGGGCACCCAAACTGTGAGAGGGTATAGGCCGGGCTAAGGGACTTTCTCCCTCAGTACTCCGGGCCTCTAGTTGTAAATAATGCTGAAATGAAGATAGGGGTGCATATGTTCTTTTGAATTAATGGTCTTTCAGGTTCCTTAGATATATTCCCAGAGGTGGAATCACAGGGTCATAACACAGTTCCATTTTTAATTTTTTGAGGTAACCCCATACTACTTTTCACAGTGGTGCACCAGTCTGCATTCCCACCGGCTGTGTACGATGGTTCCCTTTCCTACACATCCTCAGCAGCACTTGTTTGTTGATTTATTGGTGACTGCCATTCTGAGACATGTAAGGTGATATCTCAATATGTATTTAATTTACATTTCTCTGATGACTCTTGAAGTTGAGCATCTTTTCATGTCTATTGGCATCTGTGGATCCTCTTTGGAGAAATGTCTATTCAGGTCCCTTGCCCATTTTTAAAATTAGATAGTTTGTTTGTTTTTGGTGCTGTGTTTTTTGTGTGTGTTGAGTTTTATAAGTTCTTCATAAATGTTCAATATTAACATGTATCATTGGAAGATATGTTCTCCAATTTAGTGGGTTTTCTTTTCATTTTTGTTGATGGTTTCCTTTGCTGTGCAAAAACTTTTTCTGATGCAGTCCCATTTGTTTATTTTTTCTTTTATTTCCCACACCGGAGGCAAAATACCACAAAAAAATATTGCTATAAGAAATGTCCAAGAATCTATCAGTGTTTTCTTCTAGGATTTTTATAGTTCTGAGTCTAACATTTAAGTAATTTAAATTAGGGAGTTGGCAGAAGATAGTGGTAAAAATCCTGAATATTAAAACCAGAAACCTCTAGATTCATAACTCACCCTCTCACTATTTATGAGCCAATTTACTATATGTTTGTGTATCACAGTTTCCTCATCTGTAAAACAGTGATTCTCCCTTCCATGGAGCCATGAGCTTTAACAGAATAATGAATGTTTAATATAGTACCTGACACACTGAAAGCTCAATAAATGTAAGCTATTATTATTAGCCTCATTATTTTTACAAGAAAATTAAAATGTGAGATGATAATGTAAAATGTAAAGTTAACCCTTTGTTACTTTTGGAATTTACATATTTGAAAACACAGACTTTTGCTATATTTTCCTTTTGTTGGTGTTATCTTTAACTATAAAAGCAAACACTTGCCTGTTCAATGTCTCAGCTTTTATATTTGCCCACATTTTAGGGTGACTTCCTAATGCTTCTTTTGTGCAACAGCAAAAGCAGACTTCATTTTTAATTTTTTTTTTTATTTTAGGGACAGGCACTATAATTTCAAAATGTTTCTAGTACATGCACATTGTCCTCTCATACCAGTCTCTCTTAAAAGTTTCCCAGCATGCTGTGCATCTATTTATCAGAAATTTAAGTAATTTTTGTTGATGTCACCATTCTGTTTGCTTAGCAAGTCTGAAGTACATTTAGATTGCATTCCACTGTGCTAACTTATAATTGGTGGTGAATGGATACTCTGTTCCTTCAGAAAGCAATCAATGAGTCAGATTTTATTATAAAATGCACACGGTATTGTTTTCGCCTTATCTCCCATCTTTTTCATTCACCAGGTGTAGTCCTAAAATGTCCGAATCAGGATATGTGCAGCGCATAACAATGGGATGCAAAACTTGTTAATCCTTTATTGTCTTTGAAAAACAGAAGTCACCTTTTTTTTTTCCTCCGGTAGGGAAAGACTATTTCTGGTTTTGCAGAAATATGTAATGCTTTCTCATCCTCGAAGCCTGCATATGAAAAACGAACCAGAGCAGGGTTTTTTGTTGTTGTTATTTGCACATTATATAATGTTTTTAATTCACAATCTGCTGGAGTTCTGGAGATCTGAATTATGTGCTAACTACTCTGGTTAATTAGAGTGCTATTTAATTTTTGTAGTTCAGCCTCAGCCTGAATAGTGCAAAATCTATTTGACCTGTATCTCCTAGTCATCGGTTTGCCACAAGTCTCAGACCTTTTTAATGATGAACTGCTCTGACTGGTAATCACCTTTGGGCCTCCTGTTCCTTCTCTTTACAAATTAAAAAGGAGCCTGAAAAAACATTTCCGCGCAAGGTGCACAGGTAATGTGGTGAGGTTGCAAGAGCAGAAAACCAACAGCTTTCCTGAATACTGATGACTAAAAAATATAGTGGAACCATCTCCAACCTCATCCCCTATTTGTGCATTTAGAAGGAGGGGGGTGGGATAGAGAAGCACATTGAGTTAGAGGAGAGTGGCAGGAGCTGAACTTGAGAAGGATATGTGGTCACATCATGTAATGCACATGTTTATGAGAGGTACAATTTTAAAAGCTCCTGGGAATGGAGTGAATTACAGGGGCTGAATAATAAAGTGACAGAAGTAGGAAGCTGGTTTGTTGTATTCCAAGCAAGGAAGGATTGTGAGGTAGATATAGGATGGCAGTATTAAAGAGTCATTCATTTAAATTTTATTTATTGAGCAGCTACTATGTGCTTGGCCCTATTTTAGATGTTGGGGGAAGAGTCTTAACCACACACAAGATTCCTGATCTAATAAAGCTTACTTTCTCTTTTTAAAAATATATTTTATTGATATCAGAGAGCAAGGGAAAGGGAGAAAGAAACATCAATGATGGGAGAAAACCATTGATTGGCTGTCTCCTGCATGACCCCTACTGGGGATGGAGCCTGCAACAGGGGCATGTGCCCTTGTCCAGAATGGAACCTACAAGCCTTCAATTCACAGGTCAACTCTCTATTCACTGAGCCCAACGGGCTAGGGCTAAAGCTTACTTTCTAATTGGAGGGAGCTGAGCAGAAGAATGAATCCTCCTGTACAATAAAAGCCTAGTGTGCAAGTCACTATGACACACACTGACCGCCAGGGGGCAGATGCTCAATGCAGGAGCTGCCCACAGCCCACAGGCCCCAGGCCAGCTAAGGTGGGTGCCAGCAGAGGGTGGAGGGGAGCGGGGGGCTTTGATTGCTCTGATTGCCCAGCAAAGGGAGGCAACCTATGGTAGCAGTAGGGGGAGGGGTGAGTGAGTGGGCAGTACCAGGCCGGTCAAAGTTGTTGCCAGCGGGGGCTCTCAGATCACCTCACCTGTCGCCACCACAGATCAGCCCTGATTACCAGCCAGACCTAGGGACCCTACCAATGTGTGAATTGTATGCACCAGGCCTCTAGTAAGTAAATAAAAGATAAAACTAATCAGGTTATGTGATACCGGGAGAGAAGGAAACTTTGGACTGTGAGACTAGGAAAGAAGGGTTCTCTAAAGAAAGGACATCCAAACCGAGCAGTGACTGATAAGGAAAGTGGCCACAAAGTATCCTTAGGGGGAACAAGCTTGACAGAGTCCAGGACAGAAAGATGTAGGACATCTCTTATCTACCCCACCTCTCCTTAATCTTCCTGTTATAATTTCACAGTCTGTTTGATGCTTTACTACCTCTGTATCTATCCTTTTGTTCATCAGTTTACAATGTTCTTCATCAAAGGACTTGTATCCATGCATATAAGCATAACCAATGAACTAAAGACACTGGGGGGTTGGGGTATGCCTGGGAGGGAGGGGGAGAATGGGGAGATATGTATACATGTAACACAATAAAAAATAAAAAAAGAAGTAGGAGAGAGGAGAATGAAGGTTGATGAAGCAGTAGAAATAGGGCTTTTGAAGTTGGCTAAGAGTTTGGACATGAAGTAAAAGGAAATAGCACGATTGAAATTAGGTTTTCAAAAGGTCACTCTGGCTCCTGAGTAGTTCATGGATTGCAGAAGTCACGAAGTACCAAAACTAGATCAATTCATCAATCTTCGCTCAAGAACGGGTTACAGTGATGGGTCCAGGGTGAGAGCAGTGGGGATGGAGAGCAGATTTAAGATCTAGGAGATTTGGGAGGTGATATCCACAACCCTTACTGATGAATATGACAGTTGGAAGAAAGAAAGAAATCAAAGAAAGAAAAAAAAAAGGTCTAGATCTTGAGCCCCAGCAATTAAAGGGATGTGGTGTCTTTCATAACATAAATGGAGGAACTCAGGGAAGAGCAAGTTTGTAGAGGAAAATATGACTCAGATGTTAAGTTTGGCATGCCTATTACAACTTCTATGTAAATATGTCAGATTGGAAGTTTGGGGTAGGAGTCTGGAGTTTGGAATAAGGTAAAAACAGCAGATACAAACGTGGCATTTTTAAGAAATTGGGTGGTGTTTTAAGATATAAGAGTACATGAGTATGTAGATACAAAGGGACAAGGTTGGAGACATATGTGGCCAAGCAGAACAGCAGACATGTGGAGGAGTGAGAAGGGAACTCTGGGTGGTTGGAGAAAAACCAAAATGAGTCATGAATCAAGAGAAGGCAGAAGTTTGTGAAGCAGAGATGGTTTCACTGTGAGAAATACTGCTGCGGATTCAAGTCCAGGATGAGTTCCAATATTTACTTTGGGGGAGTACTGAGTCACAGTATTTGTTGACGGATTGGATATGGTACACCGATCAAGGACTTCCCATAACCCTTCCCCAGATCACTCCAGCCTCCTTCCTGTATCTCTGCCCCCCTCATTCTTTTGGTCCATAAACTCACAAAACAATCAACAAGAAACAGCATTTTCAAGTTGTTTCCTTCCCATGCCTCTAATTTTTCCCTTATACTGCCCGTTTTTCACACCTTTGCCAGAAATATCTTCCTGAAACACAGGACGGATTCTCCCTTCAGCTTTCCTTCGCCTGGGATTAAATGAAAATTCCACCTTCAATGCTCAGCCTTAATACATCTGACCCCTCAAATGGTCTCTGATCGCCCCTGCAGAATTATTCTTTCTTCTGCTGTTCTCATAGCACGTTGCTTGTACCCACACATCATAGTTTTCAAATTCTGCCTTAGGGTGTTTACAGTTCTGTTTTCCCTATTACACTGAAAACACCTTCAGAGGAATTACTACTAATTCAGGCTGAAGCAACAACCACCACTACAACAGTAACAACAAAACAGACAACAGTAGCAGGAGCAGCGGGCCGAAAATAACCACCGAAATTTGAGTGCTGAGAACAAAAGTGCTTCATTGCAGAAACACAAGCATCACTTAACTTCATTGTCAGACATTTTTGGTTAAGGGCTTGATTTGGCTTCCCAATCAATCAGAAATCATTCCTTATTCTTTAATCCAGAGAGTGTACATGAGGCAGAGGGATAGGATTAGGGGATTCTTAAATGTGCCATGACCCACATCCACGTTTAATTGAAGTCTGCTTCACAGGACAGTTCATTTCATTACCAGGATCCAACTTAATTACAGGTCTTCCCTGAGTTCCTTCATTTGTATTATAAAAGGCACCGTATCCCCCTAATTCAGTGGTTCTCAACCTTTCTAATGCCACGACCCTTGAATACAGTTCCTCATGTTGTGGTGACCCCCAACCATATGCTTTACTGTGCATAAAATTCTCTACCATAAACTTATTTTCGTTGCTACTTCATAACTGTCATTGTGCTACTGTTAATGAATCATAATGTAAGTATCTGTGTTTTCCGATGGTCTTAGGCTCTACAGCAGCGGTTCTCAACCTGTGGGGTCGTCACCTAAGACCATCAGAAAACACAGATATTTACATTAGGATTCATAACCGTAGCAGAATTACAGTGATGAAGTAGCAACAAAAAATAATGCTATGGTTGGGGGTTACCACAATATGAGGAACTTTATTCAAGGGTCGTGGCATTAGAAAGATTGAGAACCACTGCCCTAATTGCTGGAGCCCAAGATCTAGACTTTTTTTGTTTTTGTTTTTGTTTTTTTGCCTGGTGAATAAAGCTAAAGCTGGAAGGCTTAAAACAGGAAGCCAAAGAAAAGCAGACATCCGACCACTGGGCAACAGGAGAGAGAACTTAGGGAGCATGCGCCTTAAAGACCCCTTGACACAGCACGGTCTGCATGCTGCTGGCTTTGGCCAATTTCCTAGTGCTCAATGAATGGACATTTTGCTTCTAATTATGGGTGAGCTATTTTTGTCCTGTTCCCATATAGGGTCAGTCCTTCCAATCCCGCACTTATTAATTTGGAAAACATGTTGGAAAATAGTTGTGATTAAGACTGCTGGGTGCTATTTTAAACTATACTCTGGAGAGAGGGGCTGGAATAAGCCAGTCAGCGCACCCTTGAGTAGGTTGACAGGTGGGTGAATTTTAGCATAAAGAATTAAGCTCCAGGCCAAAATCAAGTCTTCTATAGCATTATAGCTTCCTAATCATTTCTGTGAAAGCTGGTTCTGGAAGCACAAGGACATGTAGTTTCTGGAGAAATTTTGATTGAATGCGGCTGCATTTGGAAACCATTCAGTGAAGAGCTGCGATAGCTTG
The DNA here is from genome assembly GCA_011751065.1 of Lasiurus cinereus. Classification (NCBI taxonomy): domain Eukaryota; kingdom Metazoa; phylum Chordata; class Mammalia; order Chiroptera; family Vespertilionidae; genus Lasiurus; species Lasiurus cinereus. The sequence goes on from JAAGEH010000434.1 coordinate 4,464,378, forward strand.
TCTGCTTTTACAAAAACATTTATACTTATCTTTTCCTCTCCTTGATCTGAGTCTTCATCACCTCATGACCAAGCTATAAAAATCTTTGAACTTGGCCTCTTTGAAGGTCATCCCTAGATCTACCCCATTAGGCAAGCTATGATCAGTTATCCTTTGTAAAGCATCCCTTGTACCATGTCACTCCCTCTCCTCTGTTGCTTAAGAATCTACAATGTCTCCCTGTTGTCCAGTGAGTAAATTCTCTATCATTCAATTTGACATTCAACTCACCCTACCCTATATATTGAACCTGAAAAGAAATGCTCTCAGTATTGCTGATTCCAAATTGCTCCTCATCAGACAGACAGACATAGTTGGCTTTTTGTCTTACCTACTCTTTCATGATCCATACTTTTTGGTTTTCAATGTCCAGCACAGAAAAACCACATCCCTACATGAACCTCTTCCAGATAACTGCCTCCTCCTTTATGTAGCTATCTATTAACTCAACACCTGTTTTCAAGGCAGCACAGAATACTTGCTTCTAACAACTTTAACTAATTGCCTTACAATTGCACTTCGTTTTTTTCATGTACGTGTATTGTCTCCTCAATTAAATAATAAATTCCTGGAGGGAAACACATAGATTTTTGGCTCTGCTCTTGCCGTAATGGGATTCCTAACATCCTAACACGGTGTTAGGCGAGCAGGAAGAACTTAATAAACGTGTGTGGAAGGACATGAAAAATCTCTTTCATGGCAGAGTGGGAAGTGCGCCGGATTAAGAAGGTGTAAAACTGGTTCTGGTCTTGATTGTAACACTTAACAGCTGCATGCTCTTCAGTCAATCACTTACCTCCTCTAAAACCAGTTTACAAATTTGTGAACTAAGAATACCAATAGTATCTTTCCTACCTATATAAAAGTATGATGTTAAAAAGGATGGAAATAATGCATATAAAAGCCTTATTAATTTTTTTTTAAAGAACACATTTCTATTGTTTAATATGCTTTCATATCCAGCATGGAAATCAATCTTCCTCCATCCTAGAAATATTACTGAAGTTGATTTTTGCTTGGTTGGCACAGTGAACAAGAGTGAACAAATGTCATAAAATGATATGAAAACGGAATTATAATATACTAAAATAAAAGTCTTAAAATCAAGGATGTATAGTGGCTTTATTTATAATAGTATATCTAAATAGCATCGTGGCATATTCATCCAATGACATGCTACTTAGGAATAAAGAAGGACTATGTTAAGAAGGTTGGATCTCAAAAGTATGATGCTGAGCAAAAGAAGCCAGATCCCAAATAGTACCTGTTTAAGGCTTCCATTTACTAGTAAATAACAAAAAACAATCTAAGCTATCCTATTGGAGAAGCAGATCAATGGTAGGGCTGGGATTGGGCACAAAGACCTTTTTAGAGGGAAAGATCTTGATTGCCATGATATTTCCAGGGTATGGTTTTTTTCAAAAGTAATGATTATGTATCTTAAATCACTGCATTTTATTGTACATAAATTTCATCTTAATTATACTTAAAATTATAAATGGCATTTGAAATTGATGTGACTTTATTGCACTTCCTGCAGAGAAACAAAGATTGGCACGGGGATTCTATGTGGCCTGATTTTACAAATGGGTCAAACAATAAATCACTTCCTCTTTCAAGGAGCACTGAGGATTGGAGCCAGCAGGTCACTACTTTGGCAGTGAAGAAAGCAAAGTGAGATGGAATTTGTTCATGGGCATTTGAGATCTAACACACCTGCCAAGTTTAGATGCATTACTTTCTTCTTATTGATGAATTAAAATACGTTTCCCAGACTAAAAGAAGAATATTATTTATTGAAAACAGAAAAAAACTTGTTATTGAAAAATAAAGTGTCTATTTAAAGTCTGATTTCAACGGTCTACCAAATGACCAACCCCCATCCTGCAGAATTTACATGTCTAGACTCTCAAAAAATCAGCCGAAGCTGATAACTGTACAGCTTCTGTACTCTCCAATTATCTCCTTTCAGAGACTGAACACACAAACACCTTCTTGCATTTAATTAAGTATTGCAATTCCAGATTATCTTTGATTAATGAAGAGCAATACAGCGTATAGCTAGAATTATGTGATTATTTCACAATTGATCTTTAATTATTCCATCTGATAATTTCACTAATTTTTCATAATGGTCTCATCTAGCTTCTTATAAATGAGCTATAACAATTTATAATTTTTATTAATTTTCCTTAAAAATGAAGTGAAGTTTTAGATGAAACTCTTAACCTTCAAAAACTTGTTTTTAAAATTTTAATTAAAGGAAAAGCTGTTCTACTATCACATAAAAAAAACAAACTGCATGACTTCTTCAGAGATAGCAAGTCAAGTAAACACTCCACATTTCCTTCTCCTTTGGCTGAGTTTGGAAGTTGGAATGTGGGTGATTGGTACTAAATCATATAATTTCTTTCTTCCTCCTGCCTTTTTTTTATTATATTTTATTGATTTTTCACAGAGAGGAAGGGAGAGGAATAGAAAGTCAGAAACATCGATGAGAAAGAAACATCGATCAGCCGCCTCCTGCACACCCCCCACTGGAGATGTGCCCGCAAGCAAGGTACATGCCCCCGACCGAAATCGAACCCGGGACCTTTCAGTCTGCAGGCCAATGCTCTATCCACTCAAACCAGTCTCGGCCCTCCTGCATTTTTAATAGTTTAGATTTCCATGTCAGATAGATGATGGTAGTATGCCAATTTGACTTTTTCTATGTAGAATTGCTGCAATGTTCATAAGTTGGAAGTTAGAGCTTTTATTGGGAATTAGATGGTGTCTTAAGATATGGCTTTAGGTGGGGCAACCTAGGGAACATGTGCAGATAGAGACAAGGACAAGGTCAGAGCCATAGGCCACTCCACTGCCAGTCAGGCTGAGCCTGCGACTGCCAGGGATACTGAGAGGGAGGAGACAGTGAAACCACAGGAAAACAGAATGTCCTGAGTGGCAAAAGAAGGAACAGAATCAATAAGTTTACAGTGTACTAAATATCCATAACATTCATTACTCCATTTAACCCTCTCAACAGCCCTTGGAAGTATACATATTGTCATCCACATTTTAATATTTTTAATAGTTTATTGATTGTCAGAGAGAGAGAGAGAGGAAGAGAAAGGAAGAGAGAGAAGCATTGATGAGAGAGAAACATCAACCAGCTACCTCCTACATGCTCCCTACTGGGGATAGAACCTGCAACCCAGGCATGTGCCCTTGACCAGGAACAGAAACAGCAACCTCTGGGTGCATGGGATGATGCTCAACCAACTGAGCCACACTCACCAGGACTCCTCATCCCCATTTTTACAAATGAGGGAAAGAAAGCATACCAAAGTATTGAGCTAAGGAGGGCAGATCCAAGACTTGAATCTAAAGCTATCTTATTTGCACCCATTCAAATAAACACCATGATAATGGAAAGGATGCACCCATAACATTCATCCTACTTCCTGGTTCATAGTATGTGCTCATTAAATGGAGAATGTCTACTGCATACCCACTCGTTATAAACACATTAGATCCTTCCTGTCATCAGTTGCTATATAGAGTGAGGATATGTGTGCACAGCCCGGACATGGCCAAGACAGGGAACAATAAGGTGAGCTGGACTCCATTTAATCTTCTAGTAAATGGGATTTGGGGAGATTGTTTGAACTGCTGGAGATCATGAAAAGACACAGAAGGATTAACAATGACTGATGAACTTTGTGCTGAGAACGGCATCCTAATTGTATTTAGAGGGCATGACTTAAAAGTTGTTGGAAAATACATTGCCATTGGTTAATGTTTAGAAACTCCAGTGTTGCTTCCAAATATATTCATTAATTAGTAAAACATTTAAAGTAAAATAATTCTTCTATTTATGATGAATATCCAGTGTGTCAGACACTATGGTGAATTTTCAATGCACCTTCCTCAACACTGTGAGATGAGCATTATTTTCCCCACTTTTTTTTAACATGAGAAAAGTGAACTTTAGAGAGTTTGGGTGACTTGCAGAACTTGGGAAATAGCAAAACTAGGATCGAAACTCTGAAACCTACTCCAGATTTAATTTTATACATATTTCCAGAATGGATGATTTACTTGGACAGCGATATATTGGCTTATTGCACCTCAAATGTTGTTGTAGATAATTGAATTTTCCCAGGTAGTTAACATAACTCTCCAGGGAACCAAAATATTTAAATTGTCAATTCCCAGAAGTAGTAATCTTCCTAAGACTGATGCATGCCTTTCTGCTTACTCGGGACAGAATACTAGATAAAGGTTTACACTTTAGGGATAGCGTAAGGCATTCATTGTCATCCTCAGTCCGGGGCTTCACAGGAATAAGACCCAACAAGTTGTACAGTTTACTTAATAAAACCCCTATAGTAAAAACTTACTTTCTTGATAAAAGTCCTTTAGTATTAGCTGACTTTATTTAGGATATTTGCATTTTTCCTTAAAAAAGGAGAAAAGGGTATTCACGTATTAAGCTTCTGAAAAGTCATAAGACAGCCAAGTTTGCACAAACGATGATTGGGAGTCAAAGGTCAAATAGCAATCGCCCACGCAATTTCCTCCTCCCCTAGAAAATGATCTAGTTCCACCCGGCTCTTCTTTTTCTCGGTCTTATCAACAAAAGTCAGAGCGTGGTGTAGGATTCCGGCCCTAGAAGTAACACAAGAAATAAAATCCTCTCTTTATCAGCCTACACCTACAGGTGTTTCTGACTCACAGTGAATCCATTGGTGGGGACAGTGTCAAATACCCAGCACCATTCAAGAGAATCTTTAATGAGGGGATATTCCAAAACCTGCATATTGTTTATAACCAGAGGTTGATGATCTTGAGCTAGAATGTATGTTAACATTTTTTTTTTTTGTGTGTGTAGTTTTATAAAAGGACTCTTGAATATCCACAGAGATTTGGATATTAGAAAAACATCATCATTTGACATTTAAAGTTACAATGGGCTTTCCATTCTTTCTATATAGTATTTCAATGTTCTTATTAAGATTCTAATGCCACGGTTAGATCAAATGTCTAACCGTATCAATACCAATCAAGGAGGTTAAACATGTTCTGGACACCATCTCTGCTCCCTCTACTTTGTGTGACAGTACATTAGCTTTACTCTCTTCCTATTAGTCTGCCATTCTCAAAGGATCATTTATTAAATGCACCAAAAGGTCAGTGAATTGGCCAGAAAAGTATATTCTAACTCAATTTGTTAAATATCTGGCATATCAGAAAGCTCAGGGATAATGACAACTCCCAATTACTTATTATTTTTACAGAAATCCAGGGTTTATGGAAGATTAACTGAAGTTCAATTGAACTAGTTTAACATAAAATAAATAGGTTTAATCAGGCATTTAAAACTGTTCAAGTGTTTTTGTTCAGTGGTTTTTGCACTGAAACTCCCATTAAATGGATTCGTGACTCTATGAGTTATTGGTTTAGTTCTAACAGTTGTATCTGGCTTTCTATCATGTCTCATGTTAAAGCACCAAAGTTAATGAGAATACATTGCTCTTCTAAGTTTTTATACATATTTGGTCCTTCTTTCTTCCCCCTATTGCTTTCTTCCTTGCCACTTTTTGTTCTTTATTTCCTCCCTCATCTATTTTAATTTTATAAGATGTTGGTGAATTTTTGTTTGTGTTGTTTTTTATTGATTTCAGAGAGAGGAAGGGAGAGGGAGAAAAACATCAATGATGAGAGACAATCACTGATCATCTGCCTCCTGCATGACCCCTACTGGGGATTAAGCCTGAAACCCGGACATGTGCCCTGATTGGGAATTGAATCATAAGCTCCTGGTTCATGGGTCCATGCTCAACCACTGAGCCACCCTGGCTGTGCTCTCCCTTATCTACTGAATGTCAATTATACACCCCTATCAGGGTTTGTTCAAAGATAACATTAAAAGTAATCTCCTTAACCCTAGCCAGTTTGGCTCAGTGGATAGAGTATCAGCCTGTGGATTGAAGGGTTCCAGGTTTGATTCTGGTCAAGGGCATGTGCCTTGGTTGCAGGCACATCCCCAGTGGGGGAGTGCAGGAGGCAGCTGATTGATGTTTCTCTCTCATTGATGTTTCTAACTCTCTATCCCTCTCCCTTCCTTTTTGTAAAAATCAATAAAGTATATGAAAAAAAGTAATTTTCTTAGAGGGATACTCTGTTTTTCTTCAAATTTGGACTATATGATTGAATATGTGTTTTAAACCACATATTTCATATTTTAAATTATATTGTATATATTCTATTATAAGCACAGTTTATTTTCCCATTGCACTTGAAAGAATGACTTTATGTCATTCTTAATTAAGCCTTCTCCTCCTCTGTCTTGACTAGCATAAAGTTGGATTAGGTAAAAATGATGATTCATACTCTTAGAGGGTAGGGTGGTAAATAAGGCCTTACTTGCCCTTTCACTAAAGTCCCAGCAACTGTTCTCACTGTAGATCTGTCCAATGATGGAGGTATCTTTCATATGGCCACCTGGATGCCCAGGGATGGGGGGTTGGTATGGAGATGATGCCATTTGTGAAAGAGCTGTCATTTCTTCTCTTTCCTGGTAGCTAACATTCTTCTCTACTCTTCAGACTGGCCAGTTCCTCTGCATCTCTGTGTCTGCTTCTCATTTCCATTCGTGGTTTCCATTCTTCCTTAATGTCTCCATTCTTGTTTTTTTCCTTGCCTCTCCTCGGACTCTCAACTTTCTGGTTAAGTGAATTGATTTTCATAGCAGTTGAAGGGTGCTCCTATATTTTCCTTTTAGTCATGTAAGCAATAGCAATAGCATTCTATTGGTTTAGTTCTAACAGTTGTATCTGGCTTTCTATCATGTCTCATGTTAAAGCAGCAAAGTTAATGAGAATACAATGCTCACCTAAGTTTTTATACATATTTGGTCCTTCTTTCCTCCCCGTATCACTTTCTTCCTTGCCACTTTTTGTTCTTTATTTCCTCCCTCATCTATTTTAATTTTATAAGATTGGCTCTTTGACAGTTGACTCTTTGGATGCCTGACCTATTGGTTTGTCCAGCTGGAGAGCAGTGCCCCAGTGAGGAAGGGATCAGACTATGGGATCAGATTAAATCTTCACTTCACTATTTCTGGCTGAATTACCTAGGATGAGTTGCTTCCTGTCTCTAAGACTCAGTTGTTTGTGTTTTTCTTTCTTTTTTTATTTTCATTTGAGAAATGAGAATTCCAATAACAGCACCTATCTCATTGGATTGCTGCAATAATAAAATAAAATAATATACACTAACACATTTACCTACACTAACAGTGACCATAACATGGCATGCCCTCAATCAATTTAACTATTTAAAAATTTTTATTATTATAGCTGCTCAAGACTTGTCTCCTCTTTTAATGGCTAATTTTTAAAAGAAAACCACTTGTAGGTTTTGGTTTCCTAGAGATGACTGATATTGGATCTGCACATTCTCCTAGTGTCTGTTGCAAATTTCACCACGATTTTTGATAAGATGTTATTTTTAATATGTAGATGCCCTCAAAGAACATTGAACATATACACACCCACATTCACTGCCTATGGCTGTTCTAGGTCAACAGATGTCACCTTGTTACTGAAAGTCAGAAGGGGCCCGTGCATCTGCAAAGATGATAAGGTGGTTGATGTAATAAGAAAAGCATTCCGTTGAAGTTTAGAAGCACAGCAAACTTAAATGCATCCTTGCCTTTCCCACGCCATACAATCGTTCATCTGCCCTTTAATAATATTGAGGAACTTGATCACAACTTCTGCTTCGTGAAAATGAATGCTAATAAAAGACATGCAATCTTTTATAGGTGCTAAAAATGAACGAAAGGCAAAGACATATCAGGAAAAGAAAACAGCATGGGGGTAATTCTGTTAAGAGTGGCTTAAAAGCTTGCATTGTGCTCCCGACATGCAAGAAGGGGGAGGCGGTTGCCAAACACTGAGCTGAAATGAAAATTGTTTAAACTACAAAAAGCCCGACAGCTCCATGGGAACATCTTAAAGTCCCAAGGTCACTTACAAAGGAGAGCCAGGTGGTGAAACACTGCGGAAGCAGAAATTATAGTCATGTCTTGACTTCAGTCACCCTCTAAAAAGATATATATTTTACCATTTTCACAGAACAGAGATTTTCTTCTGCATCTGGACTGATGCAGAAGTTCAGAAAACAGAAGGTTAGGGATGTTTTGTTGGTTCGTATGACTTTTTCTGCTCTGATTACCGCTCCGTCGCTTTGCCTGGGAATAACATTTGCATCAGAATAATTCATATCCCAAGACCCTCAAGTACATACTAAGTACTGCAAATTTGGAATGTTCACAGGGCTGGGTCCAGTCTTGTTTAGTTTGGAGATGTTCAGCATGTATTGCTAATGGCCACCTCTTTAAAGTTACTACTATCATCACATCAGTTTTTACAGCTGATGTAAATAAAGACCTAGAAAATTGGAGGGCAAGAAGAATTAATTTTCTCTTGACCTATATATTACACGGAGCCAAAAATGGAGCAGTGATACAGAACCGAAGTAGAAATCGCACAGTCACTAATTACTTCCTTAGTTTCCTTGGCAAAGTTAACATTTTCTGCCTTCATTTCCCCACCTGAGTAGAGGGTTATAGTTTGACTTAGTATGTAAAGTTGAGATGATGACCATAGGCTGAGATGAGACATGTGAAGTGGAAAAAGCAGAGCCTACCAATGAGAAAGTACCCAATAAACAATAGTGGAGTTTATTAGGTGAGAATCCTTTGCTGAGGTTTTACCTATTATATTGTGTAACTCTCACATCAACCCTGAGTGAGGCTGTTATCCCATTTTACCAGAGTCCACCCATCAGTGAGCAATTGTGTAGCCATTCAAACCCACTTCTGACTCAAAAAAGCCAATTCCATGACACAACAGTTAGCTCCCTGATCATGTGAAAAATACAATTAGTTTAATTTTGTTTTGGTATTTTTTGCAATTGAAGAAATAGAAATGAACCCAAGTCTTTCCAAGGTCTAGTGTAACTTCTCCCCCTTGCAAATTAGAATGCTCCATTTCATACTTCTGTATTCTATTTTAAAGGGATAATACTGAGAAAGATGTATCTAAGAGGACTGCACTCTCGTGGGCACATAGAAATGTCACTGGCATGGACTGCGTGTGCAGCTGTGATTGTTTTGGAGAAGAGGTGGAGAAGAAGAGCCTCCCCCGCTCCTCCCTAAATCCAGGACTGTAACAAAAGGGCTGCCATCTGCCTGGAGGTGAAATTCTGGAAGATTCCTTTGCGCTCCCATTGGACACTGGTTTCTGCAGGTACCAAGAAAACCGCCTGACCACCTGTCGGCCACCCCAACTAGCAAGTACCCTGACGGTTGATGAAGCTTCTGAGTATGTTCCATGGCATCAGTGCCAACTTGCCAAGGCTTCCCCCGTGTCACTTCCTTCACCCCCATCCACAGCTCCAAAGACAATGGCTCTCCAGGTGAAACAGTGTGAGGGTGTTCTCCAAACAAAGTAAAGAGCGGTAGTGCATGAATTTCTTAAATCCAACCGGAGTCCAAAGGAGATTTCATCCTGTAGAAACAAACCACCCGTGCAAACCATCTGTAGAATAACACCCGACAGACCCAGTGGTGATTTCACAGTTGCCAATGAAACAAGCTCAGAAGCTTTCCAAGGAGACAAATGCTACTGAAAAATAGCTTCCACCGCTTAGCATTTGGGTCTGTGCTTGCTGCCCAAACAAAAGGATAAAGCAAGGTAGGGGAGGAGTGGCCGTTTCTGAAAAATGGTTTTCTTTTCTTGCTTTTGTTATCATAAGGAGATGCATTCCTTTTCAGTCCTTCTTTGCTTTTCAGAGCTTCCCGCAAAGAGGCCCAGTCTTTCTGACCAATGTTGGGCTTTAATGCTATTCTCTCCAGTGCTCAGGGGCACCGGACTTATTCAAGAAGATGCAGTTCTTGATTTTCCTATCTTTTTAAATTTCAGCAGCTTTGTACCTTTCCCTGCTGCAGGAGATAGTCAGAAAGCCAACAGTGGAGCTGGGAAATACACATTGCGTTTAAGTCTCTTCCTATCCCCTCCACTGTACAACTTGATACCAAGGCAACTTTCTCTCTCCTCTTTGCACAGGGATGTGGAATTGAGAAACCAGAAGGTCTAGTCTGCAGGACAGAGCAGCTTCATGTGGTACCCTGCCGTGCACTCTGTGGTAGATGGGGTAGAGGAAATCACAAGCTTGGAAGGGCATTGAATTGGAACCTCCTTGACCAGAGGCACTGAGAAGAAGGAATGTCTCACTGGCAAAAGTAGCAATGTCATCATATTCTCACTCTCCTATCGCCCGCCCTCTGGCTTTCCTCTCTCTCTGAAGAGAAGGAAGATTACCTACACAATATTTGAGTAGAAAAGGCAAGAGGAGGAAAGCAAAATTCACTTCTCCCTAATCTTCAATGCAACAAAAGGAGATGTGTCCAGAAGGGCAAAATCTATGTTTGAATGTCCTCCTTTAGTCTTGCCAAATGCTACTTCATGAGCCATAATTAACTGGGCTCCTCATACATTTCATTGCAGAAAACTAGACTTCATGTGATGAGTAACTTATAATCTATCCGAAACACTGAAAAGGGAAGCCAAACACTCAATGTCTTTACAAGGACACATTTTATTTAGGTGTATTGTTAAATATTTGCATACAATTTTGAAAAAGAAATAAACTGCTATTAACATTAAAGTGTGTCTCTGTACCAAAACAACAGAAACAGCCAAGTTCAAGCGCTGATATTACAGGTAAATTAGCAACAGGAAAAATGGGCAGTGTATTACAGCCTCCCATGGATGGACCATATCCCATCATATTGAGGTCTTTCCTATAGGATCAAAATCAGGATCAGGAACAATATAGATTTTGTCTACTGAAATAACTACTACTGAGGTGACTACTATAGCAAGTTGGTAGGTGTTTAGAGAGAAGAGGATTCATAAAAAGTAGATTTCACCATTCTTTTCTTTCCAGGAGACACCAATCTGGTTCCCAAGATAAGACTTATAACTGTGAGATAATGAGAGAATGAAGTAAGATCATATACCTCCAGGACAAAATTATATAGATACTACAAAAATGTTATTGCTACTAAAACTGAAGGAAAACATATGTGGGGTCTCTCTACAGTTTTTAGGGAAGACTCTGTAAAGGGGAGCTTTCAGACAAATCTCGAAATTCTGACAGCACATCACTGAAGAAAAGTGAGGGAGGGCAAAGATTTTTGGATAAGGGTAAGCTCATAAGCAAAGACATGTAAGTGGGAATAAGCACGATGATAAGAAGGTACAGTAGAAGGGAAGCATGGTGTGCACCAAAGGAGAATTTTAAAAGATGATTAGGATAGGCTAGTTAATCAGACAGTTGGAATAAAGTTGTGTAACTTGGACTTTATCCAGGAGGTTCTCTGAAGCCATTTAATAATATGAATGTTAGTATTGGTATTAATAACCTTATACTTCTTGAGTAATCTTCAAGGGATAGGCAGGGTCTAAGCATTTTATATGCATTATTTTAGGTAATTTTCAAAGCAACCTTCAATTGCAGAAATTATTAATATTTTCATAATAGGATAAAGTATCAAAAATCCAAAGAACTTCAGAAAATTCCCCAGGTCCATGCAGTGAATTTGATTCAAAGCTGTTTGACCTCAGAACTTAAGAGAGAGGAGAGACGGAATCTAGTCTTTTCCATAGCAACCGTAATTATTGAGTGTATATTATGTGGTGATGCTCTTAAGGTTACATATGAGGGACCTGTTGTCTGATTTTCTAAAGCAGGGCATGTTGTAGTTCTTGAATCCCAATAAGATCACGACCATCCTAGTTGTTTAATTTATAACTGATAAAATGTCATATACTCCTGTTCTCTCTCTCTCTCTCTCTCTCTCTCTCTCTCTCTCTCTCTCTTTCATACACACACACACACACACACACACACACACACTTAAATAATTAAACTAATGTCCAAAAATAGTACATAAACTGTATCTAGGGTCACGTACATGGCAGAGCTATGATTCATGTCCATATCATTCTCTTTCATAAACAAGGGTTTGGCACTCCACAGCCTGCAAGCCAAATTCAGCCCACAGTCTGTTTCTGTATGGCTCATGAGCTAAGAATGTTTTCACATTTCCAAATAACTTTAAAAAATCAAAAGAAGAATAGTTCATGCGATAGGAAATTCTATGAAATTCCAATTACTGTGTCCATTAATAAAATTTTATTAGAACACCAATACACTTATTTAGGGATTGTCTATGACTATAGACAAAAGCAGAGTTGAAGAGTTGTGACAGAGACTATCCGTCCTGAAATATTTCCTACCTGTCTTTTTACAGATAAACTTTTCCAGCCCTGTCTTGAGTCATGTTCTTTCTACTCTGTCACCATACCTCTCATTATGGTGTGCTACCCCTAAAATACACACGTCTAACAGAGTGAAGAAAGAAGTTCAGCTAAGGCACAAGAAGAATACCACAAATATAAGGGGCATTCATCCATCACTTTTAATTTCAGATTTGTAATTACTAGCATATTGAAATCTATTTCCCCCTAGACGGTAGACCTGACACGCAAATTCAGCATGACAGAAAGAATATGTGTTATACAAGTGTCTCATAAAGATTTTCGGGGGAGAAAAATGAAAGTGGATCAGAGACAAGAAAACAACTTGGAGGGTGGTTTCAATGAGTCAGGCATCAGGTGTCAAAGTCTCACAGAACTGGGATATTTGTGGAAAGACAGACTCAATATCTGAGTCATGAAACCAACTGCTTTTCTAGAAGAATATTTGAGAATAAAAATAATGGGCCTGGGATTATAGTTTAAGTGCTCTTTATCACTGAGAACTATACATTTGCCTATCCAGCCTTCAAATAATTGGCTCCTTACAAAGATGTTTTAACCCAGATATGGGAGATCTTCAGCTTTTCACATTAACCCAGACATTACGAGGACCATACTCTGAAGTCCTTCAACTTCATGTACTGTACTTCTTATAACTTGACTTAGAATTATGCCCTACAAATATCTATGCCTTGTAGTTTATGCCTTGGTGTTTTGGAGACCACCTCTCTAAGATTTCAAACATTAGCAGTGTGGAGACATTAAATTCAATGACCAGTTTTGTGTCCAGTGTATACCATGCTCTCAAAAATTAAGGCAGAGATGGGATAAAGTTGTACCTTATTGCTGCATGGGGAAGAAAAAGTAATTCTTGACACTCAAGTTGCTAATTACCAACTATGATTAACAGAATGTTAGACTCTACCTTGAAATCTTTTACGGATACTTTACCCTGAAATTTTTTTATAGTTAGCAACTCCTAACAACAGCAGCAACATTAATTTCAAGGAAAAGAATGGTGCCTCTTATTTAGGAATCTGATTCTGAGAAAGCAGCTTCTCAGTCTCCTCCCCTTCCTTCTCCATCTTTTTTCTTCTTCTTGAGCTAATGTGTCATATTCTCAAGGTGGTGTCAACCATAAAGGTGATATGTCCAAGTGACAATCAATTTCCTAAGATAAAGGTAAATGTGTTTTCCCCTTAAACTGCAATTTGCTCAACTTCGTTGGAAAAATAAACGACCTCAGGCAGACAGAAAGAAAATTCAGACATTATCAGTAGGCCACATTTGAGAACCACTCTCTTAAAAATCACACACCAGAGCTTCTGAGGTCACATGTGATGCTTTTCATTAGGGTCAAGGTGTCAGGTAATTATCCCCCAAGAGTATGGGGCCATAGTCTCTCTTTTCCTCTGTGCTATAGAAAGGCAAGCAAACTACCCCATGGCCAACCGTGCTTTCTAGTTCTAAGTGAAGTTTTCCTCGTGTCAGCTCCTGCCCCAGCTTCTTTGTGGGTATGAGAGCTCAAATGTTTTTCCCCCTCACTTTTTATAAAGTTCCTATTGAGCAGAGTCAAAAGAGCAGCCTCCACGGAGATTGAAAGGAAAACGTGAAGGGCATTTCAGAAGAAAGGGACCAGAAGGTCTTGCATTTGTTTGAAAAGGGCCAGAGATAAAATGTTGGTCATCATCAAACAAATAGGCTATAACAAGACTACCCCATCTGGCCCACTTATTCCTGGGCCAGGTTGAAAGGGAATGGGAAGTCATTCATACATAGATTTATACACAGATTGAATATGCGATAGTTCCTGTATGTACCCAGATTAATTTGGGAAGTGTTTAGAGATGTTATGATTAATAAAAGAATTTTGTTTAAAATGGTAGAGTCATAATAATTTTTTCTTTGATATGTTTTTAAATAAATAGTAACTAGGAATGTGCACCTATAAGCCTTTGGAGATCTGAGATAAATTTTGGTATTTTAAAAAGTTACTCATACTAAAATATCTTAGAAATTTTTAGAAAAAAAATATCTAAAAGATGGAAATAAAAAATGCAAATTTTCCCATGGTTAGTGATGCAAAGTTAAAATGAAATTTGTCTTCTGAACTAGTTAAGCTTTTATAGTGGATTATTAACCAGATGGTTTTAGAAAAGAGATGATCATGCTGAACCAAAATACATTTACTACAAACAAACAAATCTAATTTCCTCTTACAAAAGGATTGCTAAACTGATCAGCCAATAAAGTATTCTAGAGATTCTATATAGAGATTTCAATAAAATGGATGGCAAAGACTCCCAGGATATTCTTGTTGCCAAAAGAAAAATGTGGTCCCCATAATAATATGCTAAATCAGTGGGAATACTTGGCAAATGGTAGAAACCAAATGCACACTGGCTGAAGTTGAAGAGTTCATATGAGAGTTTTTGTAGCAGAAAAATCTAGATCTGGCTTTGACTCTGATAAGGGCTTAGGTTCTTCCTCATTATATATTTTTGTTGTCCTTGTTTGTTGTTGTTAATCCTCACCTGAGGATATTTTTTTCCATTGCTTTCCAGAGAGAGAATGGAAAGGAGGGAGAGAGAGGGAGAGAGACAGAGGAGGGAGAGAGAAATATCAATGTGAGAGAGACACATTAATTGGTTGTCTCCCACATGCACCCTGACTGGGGCCAGAGATTGAAACTGCAACCCAGGTATGTGCTCTTGACCAGGAATCAAACCTGTGACCCTTCAATGCATGGGCTGATGTTCTAACTGCTGAGCCAAACAGGCTAGGGCTCTCTTTCTTTATATCTTGGCTACACTTTTCATTTGTTACTTGAATGCTTAGTTAGTGAGGCCCTTTCCATTTGGTGACTCCCAACAATTCTGATCTTGAATCTTCCTATTTTCAGTTCGAAGTAAAAAGTTTCTCTTTCTGACAATAGTGCAGGTCAAGAACTGAATCTCACCAGAAGGACTTAAGTTATGTTCCCAATTCAGTAGTCAGCGGAAGTCAATATTCTCAATGACCAAATTTTGTCACATGACACTAGCATAGACCGATCCCTCAAGATCATATAGACTGAAAATGGCAAAATGAATGTATATTACCTGAGGAAGAAGAAGTGGATATGAACACAAACGACACATGTCAGTTACATATGTTTAGGTATTGAGACATTTTATGTATATCAGCATACTAACTTCAAGAAGTCATTGAGGCACACTTCAGAGCTTTATCTTTGGTCTTGAGCTTTACTGAATTCATCAAGTGCTGTATATCATATTTACAGCTCATTCAAAAGTTTACTTAATATATCAGATGCCTTAATTACGATTCAAAAATGACTTTGACATGTTAGACCCCTGGGTCAAAGCCAAGTTGAGAGAATTTTTACAGACAGAAGGTTATGGTTTTGAATTGATGTTGAAACATCGATTATATAAGTAGAAGGTAGGGGAAAGGGGACATGACAGAAGTTCATTTGAAAAAGACCCAGAAGTCTGAGTTAACCACAAGTTCGAAATGCTAAATGAATATTTTGGCTGCAGTATTACGTGATATTCTGATCAAGGTAATAGCTTTTCTATTTTTGCATGATCACATCAGATGCAATATTTATGTAGTATTTTGAATAACCAATTGTTATTTTTAGATCTTCTTTTTGATGCTTGACACAGTTCACAATAGCGCATTTATGGTGTTCTTTGATATATGTTTTCTTGTCCTTCTTACATATAAATTTCTTGAGTGCCTCATTCAGTGATATGTGTATGTTCTCATCAGATCAATGTATAATAGCATAAATAATATGTTTTATTGGAAATAAAAACTTGAAAGTGCCCTGAAGAAGATGGGGATGGTGGAAGATAATTTGGAAACTGTCTAATGAAAAGGAGAGATGATGGAACAGACATGTGACCTTGGAGAAGGATATTAAAATATTTGTCTGTCTTTAAATGTTTGAAATGTCTGTGAATGAGTAAGTAGTGCTCAAAGACTAGAACCTTCTCTTTTTCTTTAACTATTCAGGTTGAGCTTAGGTGCACATCTCCTCAGGAAGTTGTTGTACAAGTTGTTTCTGTTCGATAAGAAGCGAGATGACTACCTTGAGAGGTTCCTTGCAATTTTGATAGGATAAAAGATTCTAATTCTACAAATACTATCAAACTTCTAGGATCCTCTCTCAGTGCCTTGTCCAATCATGTCAAATTAGTACCATTCTCGGGAGACAGAGTTGTACTGAGCCACACAAAAGTCATAAATTCCAGATTATAACTGATGGCAGGATTGCCTGTAATTTTATGCAATAGAGCCTCATTCTCTGAAATATGTGGGACCAAGGGAAGCACACATTGACCCATATGGAAAAGGCGCACCAGGCTCATATACAGCTCTTACAGATCAAATTCTGCTTCATTTTTCTTCCTCTCTCCTTCCCTCCCAATCCTGGGATTTTAAAATATCTTCTGAAATAAGTGAGCCATTGTCTGGCTTTCGGAATAACTTTCTCATCTATCCATATATTTTTAGAATTGCATATGGCTCGAAGTAATTATTTATATAACTAGTTTTATATTTGCATAGGGACCAAAGTATATATAAACGTATATGGAAATTTTAAATTATTTACATTGTGCACAGAATTAGGCTTTTGTATATCCCCAAAATTCTAAAGAAGACAAGTCTAACCTTTCATTCCAATTCTTCTCCCATTTGAAAGCCTACACCTCTTCTCTAAAAAATCTAACTTATCTCCTTCCTACTCAAGTCAAGCCTCACCATGTTTAGAGTTCTTACTCATTTTTACTACCCTGTCTTCCCATTATTCCTGTAATTCCAGTTTCCTAGGTAGTATTATGTGTCCAACCCTGTGGAACAACTATTCTAAGTGATGGTAGGTTTTCATGGGACTGTAAACAATGAGAGGCAGCCAGAGTGCTGTCTTCCTGGGTAAATCTAAGAAGAGCCCAACACAATTATGGCTGTTTAATTCTTATTATCAAAGCTGAGTTTTGCGGGAGGAAAACTATTCTCTTTTCTTGGTAATTTCTATCATTTCTTCAGAAGCATCTGTAGAAACCCCTGGGGATTCAAGAAAGTGCTCAGATTCTTCTTTAAAAAGTGTTTTTACAAAGGAAATTCATCTATAATCCAAGCAGCAATAATGAGTCAACCTGGGAAACATGATAATTTCTCCGAAGGGTTAAATTGTTTCAAATCAGAAGTCAAAATTATATTTATACTAATGACAGCCTTAAAAATATAACCCAGCCTCCAATTTTTGCATCAAAATTACACATTTTAAATACCAAAGCTTGATGTGAATTTTACACTCTGTTTATGTTAAACCAAAAAAAAGTGAACTTAAAAGTAATCATGTAAATTGAATGATAATAAGAGTTCTTTTATATTTTTAGACTACTTCAAATGAATAATTTAAAAGGCATCAAGCAAAATATTTTATTAACATAAAGTTAATGGTATATTTTTATAGTACCTGATTTTCAAAAATTTGCACTAAGACATTATCATAATCAGCTCATGTCAGTTGTGTGCCATTTTACATACACTATTTTTGAATAAAGTTAATGCACTCGTTGGCACAGAAGCTCAGCTGAAATCTCATTCCTGAACTATCACTGCAGCCTTATTAAAATACTTTTAATTTGCCAACGACGACGTAAATCCGAGGTGAAGATGGCTTTTCTCCTTGAAATGTAATTTCTATCAGCAGTGTTTCCGACTACATAGCAAGGTCATACAAAATATTTGCATCTTTTTGTTAAAATAGGAGGAAAATCATAAGAATCGGCAGATTACCCACCACGAAATGGAGCAGAAATTGTATTTTTACTCAGAAATAACATCATGATACAAATAAAACTTTATGGCGGTGACTCTCCTGTAAATTAGATATTTATTCCCTTTCCCATTAATGTGCCTTTTCTCAATATGTTGGCTTGAACTATAATATAAATCTGTAAAGGTGCCAAGGAAAGCTGGCTTATTTTCAAATGTGAATTTTCATGTATTATAATTTTATAAAAGACTTTATTTTTGCTACAAAAGTGGGCAATTATTCAGTAATTTCTCTTTCATATGTTTCAAAGAATGAAATAAATAGCCTTCGCCATGACAGACTGCTGTGCCCTCCTAATTGACATCTGATATATATTACTATAATTTTACTGATTTTATAGTAAGGAACAAGATACTTAAGTTACAAACTCATTTTGGAATTTGATTTATGATATCAGTCCATTTCTCTTTAGATGAGTTAGTTCATCAAGTTTCAAACCATCAAACTATTCATTCCCCTAATGTATCTCAACACAGACATCACAGTTCATGGATATTATACCACACAGAAATCAGGCCCATTTTTTTTTTTTGAGTTCCCAAAGAAAAAAAAGACTGTCCTCCTATCCTCCCATCCTCCTGGAGATTTCTAAACACCCTGGAGGTCCATTGGAATCTCAGGTATTTCAAGGTGATTGTTTTTTGCTTCCTCTTTTGTCTTCTACCCCAAAGTACGAGAGTTAAGTGTCATACACCATGCTTGAATGCCATGTCAAGTCCAAGTAGTGTTTTCTACCGGAATCAAAAGTCTAGAATAGTCCTTAGGAAACCTTCCAGTAAATGAAAGGACTGAGAAATTGCTCACATTTTCTTTAGGTTCCCATTGGTTCCTCAGGAACAAAGAATATTTACTGCTCTTGATATTTTAAGCTTTGTGTTTTCTTAGCATCTAGTTTGTTGTTTTTTTTTTTTTCCTCTCCAGTGTATGTGTTTTAGTCTAATAGTGGTTCTGAGTGCCCAGGTACTGCTGTGATAAGTGCCATAGAAATACTTCTGTATAAAGACAGATTACTCTGAACTGGTTTCCATTTTTTCAACCAAAACTTCTGGTGATGATAAAAACAAAACAAAAACCAACCACCTAAATGCCACTAGTCTATAAAAATCAATGGTGTTTCTGTCTGCATAAGGAGTATGAGATTATGTCAAAAGGAATAATGCAATCAATACCTGAGTCCTAAAAGATAAAATCTTCTCTTTTAGAAAACAGTAAGACAAAACAAACAAACAAACAAACAAAAAACCCGAAATAATAAAAAATCCTCAGAGGCATTGTATGTCTTTGGGAATTTCATCCTCATAGGTTGAAAGTCACTGGGTTCCTTTTTCTCTAGGTGTAGTGCTAAATTTACAGGAATTAAAAGTGAAAAAATGCCCCCAACACTCTAATATGAATACAGAAAGCAGAAAGCACAGTAACATTACAAGAAGATGAGAGACTGCAGACTTTGGGCTCTAGAAACAAATTTGGCATGTATAATGTCCCTTCTCAAAAGACTTAGAAGAGATGTTATGTAATTTTTGAGAAGAGTCTGAATTAAAAATGCCAATTGATGATGCATCAAATTAAAATCTAAATGATGATGAGGTCAACTCTAGGGTCCCTAGAGCTTTCCTGCAGTACTTCAATGTGTTTCTAATCACCCAGTAGATACTGGAAGCCTCAACATGTTCAGATGATTCATTTAAATAGCAACAAAGCAAGAGGAATTTGGTATGTGCAGGCTAGTGGCCTACTTCAGAGATTCCAGGAGAAGACAAGACTTTGTGATGGAAATTCTTTTTCTCTGAGGTTTCCTACCGCCACTCGATATTCAAGATATTTTTTCCTGGCATGGTACAGCTTTTTCCTCTAAAAAACAATAAAAGGGCGGTGCGGGGTGGGGGGGGGGGGCGGTGAAGACAATTCTTGAAATAAAGAGAGATGATAGAAACCATTCCAGAGTTTCAGTTTCATGGAAACCATGTCACCTTGGGGAGTAAATTCTATGTCTACACTGTAGTGATCGACAGTGGTTAGATTGCTTTGCATAATGTTTGTGTGCTTTGCAACCAAATAGGAGCATTTTAATTAATTTTAAGCTCTGTTCTGCTCATTCAAGTCATCCACAGACTCTTTATGAAACTGCTTCAAAGCCAGCCTCTTCTAGAAACAGATCTAAACTTCCCAGGTGGATTTTAAACTTGACCCCAAATCCCCATGTTTACCTCCAAAACTCTCAGTGTGTTTTATGTCACTTCATTAAGATGCGGATATATTCAGACCCTGGGACTGTTGTTTACTGCATACCTTGATTCCTTTGCTGGTTTGGGAGCCTTGAATAACTGGAATCTTCTCCGCCTGCAAGCCCTGACATTCTGAACTATTCACTCTCTAGCACTTCAATGATATTTTTCATGACTGTGAGATTGTACATCCTCTTCTTCCTCAGAAGCATTTGCCTCCTTTATTCACCTGCAAGTTTCAATTATCTTCTTGGGGAATTTGCTCCAGTCCGAACCCATCTAAGCCAATTCACTAGGATGTAACATGCTCAGCACATATCATATAATAATCTCAATTGTCCTCTCTCATTTCTTAAGCATGCTGTTTTCTGTGTCATGTGACCCAAGTCTTTAGCAGAGTTCTGGGCATAAAAATAGATGCTGGATAAATGTTTATTGTTTGCCTTTGTATCTTGCACAGTCTCACACAATTCTTTGTTTCCAACAGATACTGAATAAGATTGGCTAAACAGATGATATATGTTTCTAAAATTATCTGCAGTTGTAGAATAAGCATTATGGAGTATACACATTATTTATAACAATTTCCCCTTCCTTGATCTGCCCTGGGACATCTAAGATGGGTCCAAGGTGAGGCATCTAACCCATAATGGGACAATCAGAATTATTTTTTTGCCATAAATGAGGATGAGGAAGGGGAAGTTAGAGAAAGAGAGACGTTTCCATTGCAATTCTGTCTTTGGAGCATCTGACTCCAATCGGCCAACAACAATATTCAACTGGGCAGACTGAGGAGACTAAAGGAGAAAGGTTAGAGAGCTATTTAGAGAGGAACAGGAAGAAAATGTGAAAGGGAAAAATCTATACTTCCTTTCTCTTATGGTTCAGGACCTGTTTTAAGGAACTGGCTTAAAACAGGTCCTGAAATCAGAGTATCTAGGGAAAATTAAAGGAAAGGTATCCTTTGTTCTCCTTGTGTTTTGTGAGATATCACTGTATTCTTATAATGAACTCTCCCTGTTCTGTACTATCTCAGTTTGGTTTGTTACTTAAGAGAGAAGATTCCAAATTGTTTCAGAATAAAGAGGTGTTCTTAGGCATATACAGTATCTTAGGAAAGATGATTGTCAGGATGATGCTTGTTACTCCTCTCATTACCTCTACCAGTTGTCTATTGCCGCTATAACAAATTATCTCACATTTAATGGCTTCAATAAACACATATTTGGGGTCCAAAATCTGAGACCTCCCAAAACCGATTTGGCTCATTGTATAGATTGTCAATTTACAGACTGAAAGGTCCCAGGTTTGATTCTGATCAAGGGCATATACCTACCTTGGTTGTGGGCACATCCCAGTAGGGGGTGTGCAAGAGGCAGCTGATTGATGTTTCTCTCTCATTCAGGTTTCTGACTCTCTATCTCTTTCCCTTCCTCTCTGTAAAAAAAATCAATTAAAAAAAAGCCTAAGACCAGTCTCAAAGAGCTCCATAAAATCATGGTTTTAGCAAGGCTGCATATCTTTCTGGAAGCTAGAGGGGAATGAATTTACTTGTCTCCTTTGGATCCTAGAGGCTGTCCGCATTCTTTGATTCCTTCCTCCACCTCCAAAGGCAGCAAGGGCGGGTTGAGTCTTTCTTATATCACATCATCCTGTCTGCTTCTTCTGCCAAACTTTTTCTTTTCTTTTTTAATATATTTTATTCATTTTTCACAGAGAGGAAGGAAGAGTGATAGAGAGCTAGAAACACTGATAAGAGAGAGACATTGATCAGCCACCTCCTGCATGCCCCCACTGGGGATGTGCACGCCACCAAGATACATGCTCTTGACTGAAATCGAACCTGGGACCTTTCAGTCCAAAGGCCGATGTTCTATCCACTGAGCCAAACCGGTTTTGGCCTTTTTCATTTTTTAAGAACTATGTAGTTTTCCTTGGCTGTCCTGATAACCCAGGATAATATCCTATCTCAAAGTTCCTTTGCCAGGTAGCAAAATATATTTACAGATTCCATGGGGTAGAAGATTGAGGATTTATTTTTAGAGGGAGGCATTAGAATACCTCTCAACCCCCAAAGCAGAAACTGTTACTATTTGCTGGGTTGTATATCCTAACTCCCCACCTCCTCACAAAAACCAACTGTAATATAAGTTTCATAAAAGCTTGAAACCTGTTTTGCTTATTGCCATATGCCTCAGGGCCTACAACAAGGGTTGGTATGGTGTAAATATTCAATAAGTATCTAATAAAAATGAATTTAATAAGCCCCTCCATAAAGACTGACACTTTTTCTATCTTTTGTTAAAGCAAATTTATAGCAATTGCACATCAGTATGTGATTGTCCCCAGAAATTGTGAATGTGCTAGGTTACATGGAAAAGGGCATTCAAGTAGTAGGTGGAATTAATGTTGGTAATCAACTGACTTCAAATAAAGAGATTATTTGGGATTCTTCAGATGAATGCAATGTTATCACCAAGGCCCATAAAAAAGAAGAAGAACCTGGATGTTATTAAACTAAGTAAAATAAGCCATTCTGAGAAAGACAAATACCATATAATTTCACTTATATGTAAAATCTAGTGAACAAAATAAAATGACAAAATAGAATCAGAAGCAAGGATACACAGTCAGAGGGGAGAGAAGCTTGGGAGAACTGAATGAAAGAAAGTGAAGCAATCAGCCAGAGAACATCCTATATAATAAAAGAGAAACATGTAAATTGACTGTACCTCCACTATGCTCACCAGTCAATCAGGAGTGCATATGCAAATTAATTCTACAAAGATGGTGGATTAATTTGCATACATAGGGGCTGGGCAGAGAGCAGAGCAGGAGAACCAGCAGAGAGTGAAGGGGCTTGGGGAACTTGGCTCCCCAAGCCACCAGATGGAGAGCAGAGAAGGAGAGCTGGTGGCTTGGAGGACTTGGCGGAGTGGAAGGCCGTGGGATGGAGACAGAGCAGGAAGGGAAAACCAAGAACACGGGGAACACCTGGAATCCTGAGAATAGTAGTTCTGGTGGCAGCTCCAGGACCGGAAGCAAAAGCCCAGAGCATGGGGAGCACCAGGAATGCTGGGAATCATAGTTTTGGTGGCAGACGGGTCTCCTAGACACTAGAGCAAAGTCAGCCTGGAGCGAGTTACTGTTGCAGTGAGAGATGGAGGGAAAGCTAAGGTAGGAGATACAAGTAAAATCAGAGTGTCTAGGAAAAAGTAAAGGGAAGATATCCTAAAACTTCCAGGAAATCTATACCAATGAAGCAAAGAAAAAAAAAGCCTCTATTATTCTGTGAGCAACAAAACAAACTAGGTTGGGGTCTCAGACAATTCGCTCATATGATTGCAAAGACAGACAGAAACTCCCAGATTGGAGAGGGTTCTCCTGAGGGCTTCTAGATTGAAGAGGGTGCAGGTTGGGCTGAGGGACCCACCCTCTGTGCACGAATCTTCATGCAATGGGCCCCTAGAATAGTATAACTCACTAGACACAAATAACAGTGTGATGATGGCCAGAGGGAAGAGGAGTAGCAGGGGCTGGGTGCAGGTGGGCAAAGGGGTGGGGATGGGGCATCTCTAATAGTGTCAACAATAAAAATAAATTTTAAAAAAGGAACATAAAGAGGAAGAGAGCCGAATAGACTATAAGAGGTTGGTGATCTTGTTTAACTTTTTTTTCCATGTATTTGTCCCATTTTTCCAACATCATTTATTGAAGAGACTGTCTTTGCTCCATTGTATGCTCTTGCCTCCTTTGTCACATACTAATTGATCATAAAGGTATGGGTTTTAATCTGGGGCTCTCTATTCTGTTCCACTGATCTATATGTCTGTTTCATGCCAGTAACAGGCTGTTATGGTTGCAATGCTTTTAGGTATAGTTGGAAATCAGATATTGAGATACTACCAATTTTGTTCTTGTTTCTCAATATTGCTGAGGCTATTTGGGGTGATCGACAGAAGAAAAATTAAGTGGGCCTACGTGGAGGTGGGAAAAGTGGGAGGGGAATGGGCACATCTGTTACAGGGTCAAAAATAAAAATAAAGTTGATAAAAAGAGAAAGCCATAGCGTGATGTTAGGATGAAACAATGATCAGGGAAAATGCAAACAAGGAAAGGCAATAGAAACAAGCCTTCGGACCTCTAGAAAGGAATGTGGAATTTCTGTCAACTCCTTGATTTTATCCCAGTGAAAATGGAATTTTATCCCACTGTGTTGGGACTTCAGATCTGCAGAACTGTTAGAAAATAAATTTGTTTTAAGCCACTAAGCTTGTGGCAACTTGTTATAGCAACAAATAGAAAACTAATATTAAATCACTTCTAATTTTCCCTGGAGCATATTTCAGTATGCTATCCACCTTTTAAAAAAATTATTCCCTTCATCTCCTCATTTGGAGTGAACCCAAAACTCTCCCTACTATAATTTTCTTTGGTGCAATCTGTGCTGGACGCCCCTTCTCTAATTTCTCTTGATTCATGAGACAAGGGATAGTTAGCATATATGTTTCTTACAAGCATCACCAGTCTTTCCTCTGTGCACTAAAACCCTATTATTCTTCTAACACTTTAGCTTCATAGTCTCTCAAAATGCATAATATCCAGTAGCTTCGATTCCTTTCTCTTTCATAAACTGATACCAATGTATTAATTTGGACTCAGAAACTTCACAGTGTAGTAGAAGACAGGTGTGGATGGCTAGGATATTGATTGCAAGAAGGTATACACTATGTGCATTTCCTCCCCTCATCAAGTTTCTTTCCCGGTAGCAGAGCATGATTGCAAATAAGGTGAAATGGCTCTCTTCTCTTCTCCCTAAAAAAATCCCTTAATAGTAATATCTATAGTGGTAGTCTTTAACCAGTTCCTTCAACTGATTTCCCTCGATGTGCTCATTCTCATTCTCTCTCTCTCTCTCATTCGTTTATCCATCCATCCATCCATCCATCCATCCATCCATCCATCCATCCATCTGCCCATCCATCCATATTTCTATCTCTCTATCTTGCCTTTTCCTCTTCCCACTACAGATCTGTGTTCCCAACTTTATGGGACAAGGGGGAGAAGAACCTTGTCTAAAAGGTAATTTATGTTTCAGGACCATGGACAGGGACCCATTTTGCTTAGGAAGCCACAAATAAGTTACACTGGTATTTTAAAAACCATTTCATTTGCAATTAATTTCTAAATTTACTTCCTTTCTTCAAACTCTTTTCTTCACACATGTCCTGCTTCCTCACAACAACCCTCTCTGGCTGCAAATACCACATTACTCTCATTAGCAGCACAGATTGTTTACTACTTAATATTTTTATCTGTCCCCTTGCCAGACTCATTTCCTTATTACTTCTTTCTGCTTTTGTTTACTCTTTTGTCCTCAAAGAATTTCAGAGAGTATGTGTGGATTGCAAATTTATGCAATTCAGCCTCAGTTGGACTCCATTTGTGAGTCATTTATATTAGATTAAACCATACAAAAAATTGGGAGGCAAAATTAATTTATATTTTAAATAGACAAATTATAAGCTATTTTATAAGATATGACCTAAATGATTTTTAAATTTTTAAGTAATATTTACAGAGGAGCTTTTTCAAAATGTTTTAACCATCCTCAAATTAACCACTTAACATGTATATTTCCTCCTTTCAGAAGTTATTTTATTTTTATTCACTGGGTAGTTTGAGTGATCACATGAAAGAAATTCACTCAATATTTCTTCTTTATTCTTCAGAATTTCTCTGTTTTCCTTTTCATATTTAAATTTTCTCTCAACACAGAGGAGTTTCAGTGGCCTCAACTCCAACAAAACTACCTCCCCCCACCCCCTTTGATTCTCAAGATCTATAATCGCACCTGGAATGTTGATGAACTATCCTTCATATTTACCTTCAATACTTGAGTATGTCCTTGATTTCCACCTTCAAATCTACTCAGATTCTCCTTTTTAAAACAAAATTTCCCTTGGCACTGTTACTGCTTACTGAGCTATCTGCCAACTTAAAGGAAAACAAAAAGAATATGTTACATTCTCTACCTTCACTTTATAAAACCCCAGATAACAGGGCTTCAGCCCTCACCATTCAAAGGGAGCCGTTATCTCCAGGTTCCCTAAAGATTCTTTAATTGAAAGATTTGATATCATTTCCCCTTCAGAATTAACCCCACCCTTGCTACTTCCACAACAGTATTCTGTTTGATTCCTCCTACCTTTAACGAAGATCATCTTCACATCTTTGCTCTTGATATTTCAGGAGCAAGATCAAGTCTATTCCTAATCCTTCTTCTCCCCTGCATATGCTCTTATTTCCCTTTCAAATTTCTGTATTTTCCCAGTGTGGACTTGCAAATTCCAAGTTTCTTTTGGTCTGTTCTCACCATCATCCTTCTAATGTTTCTTATGCTCCCCCTTTTAAAACATCACACTATTGGATGGCATATGCCTAGGAGAAGTGTATTCAGGGACTGATACTTGTATACCACGCTCTATATTTATACTGGGGATGGCTATGGAGTTCAACAATTAAATATGCATGGTTAACATTTATACTACGTTTAATTTTTTGGATATCTATTTTGCATAATAGCCTATCAAAGGCTCTAAAAAAGTCCTTCAGTTAATAAACCTGTTTAACTCTGTTTAATCCAATGTTCCCAAACTGATTTTACCTTGTAAACATTTTGTACATCATTTTTAATAACATCTTGTTGAACACACTGGGGAATGTCATCATGACAGAATAGGCATGTTCTTTGCCTTCTGATGAACATGTTCAAATTCTGAGTTTTCTACTTATTAGCTCTGTGGGCAAGCTCCTTAGCTCGTCTGAGCTTCTGCTTCTTCAGAGTTAATAACATCTTAAAGCCATCTTCTGAGGATTAGAGAAAGTGCATATAATGCACTTCACATGGTATCTATCACATAGTAAGTGCACTTTAAATGTTAGTGTCATTGCTATTATTGTACTGTGCTTATGCATGTATCTTATATATGCTACCTTCCAGCATATTTTGAAGTCTCAATGACATATATGCCTGGTAAGATGTTATATATATATATATTTTAAATATATTTTATTGATTTTTTTACAGAGAAGAAGGGAGAGAGATAGAAAGTCAGAAACATCGATGAGAGAGAGACATCGATCAGCCACCTCCTGCACGCCCCACAGTGGAGATGTGCCCACAAGCAAGGTACATGCCCCCCAACCGGAATCGAACCTGGGACCTTTCAGTCCGCAAACCGACGCTCTATCCACTGAGCCAAACCGGTCTCGGCAAGATGTCTTATATATTGTTTTGCTCCATAATTACCGGGGGGGTTGCATTATATATTAGGAGGGTAAGATACAGAAAAGTGATGAGTTCTTTAAATTATTGTCTGTTATGCTGTGTTGGATAATGACCCAATCTGAGTTGAAGAGGACTATTTCCCCACCAATAAATTAAAACTCACCCCTGTGTCTAAAAACCACAATGACTTTTCAGTAGGAAATTCCCATAGCTAATAGTTGGTTTACAAGCAGTTTAAAAAATAGCTCAGAAATTAAAATGTAACAATTTTATCATTAATTGCTGTTTTCCAAATAGTTGCTGAGTAAATTAATTTCCCTTTCTTTTACTGCAGGCTACTATGTTCGGTATTCTTATTCAACCAGTGCACATCAATGGCCCCAGAATAATGGAGTTCCTAATATGATTTTCATCAACACTTCAGATATTTCAAAAGGATATCATGCAATTCTGACAGTGGAGAGACCCACACACCTTCAGAGAGATTCTAGAGCCTCTTTCCTTTTCATGTTGATTTGAATAATACCGCCTCTATGGCTTAGGGGCCTGGGATATGAACCAATGCCAGGAAAACACTACTACTCTCCAAGTGATAAAAGCAACAAATTGGTTTTAAAAGCAAACGTAGCAAATAACAATGTAGTAAATATAACAACGCAATAAAATAAACAAATGAGCTAATAGAAAGCATAATTATTGTACATCAGCATCTAAATCTGAATACAAATGGTCAAATTTGTTTAAGTGAAAAGGGTCTAATGAGTTTTTCTCCAAATAACTGAGGATGATAATTTGTACTAATACATAATTTTTCAATGCTTTGGTAAATCAGTCTAAATTTTATTTATTTACTTATTTATTTTTAATACACTAATTTGAATGGGTCAATACCAGCTGAGCTATGCATGACATGCTGGTCATGATGACAGCTGACCAGCTTTCCCTCCTTGATGAAACTCTTTCACCAATCTCTAGCTCAAGGAAGCAGTCAGCAGGCAGTACCAGAACTAGAGCAAGTCTGACTCAAAATACAAAAATAAAGTAGACCTCACAATCACCTAGCTTTTTCTTGGAATTCTCTTTTCTCAGGAACATTGTAATGTTTTGATTACAATGCAGCTGTAAAAAAGAAAGCTCTCTTACCCTCTGAGACAGCATGGAGGGACCTGGAGGAGTATTATGCCAAGCTAAATAAGCCAGTCAGAGAAAGACAAGTATCACATGATCTCACTCATATGTGAAAGCTAATGAACAAAATATATTGGTGCACAAAATAGATCCAGGCACACAGAAGCATGGAACAGACTGTGGAATCTCAGAGGAAGGTGGGGGTGGAGAGAGATTAAACAAAGAACTTATATGTGTATATGCATAACCCATGGACACAGACAATAGCTGGTGAAGGACTGGTGGGGGGTGTTGAGGGTGGAAGGGGCCATTGGGAAAAAATGGAGGACCTCTGTAATACTTTCAATAATAAAGATAATTTTTTAAAAAGCTGAGATTTGGGGTTACATTCTGGTTCAGATATTTATAAGCTCTGAACTTAAACAAGTAGCTTGATTCCTATGTGTTTCAGATTCCTGATCTATATACCTGACTAATACTACCAGCAAACTCACAGGATGACTGTGAGGATTAAAGGAGCTGCTGAGCATAATATATTCAGAGCAATATCTGCAAAGGGTAGTCCTATGGATGTTTACTTCTATCATCATGCTTATTGTCACGTCACAATCACCACTAACTTTGCATAATTGTCTCCCTCACATCCAGCAGGCCTTGATTCAAATGTTTCTTTCCCAGAGGGCCTGCACTGACCGACCTGTCTAAAGAAGTCCCCAACCCATTTTCTTCTTTTAATCCTCACCTGAGAATACTTTCCCATTGATTTTTAGGGAAAGTGAAGGAGAGAGGGAAAGACAGAGAAAAACATCGATGTAAAAGCCATGTGTCTAACCAGTGTTTGCTATGTTATTCTGGTCTGGATACGCCTTGTTTTGAGCCTGTAGGGAGCAGAACACAAACTCCTCTTAAGCTTTGAGCTGCTATTCCACTCAGAGAAGGTTCATTTAAGGAACAAATCTTAGTATCAAGTAAAAGTGACACCAGATGGAAAAAGTACTCAACTCTGGGCATTCACATGTGTTTTCTTACCTTCTGTGGTTCCATTTATTTATTTATTTGTCTGTCTATTTTTAATTTAATGATTTTATTTTATTTCTGTTGTTCATTCTTTTGTTATTTATTTTTTATTATTTTTATTTTTTAATTTAATAAATCTTTATTGTTCAGATTTAAAAAAAAAGAAAAGAAAAGAAACATATCAATTGTTTGCCTCCTCACAACTCCTGACCAGGGCCCAGGCCAGGGAGGAGCCCATAATCAAGGTATGTGCACTTTGACCAGAACTTGGGAGCCTTTGGTCAGCAGGCAGATGCTCTATCCACCAAGCCATAACTGGAAAGGGCCCCAAACTATTTTCTTTCTTGAACTTATCACTTTTATTTTTTTCTTCCTACATAGAGCAGGGTCTTTTTGCTTTTTTCAATGTTATATCTCCAGTCTTTAATGGATAAACTTGCCTATAGTAGGTACATAATAAATATTGAGCTAGTGTCCTATGATATGGCCCGGTTTAAAGGTTTCTACCTAATAGTATCCAAATCAATAGAAATGCCTCTTTCCAAGATTTTGTCGAATTATTATATAGGCACTGGTTGGTCATGAGTGAAGGGCAGTGTTGTCTCATTCTTTGCGGAAAAGCACCTCACCTCATTAGCACAAAGACACATTCAAAATGTGATGAACTAGACCTCAAGAAGTCTAAGCTTCTGAGTTATAGGATCCTGTCATATGTGTTCATAGAATAATTCCCATTTAAATTAAATTGGCCTGAGTCTCTTCCTATCAAAGATGTTTCTAGAACACAACCGTAAGTTCTTGGTTCCAGAATTCTATTTCAATTAAGACTGAATTATTGTAAGCTGAGAAAAAAAAAACCTAATGTGTTCTATTTACCCAAACATGACAGTCAATTTAGAAAAAAAATAGAAACTTATTACCAGTTTGGATGAACTAAAAATGGAAGGGGAATCACCAATTTCCCAGGGTCTCATTGGGTCGGTTAATTAAAATGACCTGAAATGTTGAACTTTCTTTCTCTAGATATTTAAAAATTCCGATGTTTTCCCAGAGGAATAGCCATGTTATTTCACTCTCAGTTTTTGATTGGAAAGTAAAGACACAAGCAAGCCAATTACCATTTCAGGGTTCAGAGCCTTTAGACTTTTATTACGGACCTGGCCTCCCACCGATTTCATTTTAAAAGGTGAAGAATATGAGTCCCAGAGAGAACAATGCTTTGCCCAAATTTATATGCAACCAGTTTAGGTCTTTCTCCTATAATAGAAGGTATTATCTTTCACTACAAGTTCAAATAGCAAGTTCATAATGGGGGGTTAGCACTAAGTCATTAACCTAGAATGCTATTACACTAGTTGATATAAACAAAAACTGTAAGTGGTATTCGTGATTAGTAACTGGGCACTTACTTGGTCCAGAGACTGATGAACCCTTAGTGCATGTTAAACTCAGAACACCCTCGTAAAGTAGTTACCACCATTATCATTTGCAGATGGAGAATGAAATGGTTTAGCGGAGTTGCCATGGATGTGGTTGCTCAGCTAACAACTGCTGAATCTGTATTGGCCTCCCTATTTGATGGCAAATCCCACACTCCTGCCCATGAGGTACCTATAACCCCAGAAAGCAGATCTGATCCACTGCCAATTTTTGTTTAGGTCAGAGTTAAGAATAGGTTTTAAATATATGGGGGAAAGTATATTTCATAACACTTGAAGTTACATGGAAGTCAAATGTCAGTGTCCATTACTAAAAACTTACTGAAACAAGATCCCACTCCTTCATTTACCTTTCCCTGTGGCTGCTTTCAGGCAACCCCAGTAGCATTGAGTAAAGACAGAGACCACATAGACTAAAAAGCTAAAATGTTGACAACCTGGTCCTCTACATGAAGAGTCTGCAAGCCCATGTTCCTAATCATTAGGCTATACAGACTCTCAAAGTTTATAGTTGGAAAGAAAACAACAATAAAACAATTGGGATAAAAACACACCAGTAGCTTTATGAGGAGGACAACTGTATGCATCTCCACAACAGGGACAGTTCCATTTGTGAACAGAGAGGAATGTTCAGTCGCAACCATCAGGCACAGGAAAATAATCTAGTGAAAGGGAAGCAACCTATCCACTATATTCTAGCCAAGATAACCAAGTCATCCTGAAATAGTCACACCATTCCTGGGAGGGAGTGTTTCCTTACCCAGCTTGACTAATAAGAACGAAAGATGCTCACTTCTAACCTACATCTATGGTTCTCAAAGTGTGTTCTAGGATCCTTCGGGAATCCCTGGGACCCATTCTTCCAAACTGTTTTAATAATCTTCCTAGGCCTTCGTTATCCTTTTCACTCTCATTCTCTCATGATGTGCAGTGGAGTTTTCTAGAGGCTGTGTGACAAGTCCTATCACAACGAATTGAATGCTGAAACAGATATGAGGATTCAGGTGTCTTATACTGAGCCACATGTTAAAGAACATTGCAAAAATGTAAAACAGTGCCACCCTTTTCGTTAATTTTTATTTCTGTTTTAAAAAACAGCCATATAATCATGTCACCATGAAATGGTTTATTATTTTTGATACACTAATAAAGTATTTTCTAAATGACTAGGTTTTAATGTCTAATAGGGTAAATTTTGATAGAGTAACCTCAGATACATAAACGTTCCTAACCATCTTCAAAGAGACTGTAAGACCTGCTGCTCTCCAACTTACTTCACCCTTCAGTGTTCAACCCATGTACATGTTGTCTTTCCAACTGTACTTGACTATGTACTTGGGGCTCCCAAACCCGAATCCACATCAAAACCATTTGGAAAGCTTAATACCAATTCTCTGTGCTCTGAATTATCTAGGAGTAGAGCCTAAATTGCTATATGTTATCCTCAAATGATCCTGACCCAACTAGTGCTAGGGTCAGAAAATGTTGATGGCCTCTGTTATGAATTGAATTGTATACCCCCTCAAATTCATAGGCTGAAACCCTAATCCCCTTGCACCTCAGAATGCATTTGGAGATAAGGGTGTTTAAAGAGATAACTGAGTAAAAATTAGGACATTAGGATAGGCCTTAATCCAATATGATTTGAGTCCTTATAAAAAGAGGTGATTATGCCCAACTGGCATGGCTCAGCGGTTGAGTGTCAATCTCTGAACCAAGAGGTCACGGTTTGATTCCGGTTGGGGCACATGCCTGAGTTCTGGGTCTAATCCCCAGTATGGGGCATGTAGGAGGCAGCCAATCTATGGTTCTCTCTCATTATTAATGTTTCTTTCTCTTTCTCTTCCTCTCTGAAATAACACACACACACACACACACACACACACACACACACATATATATATATATACACATACACACAAATATATATATAATATTTATATATATTATATTTATATATATATTATATACATAAATTATATATATGTGTGTGTATATATATATATTAAAAAGAGATGGTTATAATACAGATGCACAAATGGAGGTAAGACGATGTGAAAACACTGCAGAAAATGGCCCAACTGAGAGGTCTCAGAAGGAATCAACCCTGTGAACATCTTATCTTAGACTTCCAGCCTCCAGAACTGGGAGGAAATAAAGTTTACTTGTTTAAGTCAGTGAGTCTGTAGTCTTTCGTAATAGCAGCCCTAGCAGACTAATACCACCCCCTTCTCTGAAACTGATCTTCTAGCCTACACTCATTTCCAACATAACGGTTTTCACCATCTTTCCTTATCATTATGCATTTTTTTCATCTTCACTATAATATAAACTCCACGGGCAATAAGAGCGCATCTGTTTAATCCACCCAGTGTTATTAACTCTGAATACAATACTGACACCTGGTAGATACTCAATACATATTTGGTGACTGAATATATAAATTAACATTAACATTTACACATTTATTTACTTAACTACTTCAACGTGTCTAGTATTCAAAGAGATTATGCATTTCTGGATTTCAGAGATTATAGCTTATTATCCCTATCCTCTATCCCCTTATAAACTTTGTAGCTTGTGCTTCAAAGAAAGAAAACTGCTGAATAAATGCCTCAATATAGGACTGGAGAGCTAACTTTAAAACATCTATTTCCTGAGTTAATAGTAAGAGGGAAAATGAATGTTTTCTATAATTATGTTGTGTATATCTAGTCTTGCTAAATTTAAAAATAATTTGGATTTATCTGTATAAGTCTTCTGATGACTAGTCAGAACCAGAAGAATCTGTCGTAGATAGCTGCTTGAGCTGATTGGCCTGAGGGTTATTGGTTTTTGCCTGAGAGCTGAGTAAGAAGGTTTGTGCATACATGGGGATGTTCTGCAGATCTCAGGAGGCCACTGAAGGGAAAGCAGGACTATCTTCATCTTCCCTTTATTGCTAATTGGGGTCTCCCGACCTTCTGTAGTCACCCCTCACCCTCCTGTTATTTAAGGGGTTCCTCAGTTAGGCCTCACAGAACCTGATGGGCAGGTTCCTGGGGTGCTGGGAAGAAGAGCACAAGGAATGTGAACTGAAAGGACTGTCATTCTGCAGGGAGAAGGCAGGGGAGGTGGGGTAGTGGGGTGGGTGTAAGAGATCAACTGAAGGACTTGTATGTATGTATATAAGCATAACCAATGGATACAAGACATTGAGCGGGGGTAGGCAGGTGAGGGCATGTACTGGGGTTCGGAAGGCTGGGGGAGGTCAATAGGGGGGAAAAAGGAGACATATGTACTACTATTTGTAATACTTTAAACAATAAAAATAAATAAATAAATAAATAAATAAATAAATAAATAAATGAGAATAATAAAAAAAAAGCAGCTACAGTCTCTGGAATTGTAGGGACAATATGCTCCATGTGATTTACCTAATGTAACTCCTTCATCAAACCTACAGGATAGGTATAAGGGCCCCGTTTTCTATATTCATAAGGTGGGGTTTAGAAGAACTCAATGAGCTGAGAGGTGGCATTGTAATAGAGAGTCGGTGCTTAATCACTACTGTTAAGAGTGAGGACTGTATCCAGTCCTAGCTTTGCTCCTCACTAGCTGAGCAAGTGGCTCATCCTCTCTGAGCCTTATTTTTTCCATCACAAAGTGAAGCTGACAATAATAACTATGAAAAACATATACCTCACAGAGTGTTTCTGAGGACTAAATAAGTTTCAATGTGTGTAAATCTCTTAAACAGTCCCTTTCATGAAATAAGAGCTCAGTAAGAGTAGTCACATGGCAAGAAAATGCCACAATCAGGATTCTAACTCTCATCTGTCTGACCCTTAGAAGTCGTGTTCCTAAGAATTATGATATATTTTCAGAAACAACTTTAACTCCTTCTCCTTCTCTTCTGTTTTTTTTACTTCTACACGTCCTTTTCCTTCTTCTTTCTCTTCCTCCTTTTCCTTCTCTTTCTATTTATATATTCCCTTTATATTCACCTATACAGTACTTGGTAGAGGACTCAGAAGTCGATGATGGTTGCTAAGCCATGTTTTGCTAACGACAACACACATTTTCATGTATTCCATTCATGTACTTATTTCTCACAAAATGTTAGCCATGGAGCTACCAAATAAATACATTACAATCATTATTTTGGGACACAGCTAATCCTTAGAGAAAAAATCTTTTTTATCATATACATTAAGGCATGAGGGGCCCCTCCCCTGTCTTCTACACTCTTTTATATCTAATAGGAAGAAAAACCTGACAAGATGATCCTCAAGTAATCTCCAGCTTCAACTTAATAAATGTGTAGGTACTGAACTTGAAAGCGTGTGACATTTGACAGAATATCAGTGAAATTGTTATACACAGCCACGGTTTGGACTATGTAAAATTACATCACAGAAGATGAATGGAAACATTTCAACAGCTATGAAATGATAACCTTGTTGGCAATGTTTAAGTGTGTGAGGCTTAGAAAAGTAGCAAATGCCCCTGGGAACCACTCGGAAATACAGGCAAGCACATTTGTGATGGCACGCAGGTGACCTTCCATAAAACAGTATTAAATTGAGTAGCAAGGGAATGGAATAAAATATGAAGATGGGAGAGTTTATCAACTGGTTAGCTGTGCATGATAATCACCTTGTTCCCGCTTGTTATATAATTCATTGCTGCACAGGGAACCCCTCAAATTGTATGATTGCACATGTTAACAGTGAATGAACACAGAGAGCGTGATCATCTCAAGTTAATGGATCAAGTTCCTTTACAGATTCTAAGAAACCAAATAAATAAATAAATAAAACAAAGCCATTTAATTTGGACTCTCATTTTCCAAAGTTAGTCCTATCTACACAAATCACTGCTTAAAACCCCAGAATGCTTTTTTGGATTTCGGGACTTTGAGTCCTTGGCTAATCCTAGGTCTTTTGGCTGTTGCAACTTAAAACATATACAGACCCCAGTTCTTCCTCTGAACACGTCAAAACAATAGAATAGTACTTGTTGCTGGAAATGTATGCAAGAAAGCCACTGCGCATGACCTGAGAGATTTCTGCTGCATACCCTGGGGGGAAGGCAGAGTTCACCTGGCATAGCGGGCAGAAAGGTCATTCCAAAGCAACATCAACACAGGCAGCCTTAGGAAGTGCAAAGGTTAACAGAGGAAAGTTGCCCTGGAAACTAGGGGATACAGACCAATGCACCGTCCACTTAGACCAAGCCACTCCTCTGTCTAGGTGCAATTGAGCATATATATTCATATGGACGTGTGAGTGTGTGCTTGTGGGCTATTTTGTGAATCAAGGAGAAAGATACACTGAGATGTGGATCATCCATGACCATCTCATGTTAGGAAAAGCCTGTCAAGTCTATTATAAATAAACATGAGGAAAGAATATGTTATTTTCTCTCTGTCATCAAAGCCTCTGAAAGAAATAAAAATCTTTGTGTGTGAATTTTTTGAGAGGGAATGTTTAAGAATTACAGAATGTAGGAAAGATTGAACAGCTCCAAGTGGACAAACAGCCCTAGATGCTTTTGCTCAGTAAATAGAGCAGCAGTCTGCAGATTGAAGGATCCCAGATTTGATTCCAGTCAAGGGCACATGCCTAGGTTGTGGACTTGATCCCCAGTAGGTGGCATGCAGGAGGGAGCCAATCAATGATCCTCTCTCATCACTGATGTTTCTATATATCTCCCACTCCCTTCCTCTCTGAAATCAATAAAAATATATACATACATATATTTAAAATAGACAAATAGAAAGGGTAATAAACATAATATGGATTTTCTTTCTATCACAGAGGAACTTTTATTAATGTGCATCTCACTTTTGGGGGAGAGGGAAGGTGTAGAGAATTAAATTCAGGGATTTTTTTGAAATGAAAACAGAGCAAAGCTGTGTCAAAGGAGATGAGGAACTTCTGTCATTAATATTTTTATATACAGGATAAAAATTCAAGTGACTGGGGATTCAGCAGAAGTCAAATGCCTCTAATAAAACACTGATAATAAGAGGGCAAAATTATCTAATTTCCCAGGTGGTATTGACTGGAGACTTCCAATGAGTCCCTCACAATAACTTTGACTTGAGTGTGTTATGATTGTGTTCAGCGGCTGTTGTTCTGGAGGTTAGATGTCTGGCCTATGAACAACCCTTGTCCCAGCTCTATGAGGGACATTTTATTTTTTTCTAGAATAAGCACTCAGAAGTATACCTCTAAAACATAAAATATAGAGACTTAAATTCACTACCTGCTGTCAGCTTACTCCTTCTAGCCTGTGATCAAATACGAATGAAGTTTTCTATTTGGCAATATCCTCTCCAACACTTTTTCTATCAAACCTTCCAACTTTTGCCAGTCTGATGGGTGTAAAACGATATTAATTTCTATATTCATTTACAACTCCTGATAGCTAATGGCATTGAACATTTCTCCCCACATTTGATAACCATCACGGTTTCCCCATTTGTGAATTGCCTCTTTCTATCCTTTGCTCATGTTTTGACTGGTCTTCTTTTCCTTGTCAGTCCTCATGAATATTCCTACAGGTAGTTAAACAGCTAGTAACATTAAACACAAATGATCCAAAAAGAAATCAAAACTGTTAAATCAGAATTTTTGATAATGAATAGAAATGCAGAAAACGAACCCTTTCTCTCCAGAGCCAAAGAGATCATAAAGACAGCTAGAGGCGTATTTTAGACCAGGGACTAGCAAACTTTTTCTGTGAAGGGCAAGATAATAAATGTTTTATGCTTGGCAGGTCATGATCTCTATCACAACTACTCCACTCTGCTGTTGTAACCCGGATGCAGCATTTCCATTCACAGCCCGCAAAGGAAGGGGCCTGGCTGTGTTCCTTAATTCCAAGAACAATCTGCCACATGGACTATAATTTGTCAACACCCAATTCAGGCAGAATCCGAGTTTTTGAGTTGCTCTGTTTTGTTTTGTTCCATGTGAACGGTGCCACCTGTGTGGTCTAGTTCCATTTTCTATTTTGTTCAGGTCACGCAGAATAGGACTTTTACCGTCATAACTGCATTGTCAGCATTTAGTCCAGCTACATTTTGTTTGGCAGCATAAAGGAAGCCCGTCTGATCGTATATCTCTTCCCTTTTGTTGATGGTTCTCATGTGACCACACTGTTATGATGAAAATGTAATGTTTCTTTTAATTTCTCATTTTATCTGGTCTTCCCTAAAATTAAAAATATTGCTATGTATCAATCAGCACAGTAACTATTCACACATGTAAGGGGATATAACGATTGTCTGCAGATTAAAAACTTTCCATGATATACTAACTTAATATTTATTATAGCTTTATTTTTTTTTCTGTAATCACTTGTGATTTTTAATTATATCAAGCATTATACTGTGTTTGCTTAGTTTTGCTAAGACTAAGATTCTATGTGCACTTATGCACCCCAGAGTTTATGAAAAATTTAAATCTAAATTGCTAAGAGACATATTTACATACCCTCGTTTTAATGGTGAATAATGTATGAAACTCAGTTTATCAACAATTACTTCTCATATGATAATACTAAGCATTTCTATTATTCTTATAATTGTAAATGATAAGGCATAATGAATCATTACCAAGTCTCCAAATAAAAGAAAGAAATCCATCTACATTTCCCTTTAGATCCTTAATTTTATGTCACTTGTACATGTTTCTTCTTTTACAGTATAAAACCTTGAGGCCAGGAGCTTTCATTGACAAGCAATTAGGAAGTCTTTTGTAATAATCTGAAATGCTTGAGTAAAACAAGCAATTCTGCCATGCTGGCTATTCATGTGTCTTCCTGTATTGAAATTAAATGGTTTTATAAAAGTAAATCAAAAGAAACAGGAACTCCTTATATAGGTAACTATGCCAAGAATGTCTAACCAGATAAAATGGTTTTGTCCCACATCACCATTCAGAATGTATGGGCTGAAGAAAAAAAGCACCTGTACTATCTATCTATTTACATTTCTCTTTATTTTAATTAGGCAGAGGCATATCATTTTCCTACCCTATTAAGAAAAAAGATAAGCTAATGCCCTCACTTCGATGAACAGTGGCTCTTGTATGGGTCATACAACTAAGGTCTAATGGATATGATATCTGAGTCTCCTCTCTGTGAATTCAAGTAACGTTTATGGGCTAAAATCAACTCACTTAAATACTGAGAACTGTGAATTTGTCCAACATCTATATTGCATTAGCTTCTACATGGATTCACATGGGGCACACGTCATACGTCTCATAATGTAAGTACTTTCCATGTTAAGCTGGAGTCCTGGACAGAAAATATCAAGGGTGTCCAAAGCTCAGGGAAGTAGACCTATTTTACTTGAAAAAATGCACACACACACACACACACACACACACACACACACACTCAGAGAGAGAGAGAGAGAGAGAGAGAAAGAGGGAGCCTCTGTTTTATTTCCTGCTCAGAAGATAACAATGTGGAAAAATACCACTTTGGGGAGAAGTTCATCCCATTCTCTCTGTCTGAATAATAAGTTTTTTCTAGACTTCAAATCAGGTGCTATACATTTAACATGGTCACTGCACACTGTCTCCCTCAATCCCAGTATTTCTATAACAAACAATAAAACAAATGGCAGGGATGTTTTAAATTGGTTATTTAAATAATGGGGAGTTATTTGTATACAAAATCATTACTAAGCTGTTAATTTTAAAACAGTAAGAATAGTATGGAGTATATCCAGATCTTCAGCATTAGTCATTATTCTCTGAGAAATCTCCTATTTTCCCTAGACCAAGGACTTACAAACTTTTTCTATGAAAGGTTAGTAAATATTTTAGGCTTTGCAGTTCAAAGGACTTTATCAAAATTCCTCAGCTCTACCTTTATAGCATGGAAACATAGATAATATGTAAATAAATGAGCATGGCTATGTTCCAATATACCTTTGTTTTTGGACACGAAATTCAATTTCACATCATTTTCATGTGTCGTGAAATGTTTGGATATTTTTTCAAGCCTCTAAACATATAAAAACTATTCTTAGCTCATTGGCTGTACAAAAAAATAGGTGACAGGCCAATGTCACGAAATGTTGTTTGCCAACCTCTGCTCTAGAACATATTATCCATGTGTCACACCATATTTTAGCTGGCTGATGTCACCAGCTTCCATTATAATCCAGAAGACAATGAATACTTTTCTGTTCTCCTTTTCCTCTCCTACCCTTCTCTCTCTCTCTCTTTCTTTCTTTCTCCCTTTCCCCTTTAACCCACCCCAGATCACTTACTATGGTAAGAGTAGCCTACACCATGTCCCACTGTCCGAAAGTCTCTGTCTCGGTCTCTAACTCTCTCCCAATGGTGGAAAGAACTACTTTTTCACTGTCAGGAAGTCAACATTTCAGAGGAAAAAGTCTGGCTTCCCAGAACTATCTCCAGGAATACAAACCTCCAGGACACAGGAGTTTTCCCTCTATGGTGCTTTCTGTTCTTTTGATTTAAAACGTCTCCCACCACAGTAGAGTGGCGAAACTTCAAAGAGAGTCTGCTGGATATTGGATGCTTTCATGTCTAACCCTGCCCAGTCTAGTCCATGTAGGTTAAGCTAGTGAGATAGCCTCCTGTGCAAGAGAGGACAGGAAAGCTGACTCTGAAAATGATAGAGGATGGCAGCATTTACATGGCTGGGATTGTAAAAAATATATAATATGTAAAATATATAAAATCACTAGCATTGTCATTAGGATGTAATTAATTCCACACACAAAACCACCTGAGGGAGAAAGGATGTTGGGAGAAATTAAAAACAAGTGGGAAATAGATGCCGCTCAACTCACCAATCCACAAGACTTCCATTTGTACGAAATAATTGATTCTCATCAGATACAGAATAAAGGTATTTTTATTTTTCTTTCCTGTGCCCCCTTCCAATTCCTGTGTGGTAATGGAATCATGAACCTTATCTAGCAGAAATGTCAAGTATGAGTTACACTATTAGGAGCTGCATACAGGTCATCTTCATAAAGTGTTTTACATATTAAATCTTCAGAACTTTTATTAAAAACTAGAGGCCTGGTGTATTAAAATTTGTGCATTGGAAAGGGGGGGGGGTCTCTCAGCTTGGCCTGCCCTGTTTCATAGTCTTGGAGCTCTCAATGGCAGGTGACCTGGCAATCGGGGGAAGGTGACATCCCATCACACATCTGCTGCTGCCACTGCCAGCAGTGCAAGCCTCGGCCAGCCCTAATTACCTGAGCATTGGGTGGCCCTAGGCAGCTGGGAAGCTGTCATCTGAGGCTTGCCTGTGCCTTGGGTTGGCCCTGGGTGTCTAGGGGGCTGAGGGGACTTGGGGACTCCAGAGGCAGGCAGCAGGGCTGAGGGGACTGGGCACCACCATCTTGTGGCTGTGGGTGCTGCCATCTTTGAGGGCATGGTAGCCAATTAGCATAGTCCCTCCTTATTGGCTGTGGGTGCCACCAGCTTTGTGACAGTATGAGGGTCAATTAGCATATTCCCTCTTTATTAGTTGTTTTATCAGATTGCATACTATTTGACAAATAAGTTATTGTCTTGTCTTACTTTTTATATTATGTCTTTTTTGTTTGTTTTAATTAAATCTTTATTATTCAGATTATTACATTTGTTTCTCTTTTTTGCCCTCCATAGCTCCCCTCCACTCGGCTCTCACCCCTCCCTCTACTCTTACCTCCCTCCCATTGACCTCATCCACAAGTGTATGATTTTTGTCCAGTCTCTCTTACCCTTTTTTACTTGAATAATTTGTTAAAGTTTTAAAATGTCACATATCAAAGCTATAGTCTTTTTTCCCCCTCTTATTTTTCTGTTTTTTTTTTGTTTGTTTGTTTGTTTGAAGTGGATAGGTAGGGTGAAATATCCTCTGTGGTTTCTTCTAATTTCTTCTCAGGCAATTTCTGGACCTTCTGAGAAGCCAGCATATATAATGTTAACCTCTTTTGCAGAGAACTTATAACAAGTGACATGCTTTGCATTATTTGACATTTTTATTCACCAGAATCAACATATTTCAAAAAAGTTCCCCAGTTTAAAAGTTGTGCTAGCACTGTATACAGAGGTAAAATGATAAACATGCATGATGCACTTGTGTTGTATGGGCCATTTAACCATCATGTTCCTGGCTTCCAGCAATAATTCCTCACCATCAGGAAGTGACCCGCCCACCCAGCATTTTCAGGCCCTGTTACCTCTATGGGGACTCCAGGATTGCAGTGTGTTATGTTGACCCACCTATTAGGGAATTCCATTCTGCTGGTAAGAGGCATTAGCTCAGGAGTGGTCATGTGACCAAAGCTGTCCAGTGAGCGAGAATGTCAGGACATTTATAGATATCATCAGAGAAGATACCATCTGGAGAAGAACGTACCCAGAGTCACTAGTAGCCATTATTATAACCACAGGGTAAAGCTTGTTTGAAAATGAAGCCAGTCCATAGGGATGAGGTGGGACCAAAAGGTCAAAGATCAAAGGAAAACAAACTTTTTTGATGGGAGAGCCTGGAGCACATGAAAAAAAAAAACACAACACATCCTATTGGGTTTTTCAGTTGAGTTCCCCAGTAGTTTCTGTTGCCCTCTTTGTTGGTTTACATTGGATTTCTCCTGGTTTTCAATAACTATTACCATCTACACCTATAAGCTTTGGTTATAATCTTTTTATCTATTTTATTCTATAAACAGACAAGTGTGTTTCAGAGCATTTTATAGTCTGTCTAAAAGGGCAATATGGCCAAAACCGGTTTGGCTGAGTGAATAGAGCATCGGCCTGTGGACTGAAAGGTCCCGGGTTCGATTCCGGTCAAGGGCACGTACCTTGGTTGCGGGCACATCCCCAGCAGCGGGTGTACAGGAGGCAGCTGATTGATGTTTCTCTCGCATCGATGTTTCTAACTCTGTATCTCTCTT
This sequence comes from Lasiurus cinereus, assembly GCA_011751065.1. NCBI lineage: Eukaryota > Metazoa > Chordata > Mammalia > Chiroptera > Vespertilionidae > Lasiurus > Lasiurus cinereus. The sequence goes on from JAAGEH010000434.1 coordinate 4,507,680, forward strand.
CCTTCCTCTCTGTAAAAAAAAAATCAATAAAATATATTTTAAAACTAAAAAATAAATAAAAGGGCAATATGTTGAAAGCCATGTCTTAGTAAGACGAGTCCAGCAGATGTGTGCAGAATGGGAGGGACCAGGTGAGGCAGCACACAGATTCCATGATCTAATGGGACGTTATAAAGATCAAATAACAAAGGAAACATGGCTGTTTTCCCGCTCAGCTCAGAGAAAGCAATCCAGGCCATTGCCGGAGGATACATAGCAACACAAACCTGAAACGGTTTCCACAGAGGAGTCCTACCCATTTCCTCGGTGACCTTTCAGTGTTTTCTTGTGATCAACAAGCACTTACGAGGTACCCACTAAGGACCTCAGTAGTAGGTATGACATTGTGGGTTGTAGGAATTACATTTAAAATGCACCTTCCGTTGTCAAAGTTGTATCATGTCCTGTCTTCCAATTTAATACCTTCAGCTAATATGCAGAAGAACCTGGAGAATTATTTCAGATTTTATTCTAAAGATAACCACGCATGCTGACCCAGCTGCATAATTTACAAGACACTTTCGGTTTCTTTACAGTAGCTAAATTATGAGTTTTCTGTTATTCAATTAGTTCACACTGACTCCTAGAAGCCAGAGTTCAGAGCTGAAAGCCTGGTCAAATTCATGAGATATTTACATATATTCATCACAGCACACCCTTTAAGATGACATTAATTAGAGAAAATATCTGAATCTCGCTGTGTTATGATTAGAGATAGCAAATAATGCAGACTCTGGCACAAGAGTGGAGATATCTGTAGCATGATAATACTCTGAGCACTTAGAGGAGGCAGCGCTGGACTCCCTGAGAGGCACATAAGAAAACTGATGACTTGTTCTTTTCTCTGAGGCTACAAAGGGGTCATCATCATTAATAGGAACTCCAGTGCCCACAATGTGGTGCTCAGTGAGAACCCATTGTCTAAAAAGATGGACGATAATAAAGATGAGTCTCGTCCTAGCTTGCTTAACTTCCTTTTGAGCTATCCTAGAGTTTCTTATAACTGGAAGAAATTCTTAAAAAAAAAATGACTCAGTCAGATTTGCTGTTTTGTTAGTAAGTCAGTTAGTAGAAATAGTAACAACTTTTTGAGTCCTTATACTTCACATATATATCTACTATGTAAGTAACTCTATTATGCTTATTAGCTTTATTTTACAGGTAAGGAAACAAGTGCAGAGGGGTTAAGTAACCTTCTAAAACTTGCAGAGCTAGGTGATAGTGCTGGAAATCAGTCAGGTAAATCAACTTTCAAGACCAAAGTGCATCAGTGTGCGAAATAAACACTTGGTTGTAAACCCAGATGGAGCATCCATCATGGTCTATTCTCCTACATTTAGACTGGGGCCTCTGTGAGGGCAAGGGCTATTTCTTGGCGATGCTTTTTTTTTAACCTACTCTTGCAGCCCAGCTGGTTGAACATTAAACCCATGAATCAGGAGGTCACGGTTAGATTCTTAGTTGGGGTGCAGGCTCATGCCCAGGTTGCAGGCTTCTTCCCCAGTGTGGTATATGCAGGAAGCGGCTGATCAACGATTCTCTCTCATCACTGATTTTTCTATCTTTCCCTCATTCTCCCTTCCTCTCTGAAATCAACAA
>JAAGEH010000434.1:4509417-4529196 GCA_011751065.1 Lasiurus cinereus
TTTAAGGTACTCCTGCTATATAGTAGGTGAAGTTCTGGAGAAAAGTATCATGGCCATCACAGAGTCATCACCACATGACAAGGTGGTTATATTTTATAGAGAGTATGTACTTGATGAACTTGTACTCAGATTTAAAAAAATGAGACAATCAAAGAGGTGAACAACTTTGCCCATGATCACAAAGCCAATGTGTGGACATCTGAATTCAGGATGGTAACACTCCAGAGCCAAAGTCTCCCACTCCAGCAAACACATTTTTGAAGGAGTCTATCCAGTGATTCTGCCTCGCATCACATCAATCACACGGCGTCTCAGAGTCTGGTGTCTTTAGCTCTAATTTTGGCAGAATTTCTCTCCCTAGTGGAGATGATAGATATGCAACTGAGTACACACACACACACACACACACACACACACACACACACACACACAATGTATGTTAGTTCATTTATTCTGCATCACGTTTCAAATATGATTCTAACCAGAAGTTAAAATTAGAGGATGTACCTTACAGGATGCCTCATGCTCCTCACACTCTTCAAAACACCTTTACCTACAATGTTGACAGACCATCAAACAAGGACTTCTTCAATGCTTTGGATCTTGAAAATGTAATTTTCTAAAATTTGAAGTTAATTCCCTATTGGTTTGCTATACAAAAAAGAAGTTGCATACTGCTTCATCAGCGGAAATGAGAGACAATTCTGAAGTTAGCCCTGCCAGCTTCAAATTACACATGATAATTAAGCAAGCTAGTGCTTTGCTGAAAATTAAATATTGAAATAAAATTTGGCTTTTGATTTGCTAACTGAAAGAAGAGTTTTTATAATTAAACAGGGGAATGATAATGATCAGAGTCAACATTTACGGCGTCCTTCCATCCTAGTTCTTCTCATCCTCACTATCCTACAGTCTATGCATTATAGACCAGTGAGGAAGCTGAGGGGCCTCATGGTGAAGTGACCTGGCCCCAGCTGTTAGAGCTAGTCACAGAGTAGTTAATGTAAGCCTAGGTCCAAAGTCCTTTTTTAAAAAGTCATTAAACTTTACTGGTTAATATATTCTGGTACAATAGGCAAAAAAACATAAGAAAACATTACTTCTTTCCTTGCAAACAAAATCAAACACAAAGCAATAGGAATGATAGCTAGATTCTGCCTGGAGTCTGTAACTAGAGAATAGGCCAAAATGAATAACAAAAAGGATGTTGTCCACAGAGGATCCAGTTATTAAAAAATAAAATCTCTCAGAGAAAGGAACGATCTCTCGGGTTAGGAGAGAGAAATTAGTGATGACATGAGGAGATGAGGGAAGAAAAGATAGACTTCTCCCTTCGACGTGGCAAATGGAAACTTAGTAAAGGAAAAGGAGGCAGGAAAATAGATTTTAGGGATATAAAAGCAACATATCAGCAAATATTAGCGGATAAACTCAAAAATAGAAAATCAATATGGAATATGCACAATGTACAAAATGTATCATTAGGCACTGAGACAGAGGTGTAGTTAACATAGTTGCCTGCTAACACAGTTGAAAAGGGCTATGGAAATGAAAATATCAGGACTAAATTATACGCCAGCTTATGATAATCTTGTAATACTAATACATACCATTTGCTGAGCACTTTTGTGTGCCCAGCATATGCTAAACACTTTATATTAGCTCATTTATGTATTATTACAACAATCATAAAAAGGAAGTAATGATCTTTTCGTGATTCTATAGGCAGAAATGACCCAGGATTACAGAATAAGTAAGTAGATGAGCTGAAATTTAAACCCAGTTATGACTTCTCTGCAATCACAATGTACCCTTGACATATTCAGTAGTCTCTACTCTTAAGATGTAGTTATATCAATTTTTAAAAACTTTTCTGCATCCTACCTTGTGGTCATTGTTTAATGATGGTGACTCCCAACTTCAAATAAAACACTCCACTTTTATTTGCTCTGGGGTATTAGTTTTATTTATTTATTTTTTTAATATGAAAAACTTTTTTGGAATACATATAAAAAAACGCAGTCTGAAAATGAATGTTTTAAATAATTCCTAGGATTGCTTATTCATATGAAGGGGGCTTTATACATTTTACATAACTCTGCCATAGACCTACAATAGAACATATATTTTCATTTTCAAAAATGCTAACTTTTTGATCTATGATATAAATTGCATTAATTCAAATTCTTCCAATTTGAAATTCATTGACTTACAGAATTTTAGAAATGAGGTAATTAGGATGATAAGTAGGAGTTCACTGAGAATATTTATCCTCCTACAGAAAACACATTTGGGGCACTTAAAAAATAAACAAACAGAAATCATGTAGCTGCTGACAAACAGTATGCCAATCTTAAATGATTTTCACGTCATTATTAAAAGGTGGTCTAGTGGCAACTCTTTCCCATGTACTTGGGTCTCACGAGTACCCAAAAATGATGAACATATAATTTATTAATATGCTTTAGCTGAGACTTTTTTTCAAAATCTATTTTATTGATTTTTTTTACAGAGAAGAAGGGAGAGGGATAGAGAGTTAGAAATATCAATGAGAGAGAAAAATCAATCAGCTGCCTCCTGCATACCCCGCTACTGGGGATGTGCCCGCAAACAAGGTACATGCTCTTGTCTGGAATCGAACCTAGGACCCTGGAGTTTGCAGGCCAATGCTCTAATCACTGAGCCCAATGGGTTAGAGCTAGCTGAGACATTTTCGTCCCCATAGAGTTGTCTGAAAGCGGTGAGTCTGGGATGCAGTTTAAATAATTTAAAACAAGGAGTTGAATTATGTGAGCATAGAAGACCCAGTAAGTCTTAGGAAGCACAGGTGCAAAAGTGGTATCAAATACATTATTCGTCTTGAACAGTTTCAAAAATTCTCCCTCTGTCTTCTCACAACAATGGTTCTTATACTTTGTTTTTCTGTAATAAATACATACGTATTTATTGTGTCATAATGAAGTTTGGATAACATGAGGTTAAAAAGAGCTAAACAACTTTGTTTCAGGACTTGTGGGGGCATCTAATATGCTAATGTGTGTGGTAAATATCCAAGAAGTGGAATTTATAGGCAATCTTTCCCAAACTTAAATGTCACTGTACACATTTATTATAATAATCTGAAATTATTTTTGGCAAAGGATGTTCTAAGTCCTGACTTGAAAGAGAATCGGAGTTTTCTTTTTATTTTCACAAGAAGCCATTATTTCCCCAACAAATCATTGAGTTGCTGTGATAACCTTATTCCCATGCAGCTAGTCTGAAGCTTGCCACTGGCCCTCATTGATTTAGTAAGAAATGTAATTAATTGCATTTAATCAAGTTTTTAAAACCTTTGGCATTTCTCCTTTTAGATTCTAGAATTCCATTGGAGCTTATAGATTAAGATTTTAAGCCTAAACTATTTTTAACATTCTCTTGACTGCCTCTAAGATACTCAACAAAAGAAACTATCTAAGGCCCCTGCCTCATTCCCAACCATCTACTTGCATGAGTACATTCCAGCAAGAATGTTCTGTTGATTGCATTTTGTTCACTTATTCATCTTTTCATTAAAAAACATTCATCAGTGTCCATAATTTCCAAGCACTGGATTAGACACTAATGATAAGAGTGATGCATATGACATGTATCATTCTTGAATGGGGAAAACAGATAATTAAAATTAAGTATTTAAATCCAATGAAATCAATATACTGTTGTTGGCAAGACAGATGCAAACAAAAGCAGTAATTCATCTGGGAGATTCAGGGATGTGAGTAACCCCCAAATTGGGCATACGATAAGCACCATTAGTATACATCTCAGTCAAGTGAAAGGTGTGTATTCTAGGGAGAGAGTAATGATAGGGAAGGGGTAGACATAGAGCAAAAGAAATAACATGGGCAGAGATAGGTGAGATATTGCCCTGATTGAGAAATTGAAAGACAATCCCTTGATGGGGTAGAGATCAAGAAGGGAAATAAAGAGAGAGAGTCTGGAGAATTAAACAGGGACCAATCTTGAGCCAACCATTTTTAATCACACTTCCCTTCCTTTCTTCCCAAAAGCCAAGCACATTGTAATTACCTTGCTCATTTTTCTTCCAGTTTCCCGCCCTAAAATGCTCTACCTAAATTCCATCTTTCTTTTAAGACCCAGGCAGAAATCACCCATCTCACAGCAGCTGCACATTTCACAGAACTACTGTGAGAATTTCACAGCAGCTCGAACATAGAAATAAAAATTGCAATGCATGCTCTCTCCTTCCAACCAACCTCGAAGGTTTGAGGGTAAGGGTTGAAGAATCTTTGAAGGTGAAAGGGAAAGTTATACATATTTAATACAGAATGATTAAAAATAAAAGAAGGGCCTGGCATATCTTGGGAAAAATTTTATATCTTATCCACAAACAGCTATTTTAAGACTGTCTCCAGATTCTAGGAATTTATCCAAAGAAAATAATAGGACCTGAGCACAATGGTGCACAAGATGTTCATTAAAGCCTGCTTATAACAGCAAAAATGTCACAGACCATTTCAAAGTCCCCTTCAAAAGGGGATGAATGTTAAAAAATGATGGTTTATCCACACAAAGGAGTACCATGCAGCCATTAAAAATAATGATGTAGACCGAAATCCTAAATACGTTGATATCAAAAGGAGTCCATGACATATCATTAAATGACAAAAGCAGGTGGCCGGTAAGCTGGTATGATATGATTTCAATTATGTAAAAATTTTTTAAAACCTAGTCACAGGAAGATGTTGAAAATAATTGTCACCCAGAAGATAACAATGGTTAATTCATAGTGGAAGATTTCCAGGTGACTGTTGTTTTCTTCGCTCTGTTCTGCTGTACTGTTTGATTTCTTTGAATAATACACATAGTTTTAGGTGGAGAAAAAAACACTTTAAATCTAGTTCAATTTCTACTTTTTAAAAAGATGATTTACTTTGCAATGGACAGAACAGTCTAATATGTTGGAGTCATGGAGCTCATTAGGCAAGCATTTCTCAAATATTTTCTCCTTGGATGTGTCTGATTGCTGCCTCACTTGGCCTCCCTGTAGACTTGTAACAACCTGTGTGTCCTGGGCTATGCAAGGGGGTGTGGCTGTTGTTTCACTTTCCATTTACCACTGATCTTGGATAGAACTGCTACATTAGACTATTGGCCTGACATGCCCATAGGGAATGAAAGATTTTCCCCAGAATATGAGCCCTAGGATTTGGAGACATTGGTGAGAACACAGTAACAGATCTGACTGGCATTAGACTGTATAATAAGGGGATTTCTTTTATTCCCATTCAGGAAACAAGAGCTTAAACTCACAAGAATTTTGTTCCGACAAATGCTTTCATAAATGTTTCTCAGACCAGTGGTAGGATTTTATACATCAAACCGAGTTCTATGAAGGCAGACCTTAAAGGAATCTAGTAAATACAACTTGTTTTCATTTACAGCCCATCCATTTAGGTCTGACCGACGTCCTTAAGCTGTGTGTTTAATTTTCTTCTCCAAGATAAGGTCCTCCATTTTACAGAAAATCTACCATGTCCAACTCCTTCAAAATCAACTACCAAATCTCCTCAATCAAATAAACCTTCCTTCATGACCCCTCTTGGCTCAGTGTGTGACCCTAAGCTGGATCTCCTCAGCACTTACCTATTTGGTCTACTCTCTACTCATTTGCATATCAGGGTAATGTTTTCCAGTTTCCATTTCTATTCCATTTCTTCAACTCTCAACTTCTGTGACCACTGTATATCTGCAGACTGCTGAACCTATCACCTGCTTCCTAATGTGGCATTTTGTTCTTTCCATACTCTTGTAAAGACATATCTGCTTTATTGCTGAACACTCCTTGACTAGGAAACCAAATGCAATGGGTCCGAAATCAACAATGTGGACAATGGCAGGAAAGCAGTACTCAGAAGCAGTGGTATGGCCAACTGGTGCAGCGAAGAGAGCTTCTAGACACATTTCAAAGTGTACTTCAAGACCAAACTCAAAGGCAGACTTTTGTTGAATATATGACAAGGCCGTTATCAATGACAAGAGCTACAAGTTTAGGCAGAACAATAATGTGCTCAGCCAACAGAGAATTCTCAAATTCCCCAAATGTTTCACGGATTAAAAACCACTAACGTGCCTGAGTATCTAAGAAACAAACATGAGATGGATAGAGGCAAATGAAAAATAACACTGTAATTCTAAGTGGAGGTATTACAACTAACCCCTGCATACTTTGTATGTTGACTGGGAAATATCATTAGTTTTTAAATGTATTAATCTTTCCCAAGAACTCTTACTTTGAAATATTGCCCTGAACTCTTCCTTCATGATCACTCAAAAATAGCCTCTTGTTTTCTTCTAGTTCTCTGTATTCTGTCCAGAGTTTTAGCTGAAATCATGGAGTAAGCAGATTTTGCCTCTGGCTTGCTCCCAACTCGCCTTTTATCTTACCTTCCCCAGATGTGCTCACCCACCAGTCCTCTCCCTAGTGACACTTACTGATAACAGTGTTAGGAGCTATGCATTCCAGGGGATTTGCATTTTAATAGGTCACTCTCCCATCTAGAGGCCCTTGCACTGGACCATCATTGTAGTTGAAAAGACAAAAGACAAGCAATGACTACAAAAACTATCAAGGCAAAATGTAAAGGGAAAAAAATAAAGTCAGTATGGTGGGGACCTGGAGAGTATCATGCTAAGTGACATAAGTCAGAGAAAGACAAGTATCACGTGATCGCACTTCTATGTGGAATCTAAGTAACAGAATAGACGGATGAGCAGAGTGGATCCAGAGACATGGAAGCATGGAACAGAGTATGGGATCTTGGAGGGAAGGGAAGGAGGGAGGTAACCAACCAAAGACCTTGAAAGCATATATGCATAACCCATAGATACAGACATAAGGAGCTGAAGGCCTAAGGCAGGGTGGAGGGTGGGGGTCAGGGGCAGGCTAGACGGGGTCAATGGGAGGAAAAAGAAGACACATGCTATACTTTCAACAATAAAGAAGTATAAAAAAGTTTCCAGGTTCTTCTGAAAAAATCATTGGGTTGACAACACAAGGCTTGTATTCGCAAATGCAACAATCAGCTGGAACTGTGGGCAGGATTTTTGCTCTGTATCAGTGGTTCTCAACCTTCCTAATGCCGCAACCCTTTAATACAGTTCTTTATGTTGTGGTGATCCCCAACCATAAAATTATTTTTGTCGCTACTTCATAACTGTAATTTGCTACTGTTATGAATCTTAATGTAAATATCTGTGTTTTCTGATGGTCTTAGGAGACCCTGCTAGCTGTTCGCGACCCACAGGTTGAGAACCACTGCTCTACATGGTTATGGAGTCTCCAGGGTGCCACAGACATCTCTACTCCCTCTCACATCCTTGACTCAGAAGATTGGTCAGTTGAGCTGATACATTATAAAGAGTACAAAAATATTTCTGTGGCTACATATCTATTCAAAGTGAGAAAGTAAAAAATAGATAGACGATACTTATTTCTTTTTTCTGATTTATTTATTTTTGTACATTGTGTGTTACTCATTGACAGGCTTTGACTAAATGACTAAATGAACCATGTAGATACTGAGTCTGTGACCCAATTTTAACCATGCAGGATAGACTTGAGATATAATAACGAAAGGTAGAAAGGTTCATTTTGGCTATTCATTCAGTCATCACCTATTTACCAACTTAACAAAACCCAGTAGCTAGATATTCAAGTGTCTGCCTTGTGTCAGATATTGGAATAGGTGCTAGATATGACGAGGATGATGATAAAATAATAAATAATACCTATGGCCAGATATTGCTCTAAGCATTGTCTCATTTGATCCTCATGACAACCTATCAGGTGAATTCTATTATCTTCCTAATTTTACAGATGAGGAAACAGGGCTCAGAGAGGCAAGGTAATTTGCCTAAGATATGCTGCAAAGAAATCTGGCTGAGTCATGAACCCAGCAATCTAACTGCAAAGTACAGCAGGCCCAACCATTGTACTACACAGCCTCCAGTGTCACAGGCATACGTGGTGGCACCATAGCCTCTTGGGACTTTGTGGGAGCTCCTTCCCAGCCCTTATAAATAGACTCTAAAGTTAATGAGATTTCTTGCCTCACCATGTTTTTAAATTTCATGCTTGTCCTCTGAATTTCTCACCTGTTTGTTCAAACTTTTAATCTGGATCATTTACGGAATCCCTCGTTTTCCAATATTTTAATTAATTTATTTTCAGATCAGACACTGCTGTATTCATCCTTCTCTTCGTGGCTCAATTTATAAATCCCAGTAAGGAACTATAAACAAACAAACAAATAAAACCCACACTAATCCTCCCTGGCAATGCCTGAGTTTTATCTAATGAGCACTAATACATTAGGATAAACAAACGTTTCAAACTATTTGGTCAGAATTTAGAGAATCGACTTTTTTAAGCATTTGGGTGATGTTCGTTTCTTCTGTCAATTCAGGACTAAACACACTGCCAATGCAAAGGGCAGGGCCGTGTCCCTTTGGATGAATTTTATTAAACAATCGTGAGCACAGACTGTCTTGGAAAGTTCTCTATCCCCTGGAGTTCCTCAAGCTTTAGTAGACCACCTCACTCCCTTAAAACAAAAGGCCAAGTAGCTAGATATTCAAGACAGACATTTTGGAGGTTGCTTCTGGTTAACTCCAGTGTAGAACCCCGGCAAAATTTGATATTGTGTAATAGTTATAACATTCATGGCATTCAAATTCCTGTTTGTTTGTAATGTAACTGGGGTAACTCCAGCTTTCTCAGCCCTTCTGCTGGCCTCCATTTTCTGACTGCTCTGGTTAAAACTTGAACATTGTGAAAAACAATCATATTCCAAATAGTCCTATTTTCTCCTTCTCCTCTATCATTGGAAACCCTGTAAGCCTATGAAATCATTTTGTAGGCATTCTTCTCCTGTAGTCCTTTCCAATAGTAGCTTTCTTAATTTAAGAAACACAATTACCATATTTTCCGGCGTATAAGACAACTTTCTAACCCAGAAAAATCTTCTCAAAAGTCGGGGGTTGTCTTATACGCTGGGTGTCATCTGATAGGGCGAGTATATCCCAAACTCTGTATTTTAACTGGAAAAGTTGGGGTCGTCTTATACGCCCAGTCGTCTTATACACCGGAAAATATGGTACTTATGGAATAGCATCAACATTTCACTTTATTTTACCTGAAAAAATAAAAGTCTGCTGTTCACCACAAAGCAAAGTAACATTTTATGGTTTTAACATAAATATGACAGATAAAAAGGGATGGCAATAGGAAGGAATCTTGTTCAGTGTCCTTATTACCTACTTCCACAGTCACAACTGAAGTCAGTCACAGGTGCTGAAGCATCCACAAAGATGTCTTTGGAACCTGGAGTCCTATAATCCAATTATCCTCCCGCTACTATCTTGGCTGTCTATCTTCACCATTCCGAGAATTCCATTTACCAATGAACATTAAAATACTCAAGTTAGATATATTTTACATTTTCCTAAACACTGCCTCCATCTAGTTCAGACCCATTGTTCGTGAACTTATCACCTTTCCTGCTTCTTCTCTTTGTTACTCCCATTATATTCTTTGAAAGCTGGAACATACTCTGAAGATGTTCTTCAAACATGTACTCCACCTCCTACATTTATTTAACAAACATTTATTGAGCACCTACTATGGACCAAGCTCTCTTTTCCATGATGGAACTATAGTAGTCAACAAATCAAAGCCCCTGCCTTCATGTTGCTCATGTGTTATAGTGATGGATAATGGGTTCAACAAATGAGTAGTTTTATCTACACTAATAAAAGAGAAAGATGCAAATTGACCTTATCTTCGTGACACCCACCAGCCAAATAGGAGTATGCAAATTAACTCAGCAAAGCTGGCACGGATTAATTTGCATACATAGGCACAGAGCAAAGATTGAAGGCTCTGCCCACAGCTGGAGCTAATCCTGAAGTCTGAAGGTTTGGCTCCACTGGGGCATGGGCCCCGGGTGCCAGAGAAAAACCATTGCCAGCAGCCAGGGAAAGGAACACCTATTGCACGAATCTTCTTTGCAAGAGGCCTCTAATGTAATAATAAGCACCATGAGGAAAATAAAAGAGACAAATATCATAGAGTAGGATTGGAGGAGGGAGTTACTTTAGATTGAGTGATAAGTAAATGCCTCATTGGTAAAGCGAAAAGTGTAATGAATGGTCTTCTTCCTTTCTTTGAAAACCACTTATCCTGCTCAATTTCTTCTACAGGTAATTCCTTTTCTCATACCTTCAAATCAGGCGTCAGTGTTAGAATTGTATTTACTTCCCATTCCCACTTCCCTATTCTTTTGCTCTTCATTTCCTTGACCAATTCCAGCTCTTTATGAGGCCAGCCCCATTTAATGTTTTCCATCTGGCCATCATATTTTGCCCTGTCACTTCCTGAAGTTCTTTGACATCTTTATTTCCTAGACCATAGATTCTCTATTTTGCTTCATCTCATCCACTGTTGGCTGGATTGGGTATATTATTCATATGGATCAAGAAAACAACACCCTAGTGAATCAGTCCTTTGAAGTGTATTTCTACTCCAGGGACCTTCAGCTCAATTCTCCTTGGGGCCACCCATTTGCACAGGCATACTTGCATCTAATTCATACTCTGATAGTAACTTTAAATTTCTCTTCTTGATTTACAGGTTCCATCATGTCACTTGATACTGACCAAACTCTTCTTTTCATTTGGATCTATACACTCACTCATCTCTACGTCTAGTTGCACTCTGCTGATTCACCTCTGAGTACCAACTCTACATGGGACAGAGCTGAGTTCAAACCTCCACTCTACTTAGAGCTGTAGCATTTTAAAGCAAAGCATAATATCTTAGGACTATGCTATATAATAAAAGGGTCATATGCAAATAGAGCCTAATGGCAGAATACTGGAACAACCGGTTACCATGACATGCACCGGCCACTAGGGGGCAGACACTCAATGCAGGAGCTTCCTCCTGGTGTCAGTGCACTCCCACAGGGGAGCTCTGCTCAGCTACAAGCCGGGCTGATGGCTATGAGAGAAGCAGCGATGGCAGTAGTTTCTCCTACCTCTGCAGCAGCACTAAGGATGTCTGCTCTATGGGAAGCGGGCCTAAGCCGTTAGTCGGACTTCCCCAGAGGGCTCCCTGGCTGCAAGAGGGGGATGTGTGACTGCTGGTTTAGGCCTGACCACCTGGGAAGTGGGCCTAAGCCAGCAGGTGGACATCCCCCGAGAGGGCACAGGCTGGTCTGAGGGACCCTCCCCCCAACCGAATACACACATTTTTGTGCACCAGGCCTTTAGTATGTATAGAAAGACCTTAGCAACTCTTTAGTACCCTGGAACTGTTTAATAAATGGTTAAGGTTATTATTGTTATTCCCTTTCTACCTAATCTGGTTTCTCTTATAGGTCTTTTCTATTGATAAGTACAATCTTATGCTGCAAAGCATTTGCCATTCATTGTCATTGGAATAGGATTTTTTTATTTTGCCTTCATATTACTGGTTTACAACATCAGCATTCCCATAACTGTATTGATGGCTCTTAGTTTATATTGATGTTATCAAAACTCCTGATTATTATTCACCAAATATTTTCCTCATTGCTAATTGACTGTCTACCTCATCTACTGTGGGACCTACTTCTCTTTTATTAACCACAAAAATGCCTAAATGCCCTTGTTCAGACTCAACAAATGATCTAATCTCCCATTTTACTAATGTATCAGGATGTTAAATTCATCTCTTCCTGTTGTCTTGAATGTTCTGCTTGGTCCTTGGCTGGGAATAATACAATAGTTGCCAAGTACTCGCCCATTTTTAAGCATGTTGCTAAACCAGCTACATAGGACTTATAAAAGAGTTGTATCAAAACCAATTCTGCTAGCACAGGCCCATCACTACTTTTCAGTGTTTAAGATACTAAGGAGTAAGGAGTCTTGAGGCAATTTCACTGAGGAGAACAGTTGAAATACCATAACACCTTGTCCTTGGCTCCTCACCTTATACCAAGAGAAAAAACAGCCAAAACCGGTTTGGCTCAATGGAGAGAGCATCAGCCTGCAGACTGGGGGTTCCCAGGTTCGATTCTGGTCAAGGGCATGTACATTGGTTGCGAGCACATCCCCAGTGGGGGGCATGCAGGAGGCCGCTGATCGATGTCTCTCTCTCATCAATGTTTCCAACTTTCTATCCCTCTCCCTTCCTCTCTGTGGAAAATCAATAAAAATATATTTAAAAAAAGAGAGAGAAAAAACATTTCATAAGAACCCCCAGAGAAAATAAATTTCATAAGGACCCCAAGAAGACCTTAATATATATTTCTGGAGTTACAGAACGGAAGGTTTGCCATGTGACTCTCCCTGGAGAAAGTTGGTGTCCTGAGTGACCTGCACCAGGAAGAACAGAGTCCTCTAGCAGTAACTGGAAATGGTGGACAATCCCTGAGAAATGAAATGGCCTTCAAGACAGAATACCTGCCAGGGGTCATCTTCAGAGGTAAACAGGGAGATGAAGAGATGCAGCAAGGAGTGGACAACCAGAAGGCCTGGGGATAAAGGAGGAATTGAAAGTAGCTGGCCAAACTACGAACTTTGCCTAGATTATAGAGGCTGTGAGTGGTGCTTCCAAGTGAAAGCATGTTTGAGAAATTCAACAAAAGGTGACATTTTAAGAAACTCACCAAAAGAAACATGGAACCTAAAATTGTACATCACGAGAGAATAAGAACAACAGATGACAACTATTTCAGTCATATAGACTGAGCAATTTACTCCTTAATTCACTCCCTATCTTGCCAGATCCTTGAGGAATAAAATATAAATGGGGCGTGGGGATCAGGTGAGTGAGGGAGAGAGAAGAATCCTGCATCCTTTCCCACTGCAAGCTTCTGAGCTAAAGTAAAAAGCCCATGCTGGGGTAATAGAGACCATTTTAGATTGAATGTCTTCTGAGTTTAGATATTACACTAGTTGGGAATATTCATTTAGGGAAAATAAGGCTGCTATTGGGAATTAAGAGGTCAAATAAACTGTAGTACCTAGCAGATATTTTGCCCAGATTATGAAAGAATGAGTTTAGGGATTCAGTAAAAGGGGCTGTGAGAAAAAGTATAAACATAATACCTGACTTCACCTAGATCCAGATCATTAGATGAAATAATAACTTCTCTCCTATTCTCTTCCAATTTTTACTATTTGTTCACTTGTTCTTTCTTAATGGTCTCATGACTCATAAGAAAAATTCTCTCTCCAGGAAGATAATTAATTTCACCAACTTCTTCCTCATGATCCTCATTTATTCTACAATTGATTTTTCTTCTGAATTTGATACGCCCTCATTTTCCATGACACTGCACTCCCTTTACTGTTCATTGTAATAATTTCTTAGTTTCAACCGCTGGCTTCTTTTCTGTCCATACTTAATGATTCTTTATGTTTTTTTTCCCCTTTCTGTCCATAGAGGGTCTCTGTATGGCTAATATACAATGCTTCCTATAATACCCCAATTAAAAAATGGGCAAAGGACCTGAATAGTCACTTCTCCAAAGAAGACACACAAATGGCAAAATAGACATGTGAAAAGATGCTCAAAATCCTTTGTCAACTGAGAAATGCAAATTCAGACCACAATGAAATGTCACCTCACACCTCTCAGAATGGCCATCATCTATAAATCAACAGACAAGTGTTGGCAAGGGTGTGAGAAAAAGCAATTGCTGATGGGGATGCAGATTGATGTAGCCACTATCCATAAAAGTATGGTGGTTCCTCAAAAAAAAAAAAAAATGGAACTACATTATGACCCAGTGATTCCACTCCTGGGTAGAAGTGAAATCCCAAAACACTAATTCAAAAGACTATATGCACCCCTATGTAAAATGTCCAAGATATGGAAACCATTCAATAGAGGAGGGAATTAAATAGATGTTGTTCATATATATGCAATGAAATTTTATCATTTGTGACAGCATAGATCGACCTAGAGGAGCACTATGCTAGCTGAAATAAGTCAGTCAGAGAAAGACAAATATCCTGTTTCCCCAAAAGTAAGACATCCCCCCAAAATAAGAACTACTTCCAGTTTTGCCTCTCGCTGTAATATAAGGCCCAAAAATAAAACCTCCCCGATAATAAGGCCTCTCCAAACATAAGGCTTCCCTGGAATATAAGGCTCCCAAAGCTACCTTAAGGCATTTGACTCTTGATTTAAAGAGACCTCGCCCTGCCTGAACAGCTCCGGCTGCGCTGAGGCCCATCAGTGAGCTGGTTTGTGATGACAACTATTACCGTACCATATATAGGTAATAAATTTCCTTTTTTTTTTTGTTCAACAATAAATGTGCACCGTATTCTTCTTCATGGAAAAATAAGACATCCCCTGAAAATAAGACCTAGCGCCTCTTTGGAAGCAAAAATTAATATAAGACACTGTCTTAATTTCGGGGGAAACAGGGTACCATATGATTTCACGTGTATGTCAAACCTAAAGAACAAAATAAATGAACAAACAGAATTGAAACAGAGAACAGATCCTCAGAATAGACTGATGGTTGCCAGATGGGGAGGGGCGTTGTGTGACTAGGTGCAGAAGGTGAAGACAAAGAAGTACAGATTGAAAGTTATAAAATCATATGGGGAGGTAAAGCCGGCATAGGAATTTAGCCAATAATATTGTGATAACTATGTAGGGTGCCAGATGGGTGATGAAAATATCAGGGGGACCACTTTATAAAGTATATGGTTGTCTAACCACTATGCTGTATACCTGAAGCAAATACAAAATAATATCGAATGTAAATGGTAATTGAAAAATAAAAATTAAAAAAAAAACTCCATGCAATTAATCACTTTGTGCCAAGCCAAGCGAAGAGCAAGTTAAATAAAAAAAAACCCAGCCAATAAGCAGGAATCAATTATTGTTGTCACTGCGTTTTGGAGTGGTTTGTTATGCGGCATCACCATGGCAATAATAACTGATACACTCAGGGTGATTTTTTGTGCTCGAACCGAATTTCCTTTACCAGATGATATATTCCAGAGCTGTTCAGAGCCCCCGTCTTTTTAAAACCTCCGAAGTAAACGAATGCAATGTCCTGCCGGGTGTGCATGCCCGAACCGTGTTCAATAAATGAATGTATCCCTTCGTTTTCATTTACCCAAATGTGTTATTATGTTAGGCTGGGTGCCTTTGCAGTCAAAATAACATGAATCTCAGGTAATAAGAAATTCTAGAAGATAAAATAATCTGAACTGGGTTTTCTTTTTCCATTGGAGGATCCTAAAGTTTTCCTATTTAAAATACTACTTTTCAAAGATGTGCAAGCTGTTCCAAAATATTAGCGTGGCTTCTTTGGAAAATCAGTTACTTACAGCGGAGAGAACACAGCTTTGATGTTATACGCCCTGTTCCTTACTGGGAATGCCAATCTGGGACAAACACAGTGGCTTTTCTGAGCTCAAGTTTCTCATATAAAAAGTAGAGTTAACAGCATTATTCCTTTGTGGGTTATTTTTCTCTTTGAAGATTAGAATAACTAATATAGATTAATGCCTGCCTTTAATAAAACTAAAACCTGCTCATTGCACACCTATATGTAATAGGTCTTTGACTCAAAGCCAGCACACTATAACCACAGCGCATTGTTCTAGAACATCAATTTTATTGGATCACACCTAGCCTGTAATGTAATCTTTACAAATACAATACTGCAAATACATTTTTCACAGGCAGGGAGATTTGGGGCTGGATCTTATGACCGTCCGAGGTTTGAGTTCCTTCTTTGTTAATGCACTGGTCTGCTCAGGCTGCCATCATAAACATGACCCTTTGGGAGGCTTAAACAATATAAATTTATTTTCTCGCAGTTTAAAGGCTGCAGGAGCAAGAGCAAGATACCAGCAGGATTACTTTCTGGGGAGGCCGCTCTGCTGAGCTTCTGGATGGGCCCTCATGTGGTCTGTTTTTGGGTGTATGTGTGTGTGGAGAGAGAGAGAAAGAGAGAGAGATGGAGGGAGAAAGGGAGAGAGGGAAGGAGGGAAGGAGAGAGGGAGAGGGAGAGGGAGAGGGAGAGGGAGAGGGAGAGGGAGAGAGATTCTTTTTTCTTTCCTTATAAGAACACCAGTGCTATAGACCTAGAGCCCTACCCTTATGAATGAATGTATTTACTCTTAATTACCTCCTGGAAAAACCCTACCTTCAAATACAGTCATATTGGGGGGTACAGCTTCAATATATGGCTTTGGGGAGCACACGATTCAGTTCCTAAGAGTAGGGCATGGTGGCTTTGATACTCCTCTTTTCAAGATGTGGAGCATCATCCCCCCCCACCCCCCCGCCCCTCATGCATGCAGGCTGGCTTTAGAACTTGTTCCTAATGAATCAAATACAGCAGAAGTGATGGGATGTCATTCCAAGATGAGGTTATGAAGCTTCCATCTGAGTGCTCTCCCTCACTCTCCTATCCCAGGCTTCTCCATCTCGGATCATTTGATTCAGGAGAAGCCAACTGCCATAGAGATGCAAGGCATTCAAATCTGCCAACTGCAGGAATAAACTTGGAAGTGGATTCCCCAGCCCCACTCAAACCTAGAGTTGGCTACAGTCGCAGCTGATAGTTGAGTGCAACCTCAAAATTTCTAGGAAAGTTATTTCAAGTACTGCCATGTTTCCTCCTATCTCTAACACTACAACGTGAGAGGAGACAGACAAAGGGAAGATGATTAAGCCAGAGAGAAGCAGAAACAATGGGTTTGGAAATTCTGAGACACACCAGGTAGCAAACATTCCCCAAATTAAGAAATGACTTCTTCCCGAAACCGGTTTGGCTCAGTGGATAGAGTGTCGGCCTGTGGACTGAAAGGTCCCAGATTCGATTCTGCTCAAGGGCATGTACCTTGGTTGTGGACACATCTCCAGTGGGGGGCGTGCAGGAGGCAGCTGATCAATGTTTCTCTCTCATTGATGTTTCTAACTCTCTATCCCTCTTTATTCCTCTCTGTAAAAAATCAATAACATATATTTTAAAAAAATGAAATGACTTCTCAGAAAAGCGCATACCCAGAAAAACTAGTCTAAACAGGAAACCAAGAATGTAAAATTATTTGTAAGTCCTCAGAGAGGGCGATAGCAGTGTCTCAGAGTTCCTTTTGGGTCAGATAAAAGGGTCTTTGAAGATATTAATCAAACAACAGGGTTGCTAGGCATCTTGGGGCATTGTCCTTCAATAGTCTCAACAGAAACCTGCGTTAGAGAAGGTTTTATCTTGAGGGAATTGGAGTTGTGGCTTTTGTCTAATAGAGCAATCCTCTGTAAGATTCACACCCATAGAGTTCTATTATTATTATTATTATCATTATTATTACTATTATTATTGTTTAAAGTATTTACATACGTCTTCCTTTTTCCCAATGGACACCCCTTCCTCCACCACTCCTTCACCCCAGGACAAGTCCCCATTGCCTCAGTGTCCATGTTCATTGGTTGTGCTAATATGCATGCATACAAGTCCTTCCCTTGATCTTTTACTCTCGCCCCCTCCCATGCCTTCTCTCTGAAGTTGGACTGTCTCTTCAATGTTTCTTAGTCTCTGGATCTATTTTTGTTCATCAGTTTATGTTGTCACTATATCCCACATATGAGTGAGATCATGTGATATTTATCTTTGTCGACTGGTTTATTTTGCTTAGCATAATGCTCCAGGACCAACAATGCTGTTGCAAATGATAAAAGTTCCTTTTTTTTTTATAGCAGCACTAGAGGCCAAGTGCATGAAATTTATGTGGGTGGAGGGGTCCTCAGCCCAGCCTGTACCCTCTTACAATTGGAGTCCCCTCAGGGGATGTCTGACTGCTGGTTTAGGCCAGATCCTGCATGATTGGGTCAGGCCTAAACCGGCATTCGGACATCCCTCTCACAATCTGCAATTGTTGACTCCTAACCACTCACCTGCCTGCCTTATCACCTCTAAACCCTCTGCCTGCCTTCCTGATTACCCTGACTGTGAATGCCTCCCTTCCCAATTGCCTCTAACCACTTGCCTCCTGTCTGATTGCCCTAACTGCCTCTACCTGCCTTCCTGATTGCCCCTAACCATTTGCCTGCCTGGCTGATTGCCCCTAATCACTTCTGCCTCAGCCCCCCCGCCACCATGGTTTCATCTGGAAGGTCATCTGGAATGATATCCATATGGTTGTTTGGCTGTCTGGTCTAATTAGCATAGTACACTTTTATTATTATAGATGGTATTCAATTGTGTGAATGTACTACAGTTTTTTAATCTACTCATCTGCTGATGGATACTTAGGCTGTTTCCAAATCTTAGCTATGGTAAATTGTGTTGCTATAAACATAGGGATGCACATGTCTTTTCTAATTGCTGTTTCTGATTTCTTGGGATATATTCCCAGAAGTGGGATTACTGGGTTGAATGGGAGTTCCATTTCTAATTTTTTGAGAAATCTCCTTACTGTTCTCCACAGTGGCTGCACCAGTCTGCATTCCTCCCAGCATTGCACAAGCATTCTGTTTTCTTCATATCCTCTCCAGCACTTGTCATTTGTTGATTTGCTGATGATAGCCATTCTGACAGGTATGAGATGGTACCTCATTGTTTGATTGCATCTCTCGGATGACAAGTGACTTTGAGTATGTTTTCAAATGTTTCTTGGCCTTCTGTATGTCCTCTTTTGAAAAGTGTCTAGTTAGGTCTAATTTGCTCATTTTTTTATTGGATTGTTTATCTTTCTCTTCTTAAGTCGTATGAGTTCCCTGTAAATTTTGGAGATTAAATTCTTATCTGAGAACATATATTGGCAAATACGTTCTCCCATGCAGTGGGCTTTCTTCTTGTTTTGTTGATGGTTTCTTTTGCTGTGCAGAGGCTTTTTATTTTGATGTAGTCCCCAAAAACAGATAGAGGAAGACATAAATAACTGAAGAACATACTGTATTCATGGATTGCTAGAATCAACATCATTAAAATGGCCATAGTATCCAAAGCAATTTATATATAGATTTCAAGGCAATACCCATTAAAATACCAACAGCATATTTCACAGACCAAGAACAAATTCTCCAAAAATTCATCTGGAATAATAAAAAAAAAGACTTCAAATAGCCATAGCAATCCTGCAAGAGAAGAACAAACTTGAAGGGATCACAATACCAGATATCAAACTATATTTTAAGCTACTGTTCTCAAAACTGCCTGGTACTAGCACAAGAATAGATATACAGACCAATGGAACAGAATAGAGTACCCAGAAATTGACCAAAGCCATTATGCTCAATTAAAATTTGACAAAGGAGGCAAGAGCATACAATAGAATCAAGACAGTCTCTTCAATAAATGGTGCTGGGAATATTGGTCAGATACATGCAGAAAGAATGAAACTAGTCACCAACTTAGACCATACACAAAAATAAACTCAAAATGGTTAAAGGACTTAAATGTAAGGCGGGAAACCATAAAAATCTTAGAAGACGCCATAGGCAGCAAAATATCAAACATGTTGTAGCAATATCTTTATCATACAGTTGGTAGGGCAATGGAAACTAAAGAGAAAATGAACAAATGGGACCCATACTTTTCTTATAAGGGTTATATATGCAGAAACATTGCCAGCTTGAACTGAAACACACACACACACACACACACACACACACACACACACGCACACGCACACACACACACACACACACAGAGAGAGAGAGAGAGAGAGAGAGAGAGAGAGAGAGAGAGAGAGAGA
>JAAGEH010000434.1:4529206-4559795 GCA_011751065.1 Lasiurus cinereus
AGAGAGAGAGAGAGAGAGAGAGAGAGAGAGAGAGAGAGAGAGAGAGAACGGAATGAAAAGAGGCTCCATGGACTTCCAAAATTCTCCTGACAGAAAGCAGGCTGATAAAATATTTTCTATGTGTCATGAGACAAGAAATAGCAAGGAGAACCGAGAGATGAGGTGGAGCCATGGAGAATTGTTCCCAGACCTTGAGAACTTACCAGTGAATAGCCAATATGTGCCCAGTTGAATTTCACAATAGGTATGGACCACTGACATTTTTGTGCCTATTTTCACCTGTTTGGATCAGGAATGCCTAGAGTGGTTATCTTAAGCACATCCCATCATTATATGTTTGTATATGCACTGTGTGTGTTGGGGCAAGGAATACATGCCTTTAGTTTCATAAGGAGAGAAAAAAATGAACCCAAGAGGTCATACTGAAGGAGCTACACCCTAAGAGTTCTATTCATAACTGGTTTCAGTTTAGATGATGAGATTCCAGAGTTTGAGCTAAGGCTGGAGTGGGATGGCCTTGAAGGGGGAGGTGTGTATATTTTATATGTGAGATGAATATAAATTGCAGACTATGGAAGACTTGTTGGTTTTACAAATATATCCACAATTTCTTTGCTATCCATCTCTCCAAGAAGTGGAGCTTAAGTTTCTTTTCCCTGAATGTGGGCTTTTTGGGCACCTTGGGTATCAGTAACTTGTGGCTAATAAATAACAGTAAGAGTCACTTTTCAGATTAAGTTATAAAAAACTGTGTTTGGTGCTTTTCCTTGTTCTTGTGATTTCACTCTTTTCTTCCTGGGATCACCCATTCTGGGGAAGCCTTCTTCTATGGAAAGGACCACGTGACAAGGAATAGCGGCCTCAAGCCAAATGCAAGCATGGGAGGGGAGCGTTCTAACAACCACATGGGTGAGCAGGGAAGCAAGACCTCCAGCCTCCATGGCTTCTCAGACAACTGTAGCTGTGATTGATGTCCGACTGCAATCCCCTGAGAGATGCTAAGCCAGAATCACCCAGTCAAACCGCTCTGCATTCCTGACCCTCAGCTACTGTGTGAGATAATAACTGCTGTTTTAAGCTGCTAAATGTAGGGCATAATTTGTTATGCTGCAGTAGATGACTAATGTAAATAACCCTGTGTAGGTTAAACCTTATTATACTCATTCTACAGATAAGAAGGCTGAACTATCAAAATGTTAAGAGCTTTTTTCCCCCCAAATCACACAGTTAACAAATGACAGAATAAAGATTTGAATTAACATCTACACTGAGTGGCCAGATTATTATGAGCACCCCATCAGTACTTTGTTGGGCCACCTTTTGCCTTCAATGTTGTGGAGATTCTTCTTGGTGTTGACTCCACGAGATGCTGAAAGGTGATGCGAGGAATCTGACACCATGCCTGATGGATAGCACTGCCCAGTCCTGTGAGATTTGATGGTTTGGAACCAGCTGCCTGATGGCTCTTTGAACTTTGTCCCACAAATGCTCAATCGGATTGAGATCTGGTGATTGTGGGGGCCACCTCAGCAAGGTAAAGTCTCCCTCATGTTCTTGAAACCACTCCTGCACAATACGAGCACCGTGGCATGGCACACTGTCTTGTTGGAAGAAGCCAACTCCAATGGGATACTCCATCAACATGATAGGATGAACTTGATCATCAGTGATACTTAGGTATGTTGTGCTATTCAGATGTTGTTCCACACGAAGAATTAAAGAGCCCAAATCATGCCAGGAAAACATGCCCAAACCATAACACTGCCCCCATCAGCTTGAAGGGTTATACTCATGCATGTGGGGTGCATGCTTTCATGTTGTTTCCATGAAATTCTCACTCTGCCATCTGTATGATGCAACTGGAAATGTGATTCATTGGACCACATGAATTTTTTCCAATGCTCAACTGTCCAATCCTTGTGTTCCTTGTGTGAATTGGAGACATGTTATCTTGGTGACTGCAGACAGCAAAGGTGTTCGAACAGGCCTTCAGCTTCCATATCCCATGTGATGCAGTGTACAGCTAATTTGCCTACAAACGTCAGGTGATCATAGTAATCTAGCCACTCGGTGTATATGTCACATAAAAAAAATCAAACAAAAAAAACAAAACACCATTGTATAAATAAAAATCAAAATATACTGAAGCCACAATCTTCTTTAAAAAATATGTTTTACTGATTATTTTTACAGAGAGGGATGGAGAGGGAGAATGATAGAGAGGTAGAAACATCAATGAGAGAGAAACATGGATCAGCTGCCTCCTACACACTCCCTATTGGGGATGTGCCTGCAACCAAAGTCCATGCCCTTGACGGGAATTGAACCTGGAACCATGCAGTCCGCAGGCTGACACTCTATCCACTGAGCCAAACCGGTTAGGGTAAAGCCACAATCTTTTATAAAAACAATGTTTGGGCTAAAACAGAAGGTCACTAATGACATACCAAACCACCAGCTGCTTAAGGAGTAAGTGGAGTGTTGGGCAGGCTGGGGAATGTGCAAGAGATGCTTCAATCTACATGCCACAGGGGCCTGGACATCTGGTAAGAAAGAGGTTAGCCATTCCTTCTCCCTTCCAGCTTCCCCAATTATGTTAATTGAACAGAACTTGGCTTGCTGGCAAAGCAGAGCCAGTGAGGCATTTGACACACTGCAGAATATAAGTTCAAAAGTAAAATTGTTTAATGAATGCACACCCTACTCCTTATTCATTATGCAAAGTCCGGTTGTAGAGTTTTTCAATATGTACTCTAATTCTCTTCAAGGAACGTGATTCCACATTCCTCGTATCAGTGTAGCGGGAGGGTGGAGGGGAGGAATATTCTGTTGGAAGAGGCTTTGGGTCAGTTAGAAATCCGCAGTTCTGTTTTTAAGAGGGAGCTATAATCCCTTTTTCTCAGCTATTGTGTGTGTGTGTGTCTTTTATTTTTCTTCTGTTGAGGGTTGATGGCTATAAAACATCGCACCTCCCCTTCAACTTTTCCATATAGCTTGATTAGACAGGAATAATCTCTTATGCTTTCATGCACAAATTTAGGAGTGACCCAGAACAAATGAGTTTCCTTCGTCACCATAGCAACCAGGACTATGGAAAAATGCCACTCACTAGGCTATGCAAGTCAGATTTCATTCCTTTGATGTTAATTAACAAATTGCTCTCAGAAAATCAATGAGTTCCCCCACTCCCCTCTAAATGTTTGTGGTATATTTTTTTTTAGTACTTCCTAAAGTTAGGGTGTGTAGGAATAGATGGGGGAGAGAGCGAGCAAGGCAGAGCACCCAGTGTAACTCCCAGGTGATTAGAGATGCAGGGGTGTATGTGGCCAATGGTAGAATCCACTTGGAACTCTGGGGCTTTGAAACACAAAGCGAAGTTCATGTTTTCTATGATACAACTTTCTTTCCTCTCAGTAAATGGAGGCTGCCTGCATTCTCTGCAGCAAAATAAATGCAGAAAAACTAAATTAAAGGGCTGTCGCAAAGAAAGGTTGGAGTAGAAACCTATATTTAGGCTTCTCTATTCTCTTCATCTACTTTTACATGAGAATGTAAAATTTCTCATGGGCAATTTGATGATTTTTTTTTTTTACCCAAAGTCTGGATTCATCCTTTCACTCAGACATTCAACTCCTAGAGATTTACTGGAAGGATAGACTCAGAGAAAGGTCCATGGGTGTTTATTATATATTTTAAAGTTGGAATTTATTATACAGGATTAGTCACCTAAGTGTGTTTTTAGAGGTACTAAACAGGACTTCTAAAACATCAAGTTAAAAACAAAAGCTGGTTAGAAAAACTGACTCTAGAGATGATGCATTTTTAAAAAAAAAAAAACTTTGTTACCAAGCAAATGCTTCAGAAATTCGCAATAGAATATAGAGACCTCCTCTGAAGAGTTTTCTCTTTGATCCCGTGTCTTCCTGAGGTAGTAGCTGTGGTACTGAGGGTGTGTGGTAGGGTATAAAATAATTTTTGACAGGAATCTATGAAAAAGTTACTTGGAATAAGTGCTTAAACTAGATATATAACTCTATTTTCTTCCTAAATGACAAAAGCTTATTCCAAGATATATCACTGGCCTCAGAATTCTCTCCAATGCATTCAATGTAATGCGATATGAAAGAACCATTCAAAATCGGCATACTTTGATTTAGCTAAAGTTACAGATAAGAATTAAAACTGACATTTTAAAACACACTGAGCCTTACAGAAAAACTCATTATTGAGAACCTTTATTTATTAATAACAACAAGTTCTAGATAAAATGATGTTAAGATTCAGGAAAAAAAAAAGCATAAGTGGGATCACAGTATAGTTTCAGCTCCAGGATTAAACCTGAAAAACTTCATCAAATAAAGATCATGAAGGACAGTTATTTTAAAGTTATTTTTTAAATATACTTCATTGTTTTTTTACAGAGAAGAAGGGGGAGAGAGGAAGAGTTAGAAACATTGGTGAGAGAGAAACAATGATCAGCTGCCTCCTGTTTACCTCCTACTGGGGATGTGCCCACAACCAAGGTACATGCCCTTGACCAGAATTGAACCTGGGACCTTTCAGTCCACAAGTCAACACTCTATCCACTGAGCCAAACCACTTAGGGCTTAAAGTTATTTTTGAGAAGCAGAGGCATTTTGTTCAAAGACATCCTACAAGAAAGCCCAATATACAAAAGTAATTGGAATATAGTTTGATCAGTTGAAGGAATGGATGAGAAATCTCAATCCCACCCACTTCACTCCATGGACATAGTCTGAAGTCCACTGTGGTAAAAGATAGCTCCTATATTTCCATCCCTGTCATTCTTGCCTTTCACTTATCATAGAGTTTTGGATGAAGTCAAATTATCTCAGCTCCTGTAACAGTGGATAAGTAATTCACCACTTTGAGACTCACTATAAAATGAGAGTTTGGATTAGATTATTTCTATATATGACAGCATCTTCTGAAATGTAATCCTTTTATCTTTACAAAACATGACAATAAGCACCAAAGAGGTGTTTAAATTACACATACAATATGAAATAATGAGACTTTTTTGCATACTTCTTAGTTGCCAATTACTATGTTGCCCAAAGAGGTATTCCAATTATTACATTTTGAATGAATTACATTCTAATATAAAACAGAGTAGACTATTACTTCTTCCAAAATTTTCAGTCCCACTCCAACCTAGAGAGTCTATTTCCACTATTTTTTCTCTATAAACCCTAGTTAGTACAACCAATTCGAACATATCAAAACATCTCCAGCAAATGACACAGAAATTTCTTAACAAAGCCTGTCATAAATAATACCAGTGAACCACACGCACACACACACACACACACACACAAACCCAGTTTCCTTTCATAATGTCCTAAAATATGTTTATGATCTCCGCTTCTGCCTATCCATTCTATAGGAATGTTTATATTCGGGGAAGAATGAAAATTCCCTCTGTGTAGTTCAATGTGCACTCGGACGTGCCTATGTAGAATCTATTGTCTAGGAACCACCATGGCTGACTGGATCTGTAAGTTTAGAAAACATGAAGACAATGTCATGGTTCCTGACTGATAGGCCTGCTCCTTGAAAAAAACTGAATGGTGGAAGAGCGTTATCAGGAGACTCAGCATTGTTTGATGGTGTCACGAGAAACAGAATGTCACATTAGCATGTGATTATGCTGACATGGCACTTTTTTTCAAAAATATGTTTTATTGATTTTTTACAGAGAGAAAGGGAGAGGGATAGAGAGTTAGAAACATCGATGAGAAAGAGACATTGATCAGCTGCCTCCTGCACGCTCCCTACTGGGGATGTGCCCGCAACCAAGGTACATGCCCTTGATGGGCATCGAACCTGGGACCTTTCAGGCCGCAGGCCGACGCTCTATCCACTGAGCAAACCGGTTTCAGCTGCAGCACCTATTTTTAATTAGAGATTAGATGGTGGAATCAACAGACACAAGGTGAATTATGAAGGTGTGTGTTAGAATGGCACCACAATTGAGCAAAGCCAACGTGAATTTCCCTTTTGGAGTATATTTAGGGAGGTTTAATATTTCTAAAGCCAAAAAAACAGAACCCGTGAATACTATCTAGAACAGCTCCTTTGCTATGACAACCTATTTTGTTATAAGAGGAATCATTAGGGCTCTGGCTGGTGAGGTTCAGTTGGTTGAGTCTCATCCCATGCACAGAAAGGCTGTTGATCAGATTTCCAGTGAGGACATATGCCCAGGTTCTTTTGGGCTCGATCCTTGGTAGAAGGTGTGCAGGAGGCAGCTGATGTATGTTTTGTACTTCTCTCTCTGTCTCTCTCTCTCTCCCTTCTTCTTTTTCTAAATTCAATTTTTAAAACTTTAAAAAAAATAAAAGAAGGAGCATTAGAGTTTCCAAGAGCAGATACTTAATGAAATAACACATCTTAATGCCAAATATCCGATAGGATTTAAAAGATTACTATTTAATTATCCTTACATTGTTTGGAAGGGCTTTTTTTTTTAAGATAATCTTAAACTATACATCGATATAACAGTTATTTTCAAATAATTCGTCTTACTCACATATGAAGCCACATATTAAAATGTGTCCAAAAAGAGCAGTTCCGGGTCCCTCTAATCACAAGGGGAAATTTTCCAAAATAGGGATTCCTTAGATTTCACTGAATGAGAAACTCTAGGGGCTTGCCCAAGAACATGTATTTCTAAAAATTAAGGAATTTATTAAAATTGATACCTAGGCATTTTAGGGGGAAAGGAGAAAATTCAGTGCTTGAATCTACCCTTCCATCCCAAATAATTATGCTATCTCATTTTTTGCCTCTTTAAAAGCTAGTGATTTTTTTCTTGGATCATCTCTCCATCTTATAACAAATAGTCCTCCATCCTCACTTTCTGGAGCACATATTGCTCAAAAGGATGATGCTTCCTTCCAGGTGCTGGGAAGTTTCTGGTTCCTATGGGTTTCTGAGCATCACCTCCTCTGAGGGACCTGAGACTTTCCTGAATGTCTCCCCAGGGAAGTCACCTTCTCTTCAGCCAGGACCCTAAAAGAGGAATGGGAAGGAGTTTTCATGAAATGTTCTCACCTAGCTTACCCATGATCCTTGTGTCACTTGCATCAGTTTAGCTTTCTATGTTAGTTCTCTGCTCTTAGAATAATCCAGTGGCTTGAAAAAGGAATATGACTTTTGTTGACATACTTGTTGAGAGACAAGTCTTTGTTTCTCCATGCTGCATATTGGTTGCTGTTCCAGACTATTAGTTTCTTTTTTTTTCTTATTTTTTAAATATATTTTATTGATTTCTTACAGAGAGGAAGGGCGAGGGACAGAGAGTCAGAAACACCGATGAGAGAGAGACATCAATCAGCTGCCTCCTGCACGCCACCCACTGGGGATGTGCCCTCAACCAAGATACCTGCCCTTGACCAGAATCAAACCTGGGACCTTTTAGTCCACAGGCCAACGCTCTATCCAATGAGCCAAACCGGTTTCGGCCAGACTATTATTTTCAAGGGTGACTATGTAGCAAACAGCATTAGAACACAGAGATCTTGTCTTTCTCCAGGGCAGAGGACAGATTTATTTCCCCACCAGGATTATAGATATAACATTTCCCTCCGGGCAAATGTTGGGAAGGTTCAATTTCTTAAAGAGTTGGGGGTTTTCTACATTTTGGATTTTTCTGTTGTGATTCCAGGCAAACTGTGTGGGTGGCATCCATCTGGGCCATTCCACATGTCACTGTGGGACTTGGGTTCAAGGAGAACCAATGGGAACATGAAGCTCATCCTTCCTGCTCTGCCATGAGTATTATTTTCTTCTAAGCCAACAGTATGGTGTGCCAACACCCATGAGACAGTGAGATTACCTTGTTCATAGAATAGGGCAAAACCACAGACCCTTCATTCTGCTTATATCTGCTTATTAAATCCCCAATGTCTACTCTACACCATGTTGCTGAGTCACCAGTTCTGCCACTTACTAAATGTAGGAGGTACTAACTATAGCACAGATGAGCTATGTCACTAACAAGGGCACTTACTAGTTACACCAGCTATGAGACCTAGTTATAGGACCCAGCTAGTAACAATAGCAATAATAAGAATAGCATAATAAGATAATAAACATAATTACAGTGGGTAACAGTATTAATGAATAATATTTACCACCTAAAGGCCCAGCGCATGAAATTTGTGCATGGGGTGGGGGTATCCTTCAGCCCAGCCTGCTCCCTCTCCAATCTGGGACCCCTTAAGGGGATCAGGCCTAAATGGGCAGTTGGACATCTCTCTCACAATCCAGGACTGCTGGCTCCCAACTGCTCACCTGCCTGCCTTCCTGATTGCCCCTAACCACTTCTGCCTGCCAGCCTGATCACCCCCTAACCACTCCCCTGCCAGTCTGATTGATGCCTAACTGTTCCCTGCCAGCCTGTTTGCCCCTAACTGCCCTACCCTGTGGGCCTGGTCATCCCTAACTACCCTTCCCTGCAGGCTTGATCACCCTCAACTGCCCTCCCTTGCAGTCCTGGCCCCTCCTAACTGACCTCCACTGCTGGCCTGATTGCCCCCAAACTGCCCTCCCTTGCAGGCCTGATCCCTGCCAACTTCCCTCCCCTGATGGTCATATTATGGTGGCCATCTTGTGTCCACAGGGGGGAAGGATCTTTTGACCATCTTGGGGGAAGTCATCTTGTGTGTTGGAGTGATGGTCAATCTGCATATTACTCTTATAGGATAAAGGCCTAGTGCATGGTGGGGGCCAGGTGGTTTGCCCTGAAAGGTGTCTTGGATCAGGGTGGATCTTCCATTGGGATGTGGGGTGGCCTGGGTGAGAAGCCTGTGGTGGTTTGCAAGCTGGCCACCCCCACAGCAACCCAATCAGAGGCCCTGGTATCTGGAATTTATTTATCTTCTATAATTGAAACTTTGTAGCCTGGAGTAGAGCCAAGCTTTCTACTGGCACAGCCATTGAAACTTTGCTGCCTTAAGCGGAAGCCTGGGCCCCCCAAGGTGAGCAGAAAGCTCAGCTTTTTCCATCTCCAGGGGCAACTCAAGTCTCACTCCTAGGTGGCAGCCATTGAAACTTTGCCGCCTTAAGCGGAGGCCTGGGCCAGCCAGGGTTTGTGGAAAGCTTGGCTTCCTCCATTGCCAGGGACAACCCAAGCCTCCCTCCTGCTCTGTGGCCATAGCCATCTTGGTTTGGCTAATTTGCATACCTGCTCTGATTGGATGGTGGGCATGGCTGGTGGGTGTGGCAGAGATATGGCCAATTTGCAAATTACTCTTTTATTAGGTAGGATAGGAGTCTAGATACTGAAGTGTTTATGTGACTTAGCTCATTCAATCACAGATGCCATATAAAAGCAGAATAGCGATTGCTCTCACAAATTTATCCGTCAGCATTATTGTGAAGATCAAAAGGAAATATTGATAGTCAAGCACATTGGGAGCCGTAAACATAAATCCAAAAGGAAGTGTGTTCCCTTCCCTTTATTCGCCTGGAGATCATGCCAGGCCCTTTCATCTCTGTTTCTGCCCAGGCTGTGTCGTCTGTCTGACATGCTTTTCCCCCTCTTCTTCTGCAGGCTCCTCCTTGCCCTTCGTGAGTGGGCTTAAAACACGATTGTTAAGGGGAACAGATTTCTTCCCTCTAAACATATTTTCTTCTCGTGCCAGAACACAACTCCTCTTGGCTTCTCGGGAGAGGGAAAGTGCTCCTCCTTCTTTCCAAGCTCACTTCTCACTTATGTTGCTGCGAGGCAAAGTGACAACTCGGAGTGAGAGGAAAAGTGCTATTGCACGTTCGTTTTCCTCCTCGAGGCTCTTCCCCACGTGGTGAGCCACAGAGAGAGCTCGGCCCAGCTGGGGGACAGCAGGAGTCTGGCTCCTCTGCCGAGACCAGGGGGACAGTTAGTTCACGTGGTTGGCCAGCGGGACGCAGGGGCTGGCAGACACCCACGGTAGCCCCTCATCCTACTCACATCCTCCAACCCTGCCTTACTGGAGTGAACTTAATGACTTTCTCATGTCTCATGCCTATATTCATTTCTAACCAAAGGGAAGGGAGGAAATAATAGGTTAAGTCCTGACCAAATCTACCCCAGCCCCTTCTACTTCCCTCAGCAACACAGGGGTAGGTGCAAGGAGGTTTACAGTTGTCCGTATGGAAAATAATATAAAAATGAATAAGTAATAATACAAGAAAAAACCATTTCGTATACGCACAACTGTAGACCTACTTTTGCTGACCCCGGCATTATTAGAGAACAATGAGGGCATGCATTTTCCTGTTTACCTGCCTGCTTTCTTCATGCAACAGAGCCCGGGGGAGCCACATGGTGTCTAGATCTGCGGTATCTAGCAGTATTTGGCAGACAGTACCCAGCACAGTACACTGAGTGTTTTGTGTTGAGCAGAAAGTGGACTCAGTAAACGAAAGACCATGAGTGACTCTCAGAGATTCTGTTAGTACTTTCTTCATTTACTGCTGCAGCAGTAACACTGGAGTCTTTGCCCCATTCCAGGTAAGATACGATACCAAAACACAGTGCAAGAAGGTCACATTTCCCTGCGGAGGTACAACATTTTTCTGTGCTCCTCTTCCACAAAGTCATCAGTAGGAGATCTCGTAATGTCAGTCACTGGCTTCCAAGCCATGACCTAATATCCTAGAAAAAAACAAGAACCCATTTCTTGCCAGTGGTCTCATTTTTTTTATATCAAAGGATGTCAGAGTCATGAAAAACCCCAAATGGCAACAAGGAACAATTCTTCTCTCTCCAAGAACATCGCTACCCACCAAAACACCGAAGAGATGGACAAGGGAGGGCTTCAGGTTGTGCCCCGCAGGTGACGTTGGTCACACGTTCTGCCACCTGGTTTCTTCCCTCTAAGACTAGAGCTACTTAGACTAGAGCATATGTTGCTGGAAAGATGGAAGTGGGCTCTGGGGCTCAGCATCGTCCTTCAACTTGGAATGATAAGCCTGAGCCCTAAACTACTAAGGCAGTCTGTGATTACAGTCTCCACATTACACTTTGACAATGAAAGGGTCGGTTTTTAGCTACTACTTATTGAACTTTGCTACATGCCAAGGATTTTATCTATAGCATCTGATTTATTCTTCATTACCACCCTGTGAGGGAGGTCATAGTACTACCAGTTTGAAGATGGGGAAACTGAATTGACTTACCAAAGTTAAAGTGGTCAGTAGAGTGACCAGGATGAACACCATATTTTGCTTGTGCCCAAGGCCCAGGAACCTCTCACTGGATAATTCCTTAAGAGTGGCGTATCCTATGGACAACCTTTCAGGAATCCAGATTAGTCAAGTCCTTGGATTGGTTAGTTAGTCCAGTGGTTGGCAAACTCATTAGTCAATAGAGTGGCAAACAGTGGCTTGAGAGCTACATGTGGCTTGCGAGCCGCAGTTTGCTGACCACTGGGTTAGTTGAAAACCATTTCAAAAATTAGAGTGACTTGCACTATATGTCCATAGAAGGGGGATTACACAGGTTAGTAGATAAGTATAGGTTCTGTCGCTACATTTATAGGATCTGGCTGACCTGGGTCTGAATGATTTTGCACAGATTGCTTCCTCCCAGGGAAGGAAAGTCATTTCAGCTCATAAGATGGGGATGGTAATAGTATTTCTTTTATATATTTTTTTGTGTGTGTGAAAATGAAAGGCAATAAAGAGTTTAGAAAAATAATTCCCTCCCCCCAGAAAGATGTCAACAGATATTATTAGAAATTAAAACCGTGGGTCTTAAATGAAGGAATTCCAATGTAATTCTGGTGATTTCCACACAAACTCTCTGATGAACGCATGGGTTCTTTGACAATCTCTCATCTGGTAAAACACATTAGAAGAATGTTATAAAAGGAAGACCAAGAGCTTCTTGGAAGTTTTATAAAAATAACAGTTCCTGAAGCTCACATTGATATACTGTGAAACGGCAGCATCCAAGCCGACGCCCTCCCAGATAGCGGCATTTGGATGTTCCTATGGATTCTAGAAAGTGAAACTTATTCTAGTTTTTTCATTTGAAAGATGATGGGCTCCACACAACGTCGATTGGCTGCTATTGGGGTTGGAAGCAGCCACGGAGGAGAAAAATATCTCTTCTTAAAGGCTACGAAAAAATTATTCCGACACATGAAGACGAAGCACACTTGTTATTTACCACATTTCTCCACACCT
Organism: Lasiurus cinereus; assembly: GCA_011751065.1. Classification (NCBI taxonomy): domain Eukaryota; kingdom Metazoa; phylum Chordata; class Mammalia; order Chiroptera; family Vespertilionidae; genus Lasiurus; species Lasiurus cinereus. Next base: position 4,541,405 of record JAAGEH010000434.1, read on the forward strand.
GCATGCATATAACACATCGTTTTAAAAATTCACTAGCAACATTTGAGATTGGATTCGTTTTCACTTGGACCAAAAAAAAAAAAATTACCCAGAAAACTGCTAGTTACCCATGGCCAAAAAGGAAGACTTTTCCATACAAGGAACAATTTCTGGAGTTCTGTGCAAAGCTCATTTTGTTCTCCTTCTTCTTCTATTTACGTTACAGATATTTTGCAAGTCGCCAGAAGACTTCATCCCCTGCAAGCCAGTGAAGCTAAGTGTCACAGCACACCGGATCTCCTCCGTCTTTCACAGTCACTGAAACACCTGTACTACATATGTCCCTGTGTATCAGCTGCGAACACTCACTGCTCAATAGCCCTCCACATTTCCCCTTTCTTCCCCATGGTGGGGGATTCGGGGGCGCCTCACAATGGGCTATTGTGAGACGCTTGCGAGGAGAGTGGTTCAAGAGTTTCCTAATGGGTTGAAAAACATAAAAAAAAAAGCACCAGCCAATGTCACCTCCGCTCCTCATAGACACCGCTTCTACCTCTTCGGAGACGCAAGCTTATCTGGAAATTAATTAAGCAGAAGCGAGATGGGCACGGATACCCTAACGTTCTGAAGCTTCATTAGCCAATGCCTTTTAACTTCAGGAGAAGGCTTCACCTTGCTGGTGACTTTGTTGCTTCAGAGAAGAGAAAGCCGAGCGGTGTGGTCCTCTGCTGCTTTGCAGAGAGGAAAACAGGCGTGGAGATTTAAAAATAGATCAAGGGATGCTCGGAGGACAGCTTTCCCTAGCAACCTGGCTGCCTGGCTGGTGTGCCCACAGGGGCGGCCTGCCTTGCGCCAGGTAAGTGGGGAAGACCCTCCCACGGCTAGGCAGGACTTGGAGGGAAGGTGGCTGGGTACAGCCAGCGAGGGGACAGGCACAGGTGGCAGAAAGAGCCACGGATACTCTCCCCAGTCCCCTGCCGTCTGAACCGTGGAAGGCGGTGCCAGAAAGGATCTCGATGGCATTTCCAGGGAAGCTTCCAGCCCACCCACTGGGGTCCAGTACGAGGTGGGAGGTAGGAGGAGAGCTCTTGGTCATCAAAGACCTGGGAGAAGAGAAAGCATTTCTGAAATGTTTACAGTCTGACAGTTAAAAATCTGGGCTCTGCCTGTTCTCTACTAAATAACAAAGCGGGGAAAAAAATTGAAAAGATGGGATGTTTATGGAGAGTCTTGGTGCCTGGTGCTGGGGATCTTGTTTCAGAGGCTCTGATGTGAAAGGGGGGGAGTTTTTCCTATGTGTCATCTAGCTGCAGAGGACAGGCGCCCTGCTATGAACTGTGAACATATCAGAGAAACATGCCATCGAGTTGTCTGCCTACAATGATACCGTTTCTTATTAAATACGAGGAAGAAAGGTATAGAGACCAACGAGGCACTTCCTTTGCTGGCTCAGACTTCACGCCAGGAGTGGTATCTGGATGCCGAAGATGTTAAAACATTGGCCCGGTGTCAGAAATGGAATAATGAAGTATTAAATGCCAGCCCATTACCAGATGTGCCCCCAAACCCCACCATTTTTTTTTCTTTTTTGGCTTGCTTATTCAACATGTCTTTTTTTGTATATATATATATATATATATATATATATATATATATATTAATATATTTTATTGATTTTTTTATAGAGAGGAAGGGAGAGGGATAGAGAATTAGAAACATCAATGAGAGAGAGAGAGAGACATCAATCAGCCACCTCCTGCAAGCCCCCTACTGGGGATGTGCCAACCAAGGTACATGCCCTTGACCTGAATCGAACCTGGGACCTATCCACTGAGCCAAACTGGTTTCGGCTAAAAATATATTTTTTAAGATGCTTGATGAAGGAAAATATCAAACAAATTATTTTTATTCAAAATTTCTCTCTCTCCCTCCTGCCCTTCCTTCCCTCCTGCCCTCCCTCCCTTTCCTTCCTTCCTCCCTCCCTTCCTTCCTTCCTTCCTTCCTCCTTTCCTTTCTTCCCTCCCTCCGTCCATCCTTCTTTCCTTCCTTCCTTCCTGGTAGCAGCATGGAATAGTTGGTAATTCACTACTTTTGTACAGACACATATTTTTCTTTCTTTGACTCTTTTGATAGTAAAATATATGACAATAGAAAAGTCAAAAGAAACATAATGAATGTTCATGTTCTTGTCATTAAGCCTAAGGAACAAAACCTTAGCAAATGCTGAGGAAGCACTCATTTTTCCCTTCACGTGCACTCCCTTCGCACACACTGAGAGGAATTGGGTACATGTCCTTCCAAAGCATGCCCCATGCCTTCCTGCTCTGTGCACCTATGTGAAAAAAAATTTTGTTTTTATATTTCAAACTTTGCATCTGTTGTTATATTGCACAATGTGCTTTACAACACACACACACACACACACACACACACACATACACACACACACGCTATTTAAAAAATACCAGGGTTCTTGTTCCAGCATTAAGAAGGATTCCACAACCTGGAGAAAGGCCATGTGTAGATTAAGTAGGAGTCCAGAGAGGAAAGATAATTTTGAAAGGCACTGGGAGTCAGAGGAGCCTGGCTGAAGAAACCAAGTTCTCCTTGTCTCTGGACCCTTGCTTTTTATTAACACAATTTGTCCTAAGGCAAATACACTTCAAAGGGGAGTAGGGTTTCCTACCGAAGCACTGTCAGGTGTTTGGCCAGTAGGAGGCAATAACATGTAGATTAAGATGCCCTGAGCTGTCTGGCAGCAATCATCCTTGTCGAGTCCCCAAGCTTCATCAAACTTTTGATGAAACTCTTGCAATTATGACATGCTGGAATTAGCTTCCAGCAAAACACACACACACAAAAAAAAAGAAAAACCCTCAAAATTGTGTTGTTGATCCATGTTAGTACATTGGTTTTCATTTCATATACTGACTACTTGAATAAAAATAATATGATTTAACTGTGCACTCTTTCCCACTAAGTCCCAGTTTCCATTTCTAATACAATTATAAGCAATGCCGTTATAATCAAACCCATGGATGTTATCATTCTTTCACAGGTATACAGATACATTATCTACTTGGGATAACTATGTTGCCACCTCCCTACATATTTGATGACAACTCACAACGTTGCCTGAAAAAAATTAAAATGTGTTGCTCTTTTACTGGGTATGACACTATGCCCTGTTTTGCATCACATACTGCTCCTTGTAGTAGTCTGAGGAACTAGTATGTACTTTATCTCCCTTGGACAGGGAAGGAGACTGGGGTTCAGAGAGTGGAAATGACTGGCAAGCAAGAGTGGGCTGCTCTTCAAACACAGACATGTCTGACTTGAAAAGTTCTGCTCGGACCCACCACCCTATGCTACCGCCATGCACAGAAATCTCACCCCCAGGGCCTCTTGATTTTTTTTAAATCATACATTCTTTCCCAATAGCCATTTGTTCAGCAAAAATCTATTCTTATTTAAACGCACGTTACATGTATTTAACGCTTTGTTAATTATAATATGAAACATATGGCAAGATCATATTTAAAAGGTTGAGGGAAGTATAAAGTGTAACTCTATAGTATTCAGTTTATTAATGATCCAACAGATGTTCTTTCTAAAATATGTTCATAACAGTTATTATTATTGCCACAGATATTGCAGACGGTAGCGGGATTTTGACAAGTGGACGTTTTATTGCTTTCGTGATTGACTGGAAGCTTAAGAATGGGGAAATGGTTACATTTGAATATTAGGAAAGTGAAGGCATATAATGTGGACTGACTCATCCAGTATCTATTGTACGTGTTGTTCCTTCCTGTAAATATTATTTAAAGTATTTTAAAATAGGCATGAAAGTGCCATTGCCAAATTCTTAAGTGCACCGAAATGAGTTGTTGCCGTTTTTAAGTGTGACACACATTGTTTTCAGCCAAAAAAAAAAAAAAATTGCCTTTCAGTGTAAACTTTATCAAACATTGTATTTGCAAATGTATTCCTGGAGCATGATGTTTTTAAAATATATACTTCTTTCATACCCACTGTGAATATATCACCAAAGAGACGGCTTAAGTGGGCTTTTTAAAAATATATATCTTCTAGAGCACACTAACGCATAACTCATCATTGAATTCAATAACATTTTTAAGATATTTGCCAAGGGAAGAAAAAATACTGAGAATCTCTGAGGGACAGAAGTCTTTATAATCAATCTCCATGTTGTTATATGCTATATAAAGACACTTCTATATTTTTAATAGTCTTGTTTCTTTAAAATCAGGCACTTTGCTGATTTTAAAGCATTTCATATAAGCATTTCCAGTTTACACCTGGATAAGGTGGTGAATACATTTCATTTCTGGAGTCTTTTCTATAGATTCAACCCTGGAATCTATTGTCTTTATTCCAGCCAATGAGGCTCTATCTCCAACAATTCCACTTATTGTTTTAATCCCACTTTCCCCCCGAAAACATAGAATTAGAGAAGCTTTGCAACAGTAGAAAATAACTTCTCAGGGGCATCTTTCCTTAGTGGCTCAGAAAAAAAAAAGTTATTATCAATACACTGTTGAATAGAAATTTAGCAAATATCATAAATCAGGACAAATTATAATAGCTGGGCATTTACTAAACGGTATAGATAAGTTCCTCATTTCACAATTTAAAATGATGATTGTTCCTTCAAATATTTACTGATTCATTATGCATCATGTTACAATATTTATTGACAAATATAAGTACCTCAGCTTATACTCTATGTTATTTTTGTATATTATTTCAGCTATTTTCGCAGGAGCAGGAAGAACAAGTATGTGGGCTTTTAGTTTTTGCTTGTAAGAAACCTCAAAATAGCTGCGAGACATTAATTATTCAGTGTAATAAATTTGTAAGGTATTGAAATGAGCCTTATATGCCCTTTAAATATCCCTGAAGCCACTTTATGGTTTGCCTTCAAGTTCTGGATGGTTCCTTGTTAAAAGTCTTGTTAATTGTGATGGCTCCATTCTAGCTAATATCTTAAGGCATGACACAATCTTACTGCAAACTGATCCTTGATGAGAGTACATCAGATCTCCTTACATCAGATCTCCTTCTTGATACATTAAATCTGTGGACACCGACTTTGCCATCAGTCAAATATGATTATAGAAATATTATTTGTTTTTTTACCTGGTTTCATGTTTCCATTCTATTACTACAAGGGATAATTCTTTCATGTTTCAATTGTTCAATTATACTTCCATTATCAGTACCTCCAATCTACAGTTTCTTTGCAAGAATCTATTTAAGCTGTTTGTTATAATATAGTTAAAACTTGGTAATATATTCTGTAAATCCATTTAACAATGCATATGTAAACTGCAACATGTCTCAATCTGTTCAGTGAAGACAAAAGAGTAAGGGACCCTCTGTGACAAACCATTTTAAGGATTTCCCATACTTCCTCAAGAATATTTCATGTTAATTTCTATAAAAAATGTGATTCAATTACCCACATTCTATATTATTATAAATAATATAAACATAATTTCTAACAGTTTCTTCCTATACTTTGGTGTATATGCAGCTACCATAAAATGCTTATTATAATAAATTACATACCTAGTTTAAGGGGCTCAAACTCAGATTTAAGTTCGCTTACATCTTCATCGAGTGTTTATCTGTCCTTACCAGATGCCAGGCACAATGCTGATCCTTTTGGAACACTCACAAGTAAAACAGAAAATGATCAGTTTTCATGGAATTGGCCATCCAGTGAATGAAAAGACAACTAAGCTAAGTCATGAATATATACTCATTTACAAACTGTGACTGGTGAACTGATGGAAATGAACAGGAAGAGGAAGAATATAGCTATGACTTAGATGAGGAGATCCAAGATCTTTGAAGAGATGCTCAAGATGAGAAGCTGGAAGAACAGGGAGTCAAACAACTGGAACAGTTAGACCATAGCAGGAAAGGGAAAGAGCCGGGGCTGATCTCTGAGGATTTGACTTTAGTACTTGTACAGTGATGCATTAGATTAGAACAATGGAACTTCTGGGAGTCAATGTCAGGACCCACCAAGGGTCCTGAGAGATGGCCCTGCAGTAAGGTCAGTGAGGACCTCTGGTAGCTCCATGGACACATGAAGGGAAGGATAAAACCCAGATGCCATGTCATTCCTGCAAAACCTGTTTCAGGTGCCCTAGAAGAAATGCCTGGGAATTTCTGAAACACTTAGAGTAACTTTGGTCAGTCAGAAAGGCTGTCCACTGAGACAGCCAAAGTGGAGAGAGATAAGTAGAAAAAAATAAAAAGTGAAGGAAGAGGTTAGGAGCAACAGCTGTTTCCTATTTATTTTAAAAAGAATGGATAAGGCATTGGCCTTGATGTTGGACACATCCAGGTTTCAATGCCAGCTCTGCCACTTGCTACTTAAATTATCCTGAGTAATTCACTTCTCAGCATGTTAGTCCATAATGATGAATAAAGAAAGGTATCTTCCCACATAAGTCATGTGGTCAATGTGTAAATAGCTAATGCATAAATAGAGTTTAGTACAGTGCTTGGCACACAGAAAGACCTGATGAATTTCAGCTAGTGGTATTACTACTTCATGGGTAACGTGCGTTATTGTTTTTTGAGGGGGAGTGGGGAGATCACTTAGAAACTGAGGCATAGAAAATCTCTGAATGCAGGGGTCCATACTACCAAGCATTAGTCATCTGATTCTGCACCTAAGAAGACATTGTTTTAGAGAGTCTATGTCCCTTCTGAACGTAGAGTATTGTTATCACAGAACAAAGAGTACCAAGTCACTGGGGGGGTCGAGGGGGGAAGAACACTCATAGTTACAGTTTATTAAAGGGACTGCTGCCCCCAACACATTAATACACGGTTAAAGTTTTCTCCTGTGTGGTGATTCTGTATAGCATTGACCCTTTCCAGCTCTATGAACAGTAGGGTTAAAGACAACGTGTCTCAAAGACAATAAACAGGCATAGGATGGATACAAGGTTGGAGATGCACATTTACACGCACGGTTTCATTCCAGAGGAATGGGGTGGCTTTTAATTCAGATTTTTTTCTCTCCTGACAACTACCTTCCTGAAATCCTCCCATGGGATTTCATCCTTTCAACCCCCTAATCTTCAATAGTTTACCATCGTAAGAGATAGAACAGAGTCTTCAGACAAAACTTTAATAGGAAAGCACATCATTTGGTGGCTTCGAAAAAGACAAGGTACCTTATAGAAATTTGAAACAAGAACAAAGAGGTGCCACTAGAGGCAAGCAATATTACAAGGGAACGTGTTCCCAGTTGGATCTGCCTTTCCACTCAGGAAAAGATAAGAAGGCTGCCAGTAGCACCTTATGTTCTGGAAAGCCCAAATCCTTTGCTTCAGTTTCTTCTGAAGAACTCTCACCGAAAGCACCAATTAAAACGGATCATTGTCCCTAGCGGCTTAAGGTACTCTGTATTCCCTGGGATAGAGTTACTTGACATGCCATTATTTGTATAGATTTCAAAAATGTAGAAAGGTTTTACAGAATGGTTGGTTTGTGTGTGGTTTTTTTGTTTGTTTTGGCACAAATTGATATTCTGAGCCTCTATCTTGATGAATGGAATATTTCTCTGTGCCCTGCCTTCCCCTGTATATTTAATAAGATGGATAGTATATTATAACTTTTTGTAAAAATAATGATACACCAAAAAGATGAGATATAATCAGTTTTAAGGTATAGCTCTCTACTAAAAAATGCTGCTGTATCTCTGAAGTTTCACTTAGAACAATTTCTGGGCTTGAAGAAAACATGATCTTTGGTGATTGCTACTCACTCAATGGACAGCATTCAAAAAACTGAGTAATTTTTAAAGTTCACTAATGGATAGCTATACTTGCATTTTGGTAGTAATACTAAAGCTGGAATAGTGGCATTAACATTAGAAATTCCAAATTTCCCTTTTGTATTTTAAAAGCTTACACGGGACTGGCCATATTATTCCGGGCAATTCAACATCAAGCAAACTGGTATCAGTATCAGAAAAGATGAAATAGGCTCGCACCCCACTGTCCTCACACTGTACTCAGCTATAGAGTCTACAGAGAATGCACAAAGCAACTATTTGAGGACTCTGAAATATAAATAGCAATAACCAGACGGGAAGGTGGCAAGAATTCATAGTACCATTGAACTGGCAGTGAGCTTCTCAACTTTTTCTTCTTTCTCTGAGCCTGATCTCTATGTTATCAGAATTCTGAAAGTGGCACAGACAGAAAGAGCTTGCTTATTCTGGCTGAAAGAGTGGAAGAACAACTCCCAGCACTAAGAGAAGGAATATAAATCCCCATTTTTTCCCTGTCCTTATCCCCCAGGCAATCCTGGTCTAGCATCAGCTGAAAGGAAATGGGAGCCTGCATACCAGAGGAAGAAATACCTTCCTCTCTATTTGGTAGAGCTGTGGTTCCAAGAGGGGAACCATACAATGGGGAGAACCGTGTAGGTTTTCGTGTTTTTTTTTTTCCCTTTCTTTTTATCTCTACCCTCTTGGCCCTGGATGCAGAATAATCAAAGCAGTACACAGAAGAGTGGGGTTCTGTGTTACCAAAGCCCCAGAATTCTGGATGAAGAACTGCAAAGGGCACTTCAGGGAAAGTGAACATAGTGGGGTGATGGTGGAGAAATTTGGGACAGTAATCCCATAAATTTATGTATGAACTGTTGACTCATGCACGCAGAGATCTAATTCTAATAAGCACAATAAATAGTTTGAAAGCTGAGCTAACGAATAAGCCATGACCTAGTTCCCAGATTGGCCAGGGAGGCACACAGGTAGAAAAGATCTACTACTACAAAGGATTTGAACATTAAAGTGACATTGAGGCAATAGCCCAAAGATGAGGCAATAGCCCATTGTAACTTATAACTTGAACCTGACCTGTTCAAACAAAAAGGCATTCTCCTTAGGATTTGACAAGACTCAGAGTCATATAACATAATACTCAAAATATCCACAAATGAGCCCAAAATTACCAGATATTCAAAAAAATCAGGAACCCTCAACTTGTATGGGGAAAAAACACTGATGTCCAGATGACAGAACTGTTGGAATTACTCAATAAAAAACCAATCTTAAAAATTATTCAATATTGCAAATACACTTGAAGCAAATGAAAAAAATAAAAAGTCTTCTCAAAGCAAAATATGATAAAAAGAATTAATTGGTTTACTAATGATCAGAAAAATATAGTAATTAAAATCTCACTGAATGGGCTCAATAGCAGAATGTCGATAATAAAATAGTCAGTGATTCTAAAAACAGAACAATATAAATTATTTAATCTGAACACAAAAAAGATAAAATAATGAACAGAGTCTTAGGAACCTGTGGGACAGTAACAATGTCTATTACTGTCTCCAAGAGAGGCAAAAGAGTAAAATTTAAAAAATAAAAAATAAACTGGAGAAATACTGGCTCAACTTTAATGAAAGACATAAATCTATAGATTCAAGAAGCTCAGCAAATTCCAAACAGAAAAAAGCCCAAAGATATCCACACCCCCAAAACAAATTGCTATAAATGAAAGAAAAAGATAAACCTTGAAAAACATGTTACTTAGAGAGAAATAATGATTTGAATAATTTCTGCAAATTTATTTTCAGAAACCCTGGGATCCAGAAATAGCATTTAAAAAAATATATATTTTATTGATTTTTTACAGAGAGGAAGGGAGAGGGATAGAGAGTTAGGAACATCATCGAGAGAGAAACATCAATCTGCTGCCTTCTACACATCCCCTTCTACACTTCCCCCCTTGTGCCTGCAACCAAGGTACATGCCTTTGACCAGAATTGAATCTGGGATCTTTCAGTCCACAAGCCAATGTTCTATCCACTAAGCCAAACCACTTTCAGCTAGAAAAAGCATTTTTAAAGTACAAAAAAAAAATACTTTCAACCCAGATTTTGATATCAGTGAAAATATCTTCCATAAATGAAGGATAAAAAAAAGAAGGGAAAAAACAAACAAAAATATATCAGCAAAGCTAAATAAATCATTGCCAACTAATCTTCTCTGAAGTTAGGCAAATTTATTGGGATGGCAAAATAACTTTTTTTAAAACTCTTGACAGTTCTCTTTTCTTCTTTCTTAGTTATTTTTCATCTGATCTATAATAGCGGTTTATAATTTTTCTATATTCAGTAAAACTAGTCTAATATGTGTATTTTTCCTCAGATGGAAGTTTTAGCTGATAATATATCCACGTGCCTTTTTTCTTATATAGCCATGTACAGTGAATGGTATCTTTTTATGGTATTCAGTTTTTAAATTCTTATTATAACAACAATACCTAGAAAATATTCTTTGAATAATTGTCTTAGAAAAATATATGAATATATTGGAGGAATATAAAGAAAGCAGTAAAAAAAGAGAAAAAAGAAAGCAGTAATTTCTAGGATTATTTTATTAATAAAAAATAATGCAGCATTATCATAATTTCCAAAACATCTAAACTGACTTAGTCTAAATCCCAACAGAAAGCCCCCCCCCCCCCCCCCAACCCCTGCACCAAATCCCTTCATTTCTCTGAGATAAGAAAATCTAGAGAGTCTGTCTTTTGGACTTGGCTTGATTTCCTTGCAGAGATACTGCTAGTTTTAAGGTCTATACAATTTACTTCCATGTCTTCAGCCATGATTCTGGTAGAGATAAAAATCATGAGGAGAGAGAGATCTGGAATGATCTTAATAATATTTTAAGTGTTTTATTAGCTCCTGAATGTTTCACTTACACATATTGGTCCTCTGCTAATCTAACATTTCTTAGGGAGCTAAGGTTCCCAACCCAAAACTCAGCTTGGGCAATAACAGTCTTCTTAGTAAATCCTCTGATCTCTGGGTGACTCCATTCTTTTTTGAACTGAAAATATGCTATGTTTTTTCTTGATTCACTTACAGTCTGCTTAAGAGTTTCTTCTCCATCTGCTTTTAGCCCTTCCCTTTTAGTTGAAAGGGAAGAGCTGGCGAAACTCAGTAGATCAACAGATAGCAGTGAACACTAATGCACTCATTATAATGTTAAGAGATTGATTCCTGTTAGTCAGTATGGCTCACCTGTGCTTTCATGTTGGCTGTGAGGACATTTTATAGCCAATCTTCCTCTGAAATGCTTTCCTTGTGGAGGGCTTTGTACAGATGAAGGCACAAGGAAGAGACTTGTTCATTTCCCTCCAAAGCTCCAGAGCGCTCAGGTCTGTTCTCCCCCATACAGCAGGCTCAACAATAGGTAAATAAATATCTCCTTACATGCGAGGCGCTTAATCAACATCCTGTTTCCGCACAGATTTCTCAGCCAAATGGGGCAAGGAGAAATGAACTTGCAAACAGATAATTGAGATTTCATTGCTTTCTAGCAAAACTGAAGAGTCGACTCTTTTACTACAGAAAGGTAATGATCAAGACCTTCTGGAGTGATTTAAAACTGTTTATTAAAATGCCGCCGCTGAGAGCTACCTTTTGCTGTTCTCTATGAGCAGCATGACGACACGTGTTGCCCTCTCAATGACCTGGGAAGGGGGAGGGGGACCCATAAAGGAGAGTTGGGCACAACCCATGCCACTCCCAGCAAGAAGCCAGCCAGGAGGGCCAACTCCTCTGCAGCTCCCAGTGGCCGCGGTGTCTTTTTAGCCTCAGTCAGATCAAGTGGGAAATTAGAAACACATTAATGCCCTCCAGTTAGATACTTGCCAAGGTAACAGATGGCCCATGCCACTAAGCAACCTTGACCTTGCGGCCACCTGCCCTGTCAATCAGACACAGGATTGCTTCTCTGGGGAAAACACCGTCTTCGGAGCAACACAGCATGTTGGGCCATCATTGCAGATCTGACCAAACACAGAGTCCACGTGGCAAATATGGGCACAGCACTTTCCCTCATGTAAACGAAAGTGCTGGCATGCGACATAAATTCCCTGAAGCCTTCCACGGCTTCCACATACACATGGAAAATGGACTGCCGCTGAGTTAGAATCAACAGTGATATTCAACTTCTGCAATCAAACAGCTCCTTTTGGGGGCTGACAGAAAACCAAGCGTCATATACCACACAAGCCAGCGCCTACCTAAATAACAGGAAATAGCTGTGTCTATGGATTTTGTTATTAATCATTGTGCTCAGATGCATCCATTAGGTGGGGGAAACTCAACAGATATTTCAGAGAGCACTTACCACTTGGAGGTAAGAGAGAGAGAGAGACTGGCTTTACCGATGTGAAAGTTTCACAGTCACAAATGCTAACATCAAGAGGATGTCTAAACACAGGCAGGGACAGCCCGGCCATAAAGCTCCATCAAAGGGTCAGTAGGGACCTAGGGTGGTTGTTTCTGCAACCGAAAGGCCCCCTCTTTGAGATGAGCTCGGCACCTGGAAGGCAGGCAGCTGGACATTTCACAGGCTAAGTGACCGTCTCACCAAGTGTCACTGGCTTGGAAGTAAGTGTTCAAGATCCCAGTGCCTCCTCTGGACCCTCCTACCATTGTGGGAAGTAATAGAGCATAAGGAGCAAGAACTCGGATCTAAGATGAGCCAGGGCTTGAGCCAGAACATTGCCACTGACTACCTCCAACTCCTTGAGCATAGTCTATAAATTCTGCCTCCAATTCCTCATCGTTCAAATGAGGGTAGTTAATACTTTTCCAAGGTATTGTTGTGACCATTCAAGGGACTAAAGTATGTTAAGCCCTTAGCATGGTGCCTGGTGCCGACTGTGGCTCATTAAATGTTTGTTATTATTCATAAATGTTCATCATTACTATTAACACTTGAGTAAATCTTGGGAAGATGACTTAGGCACTCTGAGCCCCTTTTCTCATTTGTGGAAAGAGAAGTTGGAGTAGATTAGTATGATAAAATGCTTCCAGTTCTAGCATTCCATAGATTGGTAGCTCCAATTTATTGCTGGTAAATATAGATGCCTCCTACGGACATATAATAAGATACTAATGCGTTTTTTGGAGCATAAAATTGTTGAAGCTGGCATTTCACTTCCTAAAAGGTCCAAGGCAATATCTCATTAAATCCCTCCCACTACTCAGCGAGCCATTCAGAGGTGAGGAAACCAAGGCTGACAAGTTCAAGGGCTGCCAATGACTAAAAATGGAGGCGTAATGACCACAGGATGATGGAGAAAGGACCACAGTGCCGAGAGGCACACCTGTGGGAGGACCAGGCAGAACATGCAATCATGTGATGCTGTGCTTGGGCCCAAAAGGTGTCAAAGCTCCTTAGGAGATGCTGGAAATCGGGCTCCGCAGCCAAGGGGACAGAGATGTCAGGTTAATTTATTTAACATAAATAATGTATTCCTTAATTATCTGCCCCATGATTAAATAATCCTGATGTAAATAATTGAAATCAAGGGAAGGGGAGGACATCTAGCATCAGGAGCTTTGTTTTCTAAAAATGTACTGGCAAGGTAGAGGTCGATGGGATTTCCAATAAAGACTTCATTAGGTCATTATTCACTGACACTCCCGGGCGCTGCCCTGGGCCAGGCACTGTGCAGGGCTCCAGGAATATCATGGCGCATGGACTGAGTCCTAAACTTGGGGACCACACCGTCTACTGAGGAGGACCGCTGTGCAACCCCCAAATGATGTCATAACTGGAACCAGTTCTATTGGAGACCGGAGAAAGCAGAAACCAATCACAAGGGAGGTTAACCAAGGATGGACTCTACTTAGAGCTTAAAACAGGCCAAGAAGAAGAAGAGCTGGTTGCCTAGGAGGTAGGTTGAGAATGGGATGGAGGGTCCCCACACACAGAACATTTCATTGTACTTGATTTGTTTGTTTGTTGCGAAAGGAACAAATGTATTGTCCTCAGAAACTCTGAGCCACACCTTTAGAGAAAGGGTAACTGGGAGATGCAGGCCACCAAGCAAAACTGACGCTCATGTTTAGAAGGTGAGGCTGTGGTGTTAGGAATGCTAAAGTACGGCACTGTAGATCCAGCTCATGGCAACAGCCCTGGCTCCAATGTCCTTCCCAAAACCGGATTACCACTTTCCTCTAAGCTCTTTTGGAACAACCTTTACAAACTGTTGTATTTACAGAAGCTACTTGGGTGATTGAGTGGTGACTGACTTCTCCTCTGGATTCCTCATGCTCTGTAGTACCATTCTGCCGCTAACGTCCAGCGCTGTGTTTGGCTCACCAAATCCTACCGATAGGCGTATTTGTGTCTGGATCTCTGGCCTGTGTTCTCTTTCCTCATTTGCTGCTTCACTGGAGTATCCAGCTGGACTCCAGGTTTGTTAAATCCACTAGGCTTCTTCCTCCCCTGTATCCTGAATCTGAAAATGAATCCGTTAACTGGTATACCAGAAGTCCTCTTGAGGGTGAAGATCCCGGTGAAAAGTACAGAATCAAACCCTAAAAAAAGGTTCATGTTCCGATTATTAAAAAATAATGCAAGAATGCGCTTCCCAAGTGATAATCATAAAACAGAACCCTGTATAATCTAACTCTCTGACGTGTTTCTTGCCCCATTTGGCGAAAAGGTCAGTTAGGCTTTGGTGACAAGTTACAGGAAGTAAGTCTGGTTAACTTAAGCTAATGAAAAAAAAAATAATCATAATGCACAGAAACCCTGAGCAACCAGACCTCTGAAAAGATGGCAACTGGGAGGCTCTGAGCATCAAAACAGCAAGAAGCAAACAGGCATCTCTTCACGGTGGTACTGTTGAGATGGATGGCTGCCAACCACTTCCTGCCCATATATCATTCATGAAAGAGTCAGATGCCCGAGGGAGAGTCTGATGGCCTAGCGGGGTCAGGTGTCTGCCCTCTGGCTAGCAGGCGGCAAGACACCTTGAATGAACATTACCCAAAGATTGTACATGTTGGGCAAATTGTCTGTTTTGAAGGGAAAAGCGAAATGCTGTTACCAAAAGGAGGAGGAATGGATGTTGGGCAGGCAAAAACAACAGATGTCCACTGCAGCAGGTCTATTTGGCATATCTTTGATGAGCCAAAAGACCAGAAACCATGCAAAGACACACCACACACACACACACACACACACACACACACACACACACAATTTTGTGTCAGTTACAATGGAAAGTGCACCTCAGAACTGACTTCCTTCCTCTTTGATTCTCCTCTTTCTTCTTTTTTTTTAACTCCCTCTTTCCAGTTTCATTTCTTTTGTCCAGTATCCCACGAAACGTTTTTGAAAAAGCTAGGGTATTTGCAATAAGTACAGTCAGCTACGTCTGCAATCCTCCCCCATTCCTGTTATTGAATAAATATCAAACAGTGCCAGAGAAAGAAGTATTGTACACACTTTTGATCAAATTCCTTCCAAATTACCTCGCGTTATTTTTAATTGGGGGGAAAATGGAAGTATTTTTATTAAGTAATGATCTACTCAGATTGTCATATTCCACCCTGAAGACATATATCTTGTCTCTAATGAAGTGTTTTCTAGAAAGTAGAATATAGGCCTCTGTTTCTCATTTTTAGATGCCACAGATTGCTATGGTAACCTGGGGTTTCTTGATTTATAAATTTCCTCCTTTGTGAAAGAAGTCATTTCACTTTAATTTACTAATGGATTCCGACTCAATCCACAATAACAAATAAGGCTGACCACACCCCTTTTTATTAAAAATCTGTAAATGGAATTTTGCAAATGAAAAGGTTTTTTTTTAAGACCCTGAAATGTAATATATACTAGGAAAAATAACAAGAAAACGGTGAATAGAACAACATATGAAAGCCAAAATACAGTAGCAACTTCAAAAGCAATTCTTAAAAAAAAAAAAATAGCATTTAATCTTGGAAGATCAAAAGATAAGCTTGGAATAGTAATCAGGGTACCAAAAAAAAAAAAAATCACAAAATAAATAAATAAATAAACCTCCCCTATTCGCGAAGCACTGTGCTCCAGAATGCATGTATGCATTTATTCTTTGTTGTGAAAAATCCTGGAATGGAGATTCAAACAGACATATCCAAATGGTATTTTGACACATAACATCAGGGTTCAATGTGCCCTCGCTTATTTCAGTTCCTGCTTTACTATGCTGGAATCAATATGGGCTCCCCCAAAAAAACAACACCCCAACATTTTAACTTGCAACAAAGTGAAACGTCCTTACAAATCTAGTTGTCTGTCATCTGGCTCTGTGTTTATCCCCTTTTGCAAAATCAACGGGGAGGTTTAGCGGAAAGCGAACTGGGCCCAGAATCAGAAGATTTCGATTCTACTGCAAGCTGCACCACAGACGTGCTGTGCGTCCTTAGGCAAGTCATGTAAACACTGAGCTGCTTCTTTCAAGTCCCCGCCCGGAATGCAGCAGAGGATGCTGTTAGGATTAAATGAGATGAGGATAGGAAGGCTTTTGAAATTTCTAAAGTGGCACGGGGCCGAATCATGCCATTAGCTTCCTAAATAGGAAGGTAATGATATTCTGGGATCCTAGTCCCTCTAAGAACTTTACATATCTCATGGTTTTTCCATGTGGTCCCAAGAAGAATAAGGATAAAAAAAATTAATATATTTTATTGGTGTTTTTTAACAGAGAGGAAAGGAGAGGGATAGAGAGTTAGAAACATCGATGAGAGAGAGACATCGATCAGCCGCCTCCTGCACGCCCCCTACTGGGGATGTGCCCACAACCAAGACACATGCCTTGACTGGAACTGAACCCGGGACCTTTCAGTCCGCAGGCAGACGTTCTATCCACTGAGCCAAACCGGTTTTGGGAGGATAACATTTCTTGAATTTGAGCACAATGTGAGAACAGTGTAAGAGTACAGTGATACCTCGAGATACGAGTTTAATTTGTTCCGTAACCTTGAGGGGTGGGAAACTACGAGGCACTCTAGTCGCGGTAAACTGGTAGGTCATGTGCAGCCGGCCGATCCACGCGATTACTCCTATCTCAAATGTTGCTCGTATTTCAAAGCAAAAATCGCTCACTCGAAGACTCGTATCTCAAAAATCTCATATGTTAGGGCACTTGTATCTCGAGGTACCATTGTATATGTTGTCAAACAAAGCATGGGCTACCAAAGGAGATGGTGAAGAGCCACCAGAGATCACTTCATTTATTGTCTAAGGTTTATGTTCTCCTATATAATCCTATATAATAGAAGCCTCATCTGCTAAGTATCCAATCGTTTGTTCGACCATTCAACGGTTGCTATGAGGCGCACTGACTACCATGGGCAGATGCTCCAACTGGTAGGTTAGCTTGCTCTGGGGTCTGGCTGAGATGGGCTGGGCCTGCCCTGTACCCCTTCTGCAGTCCCTCCCCAGCCCTGACCTTGTACCAGTGGGGTCCCTTGGCCTGGCCTGCATCCTCTTGCAATCCAGGACCCCTCGGGGGATGTCAGAGAGCTGGTTTAGGCCCAACCCCCACAGTCCAGGCTGTGGTACCCCACAGTGCACAAATCCGTGTGCCAGAACTCTAGTAAATACATATTTCCCTTTACCTGCCTCAGTTTGGACAAAAATAGGTCATCTTTCTGTTTTTTTCTAAGAATAGTTAACCTCTATTTTGTGTAGCTGCCCAGTTTTTTGGGGAAAAATCTTCTGCCCTTCCAAACTATGAGCATCTTCAAATTTCAACAAGTGAGAGAGAGACATCAATCAGCCACCTCCTGCATACCCCTTTGGATGATGTTTGTTAAAATTAAAGTAACTTTCACATCCATCTTACTTTATAGTGTTGTCTAAGACCAACATTAATAAATTTATGGTTCTCCCCAAGATGATCCTACCTGTGTAGCTGACCCGTCTTTGATCCAGGAAAGCAGTGCAGAGGAGAAAAAGGACATGGGTCTTGGAGGTAGAAAGCTCCACTTAGAGCAGAGGTCCTGCCATGCCAGTCGTTGGACCTGACTGGAAGCTTGTAGACTTGTAGCAAAAATACCATTACTGCTCTCTCAAGGTGGTAGCCCTGTGCTCAGGCAGGATTTGCTCAATGAAACAGACTATGCTTGACTGAGAACAAAGAATAACTGACGACTATGGCTAGCATGTCCTCATTTTAAGTTTGTTTCCTTATCATCTATAAAAAGCATCCAATTTTTTTTATTTTGAAATAGTGTACATTTACCATGAAAACTGGACAAGAAAAGTACAAAGAGTAAAACGCTATCTTATTCTAATACACACACACACACACACACACACACACACACACACACATATTAGTAGTATATCTCATCTGGCAACACTCTGTGGTGTTTCTTTCTAATGGGTATGTATACATGTTTAATATTTGCATACTTGCTTATACCCATCTCCCCAAAGAGAATAAAAGTTTAAAAAAGACCATTTTATGGACTGATGCTACATATTACAGACATTCAGTAAGTATTTGTTGAATTTTTAAAGTCCACAATAATATCATCACGC